>CM022298.1:549319130-549624407 GCA_011799875.1 Thinopyrum elongatum | reverse complement strand
ACAACTAAAACGTCGAACCGCATAAGAAATACGCAAAAGAAAGGGAAAGTAGGGGGAAGACCCGGAGGAAATACAGGCTTTTGAGTGCGTGTAGTGTTTCGGTGGAACATTCCGCTGTGCCTGGAGAAGGCCTAGAAATAAGACTAAGTGTTATATTTTAAATGATGATTGTACTAAAGTACATTGACAGGTTTATAAGGTGGCACTCTGGCGTAGTGAGGAAAACACACAGCCCGGCCCTATCACGCGCTCTCGGGAAAGGGGTGGGTGGGCCTACTATCCCATGGGACACTGAGAGGTTCCCATATGCGAGCGAAGGGGCAGATCCTTCAGTGCGTGATCGTATATGTCCCCCAGTCGTCTCGTCCTCTCACGTCATCGAGAGTACCTATGCTCACTATGTTCCGGTTCACTATAAGAAGATAGAGTTGGGGTTGGGGTCTACGATGTGATACTATACGTATCCCGGTAGGAGAAAGATGCTCAACTCCAAAACGGAAGCAGTGAAGCGTGTCTGTCAAAAAGTGGAGGTTACACAGATCTCGTCTGAGACTCACCACGATCCGACAGAGCTAACGACGAACAAGAAGTGGAATTTAGAAAAGCCGTAGTTGCATAGGTGTTTAACTATCTTGTACGTTCGGTGGGTAAGCTCGCGTAACTCTGGGGGAAAATATTAGGCTCTATCGAACATACAGGGAATTGGAGGTCAGCTTTTACCTTATGTTAAGTCATGGTGAGCTGGTTCTTTCAGCCCTTTTCTCATATGTGTTTGGTGGGATTCGATATGACGACATAAGACTCGACTGTTAGATTATTATGGAGGTTTAGTGAGCACCCATGCAATTTCTCTATACCATTTTCTTTCTTTTTTGCACTTTTAGCATATGATTTTATACCTACCCGGCACTAGCAGCTTTTTATCGGGGAATTTCCTAATCTAGGTTAGGAAGCTCCAAAGAAATGCTTAGTAGCCACATTAGCTGTCGCTTGGGATGATTTTAGGCGCGGCGTTGTCCCTTGGCTATATAATCGTTGGTTTTTGGAAAATTTAAAAACCCGATTTCCTCTATACATTTTCGCGATCTAATGGCAAGAGAAGTTTCCATATTTTAACCTTTTCTTTTGGAGTGGGCGAACCGGTACCGTTGAACTACTCCAAAAAATGGTAACCAATGTGGAATCTGACATTGAGTGCTTTGCCGTGGGACGGATGCGACTTCTCTCAAAGGTAATGGGTGGCCATAGCCGTAAGCAAAAGTCCCCTTTTATTTTATCCAATTTCTTTTATCCCAAGGGGCCCACCTGGTGGGACCGGAGAAAGAAAGGACGGGGGTGCACCATTCCATGGCACTTCTCGACCGTGTTCTCCGAGGGACAGTTGTAACGCGACTCATGAATGCTGCCGTTGTCGGACGACCAATAACTCGAACGTGTGCGGTCAGTTTTTTGAGCAAAATCACACAGCGTTACCTTACCTTCACCATGATACGGACTCCAAGTTCTTATGGCAGAGCACGAGGAGTTTTCCTTCATATGATGATGAGAATGGAACCAAAGCACGACGGGTCTTCGTAGTCCGAATCATACTTATATCAGTCACAGTAACGTAAGCATGAGACTTTTTGGTAGTATCCGGTGAACCAGATAGCCGCGGCGATGTGAATCTGTGGACGGAGGACTCGTAATATCTCTATAGATCTGGCAAAGAGCGAAGACCCCTAACGTCGGTGCTGACCAACTGAGCTCACTCAGGCCCCGCTGGGCGGGCGAGTGGGTTGCGAGCTGGAATTGCCATAGCTTATGGTTAGAGCAATAGGAAAGGGCCCAGGAGAGAACAGTCAGGATAACGACGCGGAGCCCACTTGGCAGGCGCAGGAGCAGCGGGCAAGTGCTTGCTTGGTAGGCCAACAGCCCTTGAACCGGGCGGGCACTCGACGAAAGGGGGGCACGCTGAGCAGTACGCAAAATTGGCCCTAGCGGAGCTTTCAAAAAGAAAGCAAGGACCACTACGGAGGTCGAACCACGGACCGGAGGTAGTAGAACGTGATCCGCACCGGTTCATATTGGGATCAAACATAGGGGACCGTAGCACTGACCTTTTTTTTTCAAGACAATAGGTACTGTTCCCTACCGAGACAAGGGACACTCCCACGGATCCTCCACGCGCTGGGCATACCATAGTTCCTTGCCGTGCGTCTTTATCGTGGCGGAAACAGAACAGAGGGAAAGACCCGGCCGACTCGCCCAGGCTCGAGGCGGCCATACGAGAGTGAGTCGAATTCTGTTTACGTTCTCGGTTTTGGGGTCGTGGCCCCTCTCGATCTTTGTGCGTATAAGGGAAGGGGGAAGGATCTAAATCTATGGACATTAATGAACCACCATTGATGGACGTTGCACATGACACTAGAAATTCGACTCGACGGTCCGGTGCAATATAAGTAGTCTTACTCTCCGTCTAGCGAAGGTGCCAGATCCTTATAAGTAAAGTATCTATCAGCCTAGTGTACCAACCACTGGTACGACGGCACTCAAAGACCTGGCGAATGAGGGCCCACCCCACCCAAAGCCGCTTATGTCATATGGAACTCTCGGCTGGAAACACTCCTTTGGTTTTTTATATCCGGTTAGAATAATAAGAAAGCTCAAAGTCCAGGTTGGTTTGTGAGCCTAGTGATAGGAACTATCTAGCTTGGTTTCGGAAGCACCTTGTTGGGTATTCAGATTTCGTTTTTTTGCTAAATGTTACGGCCTAAATGCTGAACTATTGACCCTACTTGTTCGGATGGGTGTTTCCACCCCAAAGTGTTCCCGGACTGCATGCATACATCCCGTAAGTCACTTAGTGCAACATGGCAAATTTCATTGAGAAGGAATCAGCAAAGAAAAGAAATCTTCTCCGGGTGATCAAGTTCCTTTTCTTCGGTCTGGGCCAACGTCTTTGCTTTCTTCAGAGCCCATTTTCCTGGGCATCATTGAGTGGAATACTTACACAGTGATTACATTCTCTATGTAGATTCCATTGCCTCGATGGGACTTGTTTTGTTGCACCGACCTCGATAAGAAGCAAGGGAGTGGTGCCGAAGCGAACGGAGCTGCCAGAGCCGTTTTGTTTACCAATCCGCCACTTAAGCTAGGAAAAATGTAAGAGAACCGGCCACTCATGTAAATAAAGGTAAATAATCTCAGAAACGTCAAGCAAACCGGGAATTTTTTATTCCATTTCTTAAGCCAGGGCAAGCCTCTACCGACCTACACCGGAGAAGATGTTGTGTTTTCGTATATCAGCGTTGCAGAGATAGATAAGCTGAAACAGGAACTGCCCGGGAGGTTCAAAGAATGAGGTCTTCACCTTGACCTGGAACTCATCTCATTCTAGCACATACTACGAGCTGATTGACTTAAAGAATACAACAATGGTTGTGGGGTTATCTTTGTACCCTGTGACTACACCACCACAGGTCCGAATCAAGCGAAACGCTGCTGGCGCAAGCCCTTTTTTCCCCTCGCCACTACTCTGTGTACCCAAAGCCAGCAACCTTTTTGGCACGCGGCAAGCAAGTTCATTGCTTCAATGACATGAATTCAATCAAGTGACAAATCCTATCCTGGAAATATGGGCAATCACTGGAAACTCAATAGTCTACGCGGAAAGCACTCAACCGGCCTTCCTCTTCTGAATATATGAGACAGAAAATCATCCTTCACTTGTATTAACTTATGAGTGAAGAGATAGACAAGGTGGTGAAAAGCTGAAACCAATACTGCTCCAGGTCCAGATGGCTTCCTCTGTTAGCTTTTAGAGCTTTTTGGGCCCCGTTGAGAGATATACTAATATAAATGCTTCAGAGCTGTATCATTGGCAGGTTGAACTTGTCCAGACTAAATATGGTGTCATTTCTCTACTGCCAAAGATTAAGGATGCTAATAGTATCCTACATTATAGACCCATATGTGTCTAAATGTTATGTTAAAGCTATTACCAAAGCTCTGACACTTAGATTTACTCCTCTTGGCTCGACAAGTAATCAGCTCTCTTCAACTGGATTTATTCCTGGGAGGTACATTTTGGATGGGGATGTGTAATTCTTCATGAGTTTTGCATGGTTTGAAAACCTCTCACTCTGAAGGAATTTTGCTTCATTGGACTTTGAAAAGCTTATGATAGAGTTCGGTTGGGCCTTTCTTGGCAGAGGTAATGCATAGTAAAAACTTCCCTGACAGGTGGATAGATTGGATTAGACAGCAGTGGAAGGAGGCAAGTGTGTGTTGAAATTGAATGGAGATTGGCTAGAATATTTTCTCTACTTTCAATAGGTTTGGGCAGGAAGATCCTCTTTCTCCTTTGCTTTTTCACCTAGTAGGTGATGCACTATCTGCAATTCTGGATAGAGCTAAGGAACAGGTGTGATTAGAGGTTTTGGTACACCATCTGATACCAGGGGGGATTAGTCATTTGCCAATATGCTTCTGATACTTTTGCTTTTTTTTGCATAATGTACATGGAGTCTATTACTGGATTCTAATTCCTTCTCTACTGTTTAGAGGAAATTTCTGGCATGAAGTCAATTCTACTTGAAGAGTGATATTTTCTACAGTAGGGTTGAGTGTAAGGAGAGCAGAGGGTATCTGATATACTGTGAGATAGGCAAATTTCCAATAAAATATAATATCTGGGATTACCAATCAGCAAAGACAAGACTTCTTCTAAGATTTTTTTTCATTAAAAGGTAAAAAAGTTGGACTCTTGCAATGCAAACTTTCTCTTATGGAGAAGAGATATATTGATCAATGCATGTTTATCAAAATGTCCCTATGTACCTTCTGGGTTTTGCTACCACT
The DNA here is from genome assembly GCA_011799875.1 of Thinopyrum elongatum. NCBI lineage: Eukaryota > Viridiplantae > Streptophyta > Magnoliopsida > Poales > Poaceae > Thinopyrum > Thinopyrum elongatum. The sequence continues at coordinate 549,619,565 of CM022298.1, read as the reverse complement.
TTGCCCTTGTCAAATACAAAAAAGTTGATACAATAAGAAATCACTTCTACTGGGAGTAAGAAGAAGAAATTTCACATGGTCAGATGGGAACACCTATGCACCCAAAGATTAGGATGGTGTGGGCTTCACTGATATGAGAGTCAGAAACATTTGTTTACTGTCAAAGTGGCTGGAGGAGGTCAATTAACTACTGGAGCTTACACTACGCAGATACTACTTATACTATAAAAGAAGGGCACAACATTCATCAGACACCTTCAGCTACTAATGAAATTGGAAAGCAATGATGTTATACTGGGTTATGATTGGCTATATCGTCACACGTCCATCAATTTGATTGGAAGGCCAGAACAATGAGTATTTGTCACAATGGGCAAGAAACCATTCTTTTTCTGACACAGCAATACTACTTCTCCAACATTGTTAGAAGACCCTTACAGTTTCAGAAGGAAATTGATAAAGGAGCTTGGGCTACTATCTTTATCCCTTATCTTATGACTCTGACTGATACCGATGATGAAAATACTTTGTAGGAACTTAACTTGTATAGTGGCCTAGCAGGCGGCGGGAGTCCAGTACGGTTGCTTGCATTTCCTCTGGAATTGAACTAGCCCTTGGGAAAGGTAACGTGAAGGTACCATGATTCCTCTCACACTTTATAGAAGCGTTATAGCTCGGCTGACACAGTGATCGAAAGCTGCGCAACCAAACAACTGAAACACGACCCTGCCCCTTTTGCTTTCCTGATACGTCCCCTTCGGGTATTGGATATTGAGCACATTCAAATGGAATTCTTCTGATCCCCAGATCCAATGAAGTTTTTGAGGTACGAGGTACCGTGAGCAGATTCTTTGTTCGATACCCAGTTTTTTGATCTCGCAAGCAGGAACTCGAGAATCACCGTATTATTACGTCTCCCCATCCATAATGAGTGGTAGTGACTCTGCCCTAGAGAATAAGACTCCAAGCAGCATCTCAGTCTCGATAATTTTGCCTTTTCGGGAGACGACTTGTGATAAGCAAGTCAGCCATGTCCTAAAGAATAGTGGGAGTTGATGGTTATAAGAAGGCGCAGTGTATTACGTAGCGAAGAAGCTTTAGAGAAAGTTTAACCTCGCGGTGAAACCATAGATGGATAAGGTGTAGGTCACTCACCCGTGTAAACAAAGCGATCATCATAGAGCATACCAGCTCGTTTGTAATGCCCCTGTCCGAACTGACCACAACGGATTTAGGTCGTCCGACCAGTAACAACAGGAGAATTCCCCTGCTTTTGGAGTTCCTTTAGTTTGCAGTTGATTGCAGCCGGATGGTTCTCTCTGTGATTCCTGAAAAAGTGATTGGGAGTTCGTTGCTCACCTTAAGTCATTATCACTACCGAAACTCATAGAGAAAGGATCCGCAAACCCCCCCCCGCCATTAACCGTATGAGCAGGTTTTTTAAAGCCTGCAAGTTAAGTTGTGGCTGCTCTTAGCGATTGATGCCAGACCCCCACATGAGACCTCTTGTTAGCTTTGAACGAGAAGGTCCTCAACCATAGCGTGATACGAACCAGTGGCGTCCCACCGAACCGAAGAATCCTCTGGGCGGGTTCCTTATCTTTACTTAATACGGAAACCGAGACCTTGACTTCTTCTTATCAGACTGAAGAGGGGAACCTCATGACCCAGGATACAGCACTATTATCTTCTTATAAGGGAAGTGAGGTGATTGTAAGCAAAAGGAGGAGGAATAGTTTCTCATTGCCGAGATAAAAAACTCAAGCGCCATCCGTTTCCCTATTTGATTTCAGAACAGCGGCGAAAATCATCACCCTGGTTCAACTTGAGCATGAATATAGATTTCGGTCTCCTTCCTGAATTCAAGTGGTAAGAGGTGGACTTTCGGTAGCTTTCGCTACAACCCCTCCAAGGGCGGGCAACTTCTCATTTGACACTAGCACTTAAATAAAGAAAGGTGGAAGGGCTCCCTCCCTCTAATGAAATGGGCTTCTTTAAATTATGCAATACGTTCACTCAGTCTCGGATCTTTAGAAAAAGGAACCAATCCTATTTCGGCACTCTTTAGAGGCTATCGCTTCGTTTATACCGCAGATCTCTATCCCACAGCTGGCTAATAAAATGCCTTGGCAATGTGTCAAGTCCTTTCAGTCAGAGTTCACACTCTTCAGCGAAAGTGAAATCTAACGGTCTTCCATCCGCGGAGGTTAGCCATGGACTCCATAGTATATTGTTGGTAGCTGAGCGTACAGCTTGATGTGAGGGGGGTTGTTACCTATTCGATTCCCTTGCTTGATAAAAACACCCCATCTTTCCGTACAAAGACACGCAACTAGAGCAACTTGATATACTATGTAGACCTGGCCTCCCCTCAATAATAGCTGGCTCCCCGATTGACATTTTTCAAAGATCTACGCCAAGCGCTCTCGAAGCGGGGATCCACTTTTTACTACTTTAGAAAGGTGGGAGAAGCCTTTGGCTTGATTTCTTCTGTGGCTTCTTTATGTTTAACCCACGCCGCGGCTATTCAATAAAAGGATTGGTAGTTAGTTGCCTCACCCTATTGGTTGTTGTTTTTCTTTCTCCTCTGCGTGCGTGAAAAGCTAGTATGCTCGCGAAATCGTCTAAGAGAACTACTCGCTAACTCGCTACACAGACGACTTCTTCCTCTGGCTCTGCCAGGCTATGCTGCTCGCCTAAATCGGTATCAATAACTTCTATCGTACTCTCGACCTCTCATTGGAATGATAAGTTGGGCTACGACGAACTAATAAGTTCCTCTCTTGTCACCTTCTTTAACCCTTTCCTCCGCTTCCATCAAGAAATATATTAAGATAAGCTTGGAGAAGCGATTAAGGTGTTTCCACTCTTAGTTGTTCAATATGCGAAGACCGTGTCAATCACTACACCAGTGATACGAAAAGCAAGCATTCTTTCTCCGCTGACGCGTACCGACGCCTCACTACTACTTAATTAGTGAAAGATACTTGGGATGTTTTCAATCTCCATCAGAGGCGGGCAACTATCTCTTTTACACTAGACTTCGGATCGCCTTCCTACTGTTTTCTTCTCGGTCTCCCCAACTAGGGGAAACCTCAAAAAACAACAGAGCAACACCTATCTTTTTTCTTTAAGCACTGAACATCCGATCCCCTTCCGACTTGCTTTTCCGGCACTGGTCTTTCCTAACAACTGGAACTCGTCTCCCTTTTCCTGATTTGCATCTTCTCGGCTTTTGCTACGGTCTGTTCCTTCCTTCAGTCAGTCCTTCCTTCAAGATTTTTTGCCTGCGGATCTCTCTCTTCAAACATACTATATCTTTCGGCGCCAGTCTTTCCTCTGCCTTACCTTAACCCCGCTTTCACGTGGCGAATCGGTATTAGGTTTCAGTGATCACTTTACGGTATTCTTTAAGCTTTCTTGGTCACGACAGAGTGAGAACTGCTCAGCTTGCTTTCTTCCCTAGCACACCTCTTAGTAGATAGTAGCACAGGTCCGCTAAGACTCATCGAACTTGACTTGTAGAGTGAGACCTGTGCTCGATATGGTTCATTTCAGTGCTCTTCTCTCGGTATCGTTCACCACATGCCTTGATCGATCTCTCTCAAGCTAGGTTTGGTATCGGTATCGGTGAAGTCCGTCATTGAATTGAAGTGGTAGAGTGGTAAGTGGGCGTACGGTCCTATGTATTTCCTATCAGTGGCATTAGTTCCTTTTCATTCTCTAGATAGATGGCAGAACAGCTTCTCTTTATATTCTATTTCTAGAAAGGATCAATTATATTCTAATCTCCTATTTGTTTGAGCCATTCATTATAGTGGTGGTGCCGGGAAGGCAGCTTAGCACTCTAGTCTCTTTTGAGTAAGGAATTGTAGCATGGGCAGGCAATCTCTTCGATTGATTCCCCTCCAGGAATTACTTGAATTAATTAGCCGGCCCACGAGTGAAATATCGAACTTAACCTATAAATAACTAGTATCTCAAAACCATAAAAAGGCTTTCTTTTAAGCTTGTTAATGGAATCCCACAGGAGTCAAGCGCTAGCAAGAAGAATTGGAAATCATCGCTTCCCTTCTGGACTCAAGTCAGCAGAAAGATGAACTTCATATTAATAGGTAATCCTCATCAAGCGTAAAGAAGTACACTTTTTTGATTCGGCGCTTAATAACTCGTACTTGACGTTGGTTTCGGTTCGATCAACTATCCTTTTTTGAAGCGGATAGTTCACAGTGCTCATTCTCAAAAAGCGGAAAGCCATGATGTTTCCACTCCATTTTCATTACGAAGATGATAACGTCAGGATCTTTGCTCAAACTGAATCACGCCAATGTTATGGAAGTTCCTGGATTGTTGAAATAGATTAGTACCAAAAGCTGCCTCTGATTCAGAATCCATTTGGAAAATTGGCTATGGAGATTTTGTGCGGTCAGAGATTCATAACAGACACAAAGGGGCCCCTATTTTCAAGCAGAAAGTCGTTTCGATCCAATCCATTCTTGGGTCCGAAAAAGACACTGGATATGTCGTGACTTTGCACGACAAAGCGTTCTCCGAGGGCAGGAATGTACCATTTTTTTGGTCGAATCTTTACAGTGAATGTTCTATGTTTGATTCTCCGGTCGAATACGGGAAAACTCCATCAATTCTTTATGGAAACGGAGTTTTGCGAATTCTCCCCGGAACTGGAAGATCATTTCGAGATCTTCGAGCATATTCGAGGGTTCAATGTGGACATTGTCACTTCGGCCAATACAAATGAGACTTTACTACTGTGGAGCGCTTTTGCTAAAAGATGAGGGGGAAACTAAATAAGATGCCGGAGAAGCGACAAATATACGAGATCACAAACGTAGATTGCGCGCGCTAATATGAATTGTTGTAGATAAGAATAGCGACGAAAGATTTGCTTTCTTATCTCTAGAAGGGTGCTTCTATTGTTGTAACAAAAGTCATCTTACTTTTCACCCAAACATTTGCTATTCTTATCTCTAAAGGGTGCTTCTATTGTTGTAGTGTTTTAGCGAAAGAGGACAAAAGTCCAGCCGACACCGTATAACTCCGGTATCGCGTCGCGGGTGAAAAGGGCCTGAATATTTCCTACCAGCAAGCACCCCACTAACTCACACGTCATTCTTGCTCTCACTGCACGTGGGCCCGAGAAACGGCAGAAAGCAAAGGTGTGAACCTTGTAATCTTTTCTATACAGAAAACAGACCCTCTTCGAAGCTGAACGTTGTGGGGCACTGCTGTCAAGCAGAACATTCCTAGTGTGTAAGCGAATTTAAGGTGATAAAAAGGCAGCGAAGTGTTCCACCGCGGCCAGCCACGACGCTCGCCCCACCGTCCAGACAGAGAAACCCCACCAAGCAGCGGAGCTCAGCATTTCCCCACACCGACGCCTCCGGTCTCCCCCGCGGTTCCCTTTCCCGAGAAGCAGCTGATCTTGGCCTTTTGGACGACGTATAATAGCCACGGGCACGCAAGGCCGGACCTCTATTCTTCACCTGCCTCCCTCCCACCTGGCATGGCGACCTTCCCATGGAGGTGTTCGACAACGAGGTCGTCCCGTCCACGCTCAGCAGCATCGCGCCATCCTGCGCGTCGCCGCCGAGATCGAGCCGAGCGCCCCCGTCGCTTACCTCTGTACGTGCATTCGTTTTCGCGGGGATACGTATGGTGCATTTCGCATGCTGTTTGATGCGTTTGGGTTTGGATTTGTGGCAGAGCGAGCGCTCCTGGTTCATTTTTTTGGCGTCGGATCAATGCCGCGTAGGCTTGTGTGTTACTTGGAAAAGTTTTGTGTTCCCAAGTTCAAAAATGTTTGTTCTTATATTTTTTTGGGGGCCATGCGCGCCTCGATTCGTGGTTTTCGAGGATGTTTTGCTTTTGATTCATAATCATACGAGTCTATGCAAAAACAGTTAGTGTGATTTCCTGGAGAACTTTTCTGGCTTTGCCATTTTTCCTTGCTTTGGAGAGCTAATTTTGGAGTTGTTCGTAAGCGTCCGCATTAGATTTTGCTTTCGCGATCATCCATACGTATTATGGTTCATTTCGGAGCACCTTTGTGTTTCCCACTTGGAGGGAAGATTAGTGTACTAGATAGTGGTATTTCCGATACTTTCTTCGTTTTGTTGAAATCATGTTGCATCGGATAGTTATGGTCAATTGGTTTGGCTAGAATAGTTTCACGTATCTCGAATGGGGACTCGGGTAATTGGTTTCTAGTTTCTACTACACTCCAAAGTAAATGGAAGTTTCTAGCGTTTTGCTCGCTTTATTTTTCTATTTTTTTTTTGCTGCGAACATAGGTCGTTTTACGCATTCGAGAAGGCACACCGGCTGGATCAGAATTCTATCGGTCGCGGAGTCAGGCAGTTTAATAGACGGCTCTGCTCCACGACTTGAGAAGGTGAGACGCATCTCCATGGCTCCATGTATTTTGCATGCTCTAGCGTATGTGGTGTTTCCTTCGTTAGTTTCATTCATTTCAGTTCGTTTCTAGTTGCTTGCTGTTTTTGGCTTGCCCCGTGCCTTTATTTGCCTTGCATGGTTTGCAATTTTCACCCTGCTGTGAAACCAATGTATATAGCTAGTAGCTTTCATTTACTTGCTTGATAAGCTTTAATAAATTGCTAGGTGGATAAGTGTATCGCTATGATTGGCTATAAGTCTCAGAATTCAAGTTACACATGCTGGAAAACAAGCTAATATAAGAACCAGTAGCTTAATTGATATCTCAACGTATGAGTGATCTGTTATTGTAAAATGCTCATAGAAAATAAATGCGGTTGAATTGTTATGGTGTCTGCCTACTTGTAGTTTGTATTTGCAGTTTATAGGATGTTTTATGAATCCTCAGTTCATTTGATTTCCAATTCAATAAATTTGTAATTGTGTGATAAGATGATAATTTAGCCGATGCCCAAGGTGGTCAAATTGGTACTTGTCAGAGATGTCATGAAACAAGCATGCAAGCTGAATTTATATTAATTATGTTGTTCCAGAAGTAGTGTAATACTGCAATAGAATGATATGCTGCATCCTTTGCTCCTTTCTATTTATATGTACATGTGCTAAGTTCCAGTTGTTTATGACCGAGGGAAATCCACTGCATCTCCTTTTATTAGGATCCACAAAAACAAACATGTTTAGATTATTTAGTCCTTAAGTCATGGCAATCTTGTGTTTTATATGCCTGATGAAATGTAGAGTTTAGAATTAATTTGGACATTATGGTAAACCAATTCGAGGTTCTAAATACCTCTTCATGATTCATTTCGATCAATCAGTTTCGTGCGCTAGCATTATATTTTTTTTTCATTTTTGTTTTGGAGAGGCAAATTGGGTTAGCCTTATTTTCTGGACGTCCTTTTGAAATGATTCCATTTTACTAGTTTGGAAAAGAAGCGGGAAATAGACACGTGAGAAGATTGAAAGAAAATAAGATTGAATCTAACCTAAAGCCAGAGCCAAAATAGGGTCTAGGAGCAGGAAGATTGGGGGATTTTTTATCGGATTTTGCATAACTACCCCTTCGAATCCAAGATGCCACTACATAATTTTATGTTTTTGCTCTTATGCAACACCACAGGATAATAGCCCCAGTCTCGCGAAGCGCGTGAAGAAGAGCGATGCCGTGAAATATGAGAGTTTTTATCAGCAGTACTACGAGAACTACGTCCGTGCACTTGACAAAGGGGAACAAGCTGACCGGTAATTCTGAAGCTCCAAACAGAGCTCTATCTCGTTAGAAATCTAATCCTAGCCATGACCACACTGTCCCATGCCAATGTCGCCTTCAGGGCCCAACTTGGGAAGGCCCTACCAGACCGCCGGAGTCCTCTTCGAGGTGCTCCGCGCCGTCAACAAGAATGAGAAGGTTGAAAGAGTCAACCCAGAGGTTCGTGCTCACTGTCTACTCTAATTAGCTCAATTGAAATCTAGGACTCTCGAAGCGACGACTTCCTCTGATATTCTGCTTCACAGATTATTCGCTTGCACAAGGATGTGCAGAGAAGAAAGACATCTATGCGCCGTTCAACATCCTCCCTCTCGATGTGCCAGTGCATCCCAGTCCATATGCAGCTGGAGGAGGTACGTGTGATTTATACAATGGAATCTGTTTCCAAAAAGAACAATGGCACCATACTGGTTCAATAAAAGAAGCTGACGCAGTCGAATTGCATTCTTAACAGATCAAAGCAGCAGCGGACACCCCTTGCTCCTGCAGTGCAAGACCCTGCATTTTGAACCCACCCCGGGTTCAATCGATACCGTCATCCCTGGATCCAGGGAGAACGCTAGAAGCGAGTACGAAAGGGAACAGAGGCTGCAGTCACGGGCGCAGTCAGGGGCTGCTGCTCGTCTTTTGTTGAGTGTCTCTGTTCTACCTGGTGTGATAGCTTCAGCTTCTAGCAGGGCGCAGACGTAGAAAGGCGTTTTTTTCCTGCTTTCTGAACAGCGTCCCTTTCACTCCATGTGAATAGTATATAATTCTTTTCTTTAAGAAAGGGATGGATGATCCAATCAATCGTTAGATTGGGTTAAGAAATGTTTCAGACAGAATAAGGTGCCGGAGTGAAGAAGTCACAAAAGCACCTTTAGAAAAAGGACCGAGAACTACATTAGGTCTGATTCCGACACCTCGAAAAGATTGAACCAGGGTTATGTAGGATCTATCCGTTCAGAAGTAGCGGAAGATCGATCCAAAAACGGTATCTGAATTCAACACTCTAATTTGAATTTATGGCAAGAAGTTCAATGAGTCCCGATACTCCGATTTAGAAAGAACCTCTTCTGCTCTAGCAGGGATGCTCGCCGACTACATACAGTACACGCTTATCATAAATAGGATGAACGCTGAAAGTCCTAGAGTCTCATCATGGCATTTGCTCGAGTTATAGAGGCTCTCTCTATATTCTTTTTATGTGCTTGGATAGCAATCCTTTTTTCAATCGATAAGACTGTTAGAAAGCACATTCATATAAGCCTTGCCTTTCAGTAACTATCCTTAGGCTGTTCTGCCTATCTCCTATTGGTCAGACAGATCGGGCTTATCAAGTGGTACTGAAATAGGGTCAAATTTGTTAGTAGTAGAAAGGAAGGAAGCAAGCAAAGCAAGTCCTCCATACCAGCTAGCAGTCTTGTTTAGGAGTATCCTTCTTTACTGAGTCAGGTTCCGGGTGCCTATGCGATTATTAAGGCAGGGTGCTATGTACCAGTAGTAGAGTGGCTTGAATCAAATCGTTTGTCTAGAGAGGGGTGTAGCGATAACCAAAGCTGACTGTACTAGAAACTTGATCCTGTATAGGCAACTGGCCTTAGAATAGTGTATTGAACTACAGGACAGGAACGACCCATAATCATTGGCGAAGAAGGCTTGGAAAAGATAAAACATATTGAAGAGAAGCTTTCACAAAGGCCATAGCCGATAGCTGATGTCACTAGCCTTAACTTCTTTATCTACTTGAAAGCTGATGAGAGTACGGCTTTCTTAAAGGAAGTGTCCGTGCCTATGATATTTTTTCCTAGTAAAGTAAACAAAATTGGATTCGCCTTTTTCCGTATATCTAAAGGCAAGGGAAGCTCTTCGTCGAGCTTTTTATCCATTGAAGAAAAAGACAGACTGAAACTTTATAAAACCTGCCCCTTTATTATTATTAGTAAGTAAGATAGGTTGCTGTAAGCCCTACTTTCGATCAATAAGTAATACGCGAAGTCGCTAGCTCCAGTGCCATGCGCATCCTTCTCTTAACCTTTCAATCGAGAGTCATCAACGCTTGCCTTGCTTTGCTTGCCCAGTCTATTAGTATGGCATCCCTTCTCCTTAGTCCTCTTTGGCCCGTGTGCCGGCGCGCATCCAGCTTTAGCAGGAGATAGGAGTGTTGTTCCGCTAAGGAAGGAAGGTATTCGTCGTAGGCGCAGAAGGTATTCGTCGTAGGATTGAGCTGAGCCAGGTATGTCACATCACATAGCTTGCAAGCCCAGGGGTATTTCTGCATTACCAATCGAGCCGAGGAACCAACTTAGTAAAGAATAACCTACTTGTTTGTTATGCTATAGCCACCTAATAAAGGGAAGATTCCTATCATCAGAAGAAGAGTTAGCAATCTACAATCAAGATCGACCAAAATGGATAGTTCCATTAACTATATGGCATTTCTAGCCCGAAAAGTATGAGGTACACATAGGTAGGGAGCATCATCGTACTCAATCCTGCTTAGGTAGAGCAAGACAAACGGATCTATCATTCCGCAAGAAGTGACTCGTTTCCTTTTCTGGGTAAGAAGAGGGGAGGTCCGTCGACAAGAAGAATACTTCTCCAAGCAATCGAACTCTTCCTTTCTTTCTATAGCCACTGTACTTTGGATTTCTTATTATCATAAGTAGTGTTCGAGATCACAAGGCTAGAATGTCTTGTGTGCGAAATAGTGCCATTGGTTAGTGAAGTTAGCTGACAATCGTCATATCATATCCATAGTCTAAGGACTCTAAAGAAGAAGATAGTGCACCTGAGGTTGTGCTGTCTCCAATCCCACGAGTCCAATAGGAAGAGCTAGTCCTCTAAAGTAAAGTAGGCGAATTATGGCTAAATAAAAGAATTCTTACTTTCACGGCCATCAAACATTCCAAGACATCTCTTCAAGACTATCCGACTCAGCTCTGCGTAGGCAGAGCCAGGAACTAGATCCGTATCCCATGATCAGTAATCTTACAATTACACAACCACCAGATCCTTTAGGTTTGTTCGATCTATCGATAACTGATAGACAGACGCCTTTGACACTTCCTCCAGGTGGAGTTGATTAACACTCTCATGGTTGGTCGATGGAAATAGCAAGACGAGACAGACATGATAATCTGATAAATATATGTGGTGATCCCTTAAGCAATATCTAAGAATTAAATGTGTCCAAGATTCAATTGATTGGTTGAAGCCAAGGTCTCGAGCTAGTCCATCTTCCTATATGATATTCTTAATAATGCGCAGCACCAAGCCTGAAATTGGGGAATGAATTGAATCGATTGCCTTCCTTTCCTGAATAGCTGGACGGGCAATAAAGATATTGGTACTTAACTGTAGGGACACAAAAGCTCTGAATCCTTCATTTGATGAATTTATAATCGAAGCAAGCAAGAGATAAACAAAAGGTTAGGAGTTTGGAATGACAACTAGTCACTTCTTGCTGAAGATCTGTTCAGTGAAGGAAGCTTCACTATGATGTGTTAATGCCAATGGAAGATATGTTGCATGTTTGGTGTCCAAAGAAATGAGGATACTTGAACTAGCTTCTGGGGTCCAAGGATACCTCCGCCTTTCACTTTCATCTCTTGATAACGAAATTAGCCTAAGGAAACAAGCTAGTGAAGGTTTGCTCTCGCCCTCTTCCTCACCAGCTGAGTTAAGTTACTTGTTTTTTACTATTTTTATGTAACGACTCGTGCTTCGCTTTCAAGCTCACTACCTTGCTCACTACCTTTTTCAATCTTACAACGAATAGGGCTCTCGCTAGGCTAGAAATCGTTAAAGAAACATGCCTTGTGCCGGGTGGAAGGGATGCACAGGTCTTATCTCTTTCCCTTGCCTTTTTCAGCTAGTGAGCATACCTAGCTTGCTTCTTGTCACGAGCGGGAGTCGAACCCGCATTGCCCTTACTGAAAGAAACGTCTCTTTCAGATCGCGACTTCTAATTGGTAAAAAAGAAAGAAGAGAAAGAACTGGGAGTTGGCGGCTATGGCCATTTCATTTGAAAAAATCTCGCAAGATTGTTTTATTGCCCCTTATATCAAGGAGAAATTGTTCGAGATCCGCCAATGAGTACTCCTCGATCTCCAAATCGTGACAGATGGAATCAAGATCGGATTCCATCCTCCCCTGATTGAAGACTTTGAGCACAAAAAAAACTAGATTCATTAAGAAGTGACGCTCGCCAACGTCCTTCTTGTATTGCTCAAGCATTTCAGCTCTTATGGCACTTATACACTGGTGGCGTTGCTCCGTATAACTATCTCTCTCGAGTTGGTTAACGGAGGGTTCACCTGTGGAAACACTTGTTTCCCCCAAGACCGAGAGTAGCCTATCCACGGAGGACGTATTTTCCTTAAAGGAAGAGGTTATTGCTGCGGGCTCCCCCGGAGGCAGCGGGGGACTTACGTGGAAGCATTCATTGGGGAACGAGTAACCAAGGCCCACAAGGTACATCTTTGACTACCGTGCTTCTTATCTTGACGCTATACATTCAGTTCAGTCAGTCCCAGAGACTTATCCTTCAGAAAAAGGTAATCCACCCATATTGGACTTTTCTTCACCTGGCCTCGCGGATTCAATACCGAATTCTCTTCGCATACCGGCCTGCTAATTCCGGGATTAGCTGTTCTCAATGACTGGTGGATGCCTCTTTTCTACCTTAGAAATCCTTTTTTTTTATGTACCTTCTCCCTCTCTACACCTTTTTTCCGCCTCGCCGCCCAGAAAGACCTATAGAAGAAGGAAGAATTCAATCCGTATACTCCAAGCGCCGTAACTATCGCACTTTCCAAGCAACCCTCCAATGAAGAAAGTGCAATTGAAACAATCAAGAACGGAAAAATAATTAGACTCCCTCGTCAATTGTTTGGATTGGAATTAGGCTCCTCTACTCTAGTCGTCCTCTTCTATTTCGGGTAGTAGCTCAGCCCGTTCCGGGCCTTCCTTTACTGAATCTATTAGTAGTTGCACTTTTCGACATATGCCTTTATTTAGGCATTGGTTGTAGGCATCCCCTTCTCTTCAAGGAATTTCTGCGCCCGGTTCCTGATCAAGTGTTGGAAAAACCGGAATATGATGCTTTCTACTTCAGCAGTAGGGTTGGCCTGAAGCTAGCCCATAGAATAGATACGGGCGTGTTCTACACAGGAGTTCTTGTAGAACATGTTCCAATCAAACCTCTTTCCCTTCGTCTCCGGTTTTCAATACGAACAAGTGTCATCCTCTTCTCCCATCGTTTGGATGGAATACCCACGTGGAGCTGACCTTCACTTTTCAGAGACAGGGGCAAGCCGATAATTTGTAGCCTCCCCGGTTGTTTTCTGGAAATTTCAGTAGAAGTGAAGCCCTGTAGGAGCTCCCTAAGGACTCTAGCTAAGACCTTTTTGAGACCCTGGGTGACTCGCGTGGACTTATCCCCTCTCGGTAAGCCGAAGACCATATCGTCTGCGTAGCGTGCGTAATAGAAGACTACGGCCCCATCCTCTCGGACCATTACCCTTTCAAGCTTGGCATCCAATATATGGAGATAGCAGTGAATGAGGACAGGTTCAATCGGGCTTCCGAGCGGTATTCCTCGCTTCTGGCACGTGTAACTCTTACCTTTTCTATCTACGTGTGGTTTTCATGAAAACCTATTTTATCAACCTATGGACTCCTTTCAATGACAGAGTCTTTGGAGCAAATTGGTTCAGGATTCTAAGGTTAGAAAAGAGTTACCACTCAAGGGAGGAACAGGATATGTGGAAGGCTATCCTGGTGGCTCAAGACTGACCGGTATACCTGGACCAGTCTATATTGAGCCATATTCATCAATTCGTCAGGCAATTTGGCCTCACACAATGTATCCCTGTTCCACCAGACGCTTAATCAACCCTGGAACACAAGAGAACCCTTCTTATCGAAGAGAATTGCGTATTAAACAGATGAGAGAAATAGCCCTAAATATGTGCATCGAGTAAGTCATTACCTTCTATTCGATCTCCAGTATCGCTCATCAAGTACTTGATCAGATTCCTCTTTTTTCTTGCAATTGCAAAGTGGTGGAAAAAATTTGTATTTCGGTCACCATGTCGTAGCCAATTGGCTCTGCCCCGCTGGAGCCATGCTACTTCTTCTTGTTCAAACAGGTTCTCGAGCAGCAGTCAAATTGACTTCCCCTGCTTGAGCGTAATGCCCGCCCCTGGTGTGGTGGAAAAAGCCTCGTTTTCTATTCCTTTTAAAGCTGCTGATGCGAGCTACCGAACAAACAAGATTAGTACAAAAAGCCACAACTAGCACTAGCTTTCGTGATTGCTTCTTTCTACCTTTCTCACTCCGGTAATTGCTCCTTCTCCAAAATATCACTACGGACAAGATGAGCTAATAGAAAAAGTTAGGGCAACAGATGATAGCGACTCGCCAGACTCGAACTGGCATAGGCGGATCGGATCAAACGAAATTAGCCTTTCTTCCATCAACAGGAATCGCTTTGATTTCGCAGTTCAAGAGGATGGTGGGGGCAACCTCTCTACATCTGCGGGCCGGTAGGCCAGCCAACTAACTCTTCAAATGAAGAACTGATTACTCCACATCTATGAACCTATCATTCCCCGCCCTTGCCCATTATTTCTTTTTGTATCACGCTAGGACTTTGCCTCTTTTTTTGAGGAAAAATATGGAAGTAGAATCTCCTCTCTTTTAGAGGCGTCTTCCAAATCCAATTTTAGATCCATGAGGTCTTTCAGAGAGCCGCTGCTCTTTCCATTAAATTCTAGGATCTCTTCGATCCTATGCGCAAAAGCAAGGTGTGAGCCCGCGACCCCTCGATCGCTCTCAGAGTCAATCGGCCCAAACCGGGTTATGAGCTCAACGAAAAAAAAAGGATTTTTGGAAATTGCCTGCAAAACCGCCTTGCGAGCGTTAGCGTCAGCGTCAGCGCCATCTCCCGATGGATCTTTTTTGCGCATCTCCAATAGCGCCTTGGCCCTATTTTCTTCTTCGTCTATTGGGGAAGAAGAAGAGGTGGAGTAGCAGGCGGATCTCATCCCTCCTGCGGACTTCCCCGTACTCAAAGTGACTCTGAGAGATTGCGCTTCTCTACTAATCGCATTCTGTTCAAGAATCACTGTTTTCATGATCGAATGACGAAATAGATATACGAACTGTATAGGATCATTCGCTGGGATGGGATAAGTGATTCTTTTATAGGATTCCCATGGGATCGTAGAATCAACTAAGGATGGAATAGGTATTTGTGATCGATCAGCTTCCAGTATGACCGAAGACTTTCTATCTGCATTCAGAATAACCACACAATCAGGTTGTTGGTTCAACCCAAAATTGATCTTCTTCTTTCTTGAACGGAATTTTTTTTTATTTGCAAAAGAATTGGTCAAAAACGCCCCGATCTTCCATTGAGAATCATCGAAACAATGAGAATTCACATTTCTTAAATAGCTTCTTAAATAGCTCGCCATTTCTTCCGTTATCTCATAAATAAATAAATGATTGGTCTTTAAAAAGAAGGAACGGCCTTTTTGACGACTGGGAGATCCTATAAAATGAAGAGCGTTTCGTAAACAAATCAGTGTCTTGTCTGAATCGAGAATAGCAATTCCATTTCTTGAACCACGGATATAGACTTTGAAATGGTGATCAGCTACCCGACGGCCGAGATGTGCATTCGTACAAAGTAATTTAGTACAGACTATCGAAAGCATTGTCATTTTGCGATTTGAGTTCCGGAGATACAGGTGGTAAGTTATGGGTAATGCGGGGGAACTTTAAGACGAGATAGAATACCTAATATGGGAGTGGTTTAAGTGAGAGAATAGCTCCCTTACCAAACCAACTGAGCTATTTGCCATGTTTTTTACAAATGACCTAACTTTGATGTGATGTGCCCGGCTAGCCCGGATCATTCTTAGAGCAGTCGAGGTTACCGGAATTACGGCCTTCCGTACAAGAACTGGCACTATTGTAACTCGCTATGGGCCTCCTGCCTTCTCGAAAGAAACTGGCTTTTGAAGAAATTACTCTATTTTACGCATTTAGTTGAAGCGGATTCAAAGAGCTCTATCGAGCAAGGAAGGAGTATACTATACTGTAGCTGGATAAGCTAGATACCAAAACTTTGATAAAGATTGAGGCAACCCATTTGAGGAAGAACCGGACGGACCCCTGTGGAGATGGCATAAACAATCCTTTGACGAACTTTCTGGTTAACATAGAATCTATGAGTTTTTTCTTCTAATTACTACTACTAACATTATTCAATCTGGTATCCAAGAATTTATTAAGCTCATCCCGCAAGCACATGTACACATCTTGGATTTTACCGTCTGAAGATGGAAGAAGATTCGTTCTCCTACCCATTTCTAAGTTAAGCAAGAGATAACTCATAATTTGATATGCACTCGCACTCGCATCTTGGGTCACTGGAACCTGATGATAATTACTCACTCCTTCATCCTGAGAAAGGATCTTGGCTATGAAAAAAAATGGATCACTAGCTTGCGCAGCAAATTGAATGAAACTTTCGTCCGAAGTAAACATTTCAGTCTGGTGTTCGTTATACCATTTAAGGGCATCATCTAAGTTCTCGAACTTTTGATACTTAAAGGCTGCAGCACATGCTAAGTGTTGACTGAGATTCTTTTTTTCCGACAGGTGGTTTTGTGCTTGAGGTTGAGGATGATCGGCAGAAAAGAGTAAGAAACTTTTTGACAAATCACGCTCATGAAAATGCAATACACCTGAACGGTAGATTCTACCACGGAAGTCCATGAATGCTGGCAAATAGAATTGATAACCTTCGTATGCTGACGCAAGTCTTATTACAAAATCTTTCGTCGCTATTCTTATCTCTAGAAGGGTGCTTCTATTGTTATTTAGCCGCGAGCGTTGTCATTCTAGTCGCGAATGTGTACGTACATACTGGTCGATCGGTCTCTCTGCAACGATGAACCGTGGCCGAGTAAGGAGCGGCACGTGTCGTGGTAGAGGCACGAACATAGCATGTCACACAGTCCCGTCTATATATATCGTGTACACCTACGTACAACCATGCTGCAAGAAAGTAAATACGGCTACGTACGTACATACGGACGGGTGTCTCGAATGCGTACTCGCGCATACGTACGGCCAGGGCTCGTGTACATGGAGAGGCAATGGACGGCAGCAATGGTGTTCTATTCATCGGCAGCCAACTGGCTGGGTTAGAACGGAGGAAACAGTGTCGTATTCTCGGGAGGCAACCGACTAGGTCGGAATACGTCATGTTCATCGGGAGCCAACCGGCTTGGACGAAATAGCCGAAACGAGTTCTAGCGTACCGCAGAACGGAGGAAACGGCCTTCTGTTCGAGTGCCTACGGTCGAAACGGGGTCCTGTTGATCGGGAGGGGTGTGGCGTACCGCAAAACGGAGGAAACGGACATGTGTTGGAGCACCTACGATCGAAACGGGGTCCTGTTCATCGGGAGGGGTGTGGCGTACCGCAAAATGGGACTTCACGGCCTAATGTTCATCCACCGTCTACCGCCTCGCTCCAGCCTCCATAGGCTACTGTTCATCCACCCTCGACTTCCTCCAGCCTCCACCTGCTACTGTTCATCCACCGTGACCTTCCTCCTGCCTCCACCAGCTACTGTTCATCCATGGGCTACTGTTCATCCAGCCTCCACCGGCTACTGTTCAACCAGCCGTCCACGAGGTCCTGTTCATCCACCCCCAACCGGCTCGGGTTTGGCGGCCTCCTCGATCGGGGTCCTGTTCATCCAGCGGCAACGACCTACTACCACGGGGTCCTGTTCATCCAACCCCACCAGGAACTGTTCATCCAACTCCCAACAATGGTCACTGTTCATCAAGAGGCAGGTTCGATTGGCTTCAGTTAGCAGCAGTAGCGTAGGAATCGCTCGGGTTTAGTTAACAGCCAAGGGATTGATCGCTCAGGTCTAGTAACGTAGCTAGTGCAATCGCTCGGGTTCAGTAAGCGAATGCCTCACTCGGGTTCAGTTAGAGCCCAACGCCTCGCACACACGCGCGTACGTGTATGAGAGAAACACGCAAACCTCCGTGCATCGCTCAGCCCCGACCACCCACCGTAACTGGGAACTCCCCGAAATTTTCCTCGCCCTTGCTTCTACCATGATTTTTTCCTTCATGGACGGCCCAAAGAATGTCATGCAGGTGCGTCCCCGGCCCGCCCAGGACGAAAAGCCCTTTTTCTATCATGATTTTTTGTCATAGAAGTAGGAGCCCACCACATCTATGATGATACATGTTTTTGTCATAGTTATCGTCATAGAAGTGTCATAAGCATGACAGATTTTTTTTGTTCGGCCCATAATGTCACGTATGTGTCTTTTTTTTTTGGAGTGTTAAGTTTTCATGTTTTGGGTGAGATGACAATGGATGAAGGAATAAGGAGTGGCAAGAGCCTAAGCTTGGGGATGCTCGAGGCACCCCATGGTAATATTCAAGGACTCCTAAGAAAGTAAGCTTGGGGATGCCCCGGAAGGCATCCCCTCTTTCTTCTAACGACCATCGGTAATTTTACTTGGAGCTATATTTTTATTCGTCACATGATATGAGTTCGCTTGGAGCATCATGTATTATATGAGTCTTTGCTTTGTTTGCTTTTTAGTGTGTCACAATCATCTTTGCTGGACACACCTATTTGAGAGAGCCACACATTTATCATGATTTGTTAGAATACTCTATGTGCCTCACTTATATCTTTTGAGCTAGGCAGTTGCTCTAGTACTTCACTTAAATCTTTTTGAGCATGGCAGTGACTATATTTTGAAGCAATACATGAACTCTCATCACCGAATCTATATACCTTATGTAGAAGACCTGAGGAAGAAGATATTAATGGAGGCACACGAATCCTTGTACTCGATCCATCCAAGCGGAACCAAGATGTACGAAGACCTCAGGCAAATATTTTGGTGGGATGGAATGAAGAAGGATATTGCATATTTTGTCGCCTGCTGTGATATATGCAACAAGGTGAAGGTAGAACATTAGAAACCCGCCGGGCTACTGCAACCTTTACACGTTTCGCAATGGAAATGGGACGATGTCTACATGGACTTCATCACCGGTCTACCCAAAACCCCACAAGGCAACAATGCCGTATGGGTCGTGGTGGACATGCTGACCAAGGTGGCCCATTTCATTCCAATCCGGACCACATATCGGGCAGATCAATTGGCTCAACTCTATGTGTCCAGAATAGTTAGTTTGCATGGAGTTCCAAGAACCATCACCTCCGACCGAGGATCTCTTTTCACCTCGGCCTTCTGGTCACGTCTTCATTAAGCCTTGGGAACATCACTGAACTACAGTACAGCTTATCACCCTCAGACAGACGAACAGACGGAGCGAGTAAACAAGATACGCGAAGACATGCTCCGAGCATGTGCCCTTGCCCAAGGACCCAAATGGGAAGACTGCCTTACGCGGAGTTTTCCTACAACAACAGCTATCAGACAAGTCTCAAGATGTCACCATATGAAACCATGTATGGACGGAAGTGCCGTACTCCATTAAACTTGTCCCAGACCAAAGATAGCTGCATTTTTGGGACTGACTTGATGATGGAAGCTTGAGAACCAAGTAAGAGAAATCCGAGATAGCCTGCAAGTGGTCAAGTCTCGACAAAAGAGCTAGTATGATTCCAAACATCGACGGATCAGTTTTGAACCAGGTGAATATGTGTACCTCCGAGTCACACCCATGAAAGGAGTTAAGAGATTTCAGACTCGGGGAAAGCTTGCATTGAGATACATTGGCCCATTCCCTGTCATGTCCAAGGTTGGTACCGTGGCATATCAACTGGAACTTCCTCCCGAATTGTCAGAAATACACGATGTCTTCCACGTATCACAGTTGCGAAGGTGTATCTCATTGCTAGAGAAACAGACTGATATGGCAGAAATAGAGCTTGCCAAGGATCTGACCTATGAAGAAAAACCTTTTCGAATACTATATGAGATGGAAAGAGTCACTCGCTGCAAGTCAGTTAAGTTTTACAAGGTGCAGTGGGAACACCATACCGAGAGTGAAGCTACCTGGGAAAGAGAAGACTTTTTGAGGATAACATATCCTGAATTGTTTCCCGAGCAACCGAATCTCAAGGACGAGATTCATCCTAAGGGGGAGGTTTGTGACACCCTGGTTTTTGCCATTTTTCATTCTTTGGAGTTTATTGCAAATTTGGTTTGAATTTGAGTTTTTAAATCAACTCATTTGGACTTAGCACTTGGGCATTGTTTTGATTTTCACCCAAGTGATTCCACTCACTCCCAAAAACATCTCTTTCTCTCTGATATCTCAAAACTATTGCCACAGGAATATTTTTCTCAAAGGCAAATATTCATTTTCCCTCTGGAAACGAATGATTTTCACTTCTGCTCCAAAGCAACCCCTATTTTTCTTGCTTCCAAAAATCTGAGAAAATTCCCAAATATTCTTTGGACCATGCCTCATCTTCATATGCAAAAATATCCTATGGTTATGAGGAGTATTTTTTCTATAGAAAATCATTTCCATTCTGGTCAGAAATGATACTTTGTGAAGGAAGTATATTTTTGGCTGATCTCCTTGAGCTAAAAATTTTATGGCCTAATGACCTTCCTAACTAACTCTTAACCCCCCAAGTTTTAGCTCCTAACTCTCTCTAGAATTCTCTCAAATGACCTCAATAGTTTCTGTCCAGAAACTTGCCAAGAAGCTCAAGTCACCTCCTGTCGACCTGGCTTTGATCCAACCTCTCAGAGAGACTAAACATTGCACGGACAAGCCACCAGACATGAAGTTACCGCTCAAGCGCACCATCTTGCACCAGTGCTCGTGGTGACTGCGTGAGTCCAGCATGCCAGGCGCGCACAACGCTCTCTTAGCGCCGGCTGAGCCACTGCTCCGCCCGTGCGCCCGCCTCCGGCCAAGCCTCCTTGTCTTTGAGCCACCTTTGCCTCGACCCGTCCCTCCTGACCTCTCGCTAGAGCTCCCCGATGCCGGCGACAGCTACTGCAGACATGGACATGGCAGAGCAGATGGCACAGTACGCCCATGCACCCGTGTCGTCTCCCTCCCGTGCCACGTACTTGGCTCCTTGCCTCCACTGTGGCCGCGTGAGCTCCATGACCTCTCCCATCAACCCTGAGCCCCGTTTGTCACTGCTCGCCCCTCCAGAAGCCTCTCCGGCGATCCCGAGCCCCTCCTCGCCCACGCTTATATATAGGGCACTCCCCGAGCTTCTCTGGCCACCCCACCCACCTCCTTTGACCTCAAAACATCTAGTAGAAGACCGCGGCCAGGTCGGGCGGGCCTCTGGCCACCGTTCTGCATCGGAGCTCGCCGCCGATCCCCTTTGGCATTCTGCTTCCTCCGACGCTCCTCGACTCCTCCCAACCACCCAAGCGTGTTCATGGCTTCTCCCTGGTCGAGACGGTGCTGCTGGAGCTGCTGCAGCCCTTCTACCTCGCCAGAATCGCCAACTCCGACGAGCCCACTCCGCTGCCACCTCTATAGAAGATCACCGCGACACCGTCCGTCCACCTCCGACCATGTTGCGGGTACGTACGTGTTCACCGTGAAGTGACGCGTCCAACCATCCTTTCGCCGGCGGCAGCCGTGGCCTCCTCGTCGGAGAACCACCAGCGACCGAGCCGCCGTCCTCTGCTTCTCTCTCTCTCTTTTAACCCTGACAGATGGGCCCACTCGTCAGCCTCTCTCTCCCTCCCTGAAGCGGTATAAGTGGAGGCGTACTCCTCAAATACGCCTTCGACGTCACCCCCTCATATTTATTCTGAAAATCAATTTTAATTCAGAAATTTGACCCAACTTTGACCAGCTATAACTTTTATTCTACAAGTCCAAATCAATTGATTCTTTTTGCATTGGTTTTGTCTTGAGCTCCTCTATCAGAATGCAAAACTTGAGATTTTTGCTTGTTGTAGATATTTTCTGGTGCATTTAAATGTGTCATGTGACATTTTCTTTTTGCCATTTTAGTTATTTTCAGAAGGAACTTGCTGCCTTGAGGAGAACCAGGAGGATTGTGACCCTCCTCTAAACTACGGCAAGCCATCACAAATATTTGCAAGAGTGAAATTTCAATGACTATGATTTTTACTTGAATATGATCTCATATAATGAATATAGTTATTTAAAATAACCTCACATGTGTTAGTTTCAGATTCATGCTATGCTTACTATATTTTCAGTGGTATTTGAGTTATTTGGTTAAGCTTATGCAGTAGATTAATTTGATCATGAGCGTATGTAGGTTAATACCGGCATTATGTTGAAATGGTGCATATGGATATCATTGCATTTTCATGGCATACTATGGCTCAGAAATATTTCTTTGCAAGTTGAAACTTGATAATAATCCAACTTGAACATGTTGTTGATCGAGTCATGGTGCCACCGAATCAAGCTTCCCAGTGCAACCACATTTGCCTTTATGGGGAGGCCCTTTCTCGTTCTGTTGTTATGCCTCTCGCCGGTGCCTCCAACTAGGGGAAGTTATGTGCTTGTGCTACCCTGGCCCGGTAGGCAGGCATAGCCTTGTGTGCCCGTAATTGATTTGGTACCATTGTCCCCATTTGGGACCATTTTGTTTTGCCACGATGTTGGACGTTGGGTGTCACGAGGTGACATCGGGGCCACCCAGGACTTAGCCCAAAGGGGAGTTGGTCGGAGTGGCCGAGAGAGTGTCATGACAATAGATTGGTTCTGTCGGAACGCCATTGGTCCACCCGAAAGGGAGTTCAAGGCCATCGGTTCTGTGGTGTGGGTATAGTGTGCTAACCTCTGCAGAGTGTGTTTAATCTATAGATAGCCGCGTCCTCGGTCATGGACACAGTTCGTAGTAGGTCACACCATGGATCAACATAACTATTTAACCTGCACACTAAAGATATCCATGTGGCACTTGATATGATGCTGAAGTTGTTGGAACCGTCGAGATGGTTTCTTTTGTGATCCAGAGGTGATCACCATGGTAAGGTTATGTTCGTGGTTACGAGGTAACCAAGATGGTAAGCGGGTCTGAGAGACCCTGTTTGCACGCACCATCACTACATGAGTAGCATGTTAAGTTCTCGCATATAACCTGCTTAAATATCATGTTATTGTGTTGCCATTGTTGCATTGTTTGTTGTGAGCTTGCGGGTACATTCAAAGTACTCACCTAGCGCGACATGCTAGTTTCAGGAGAAGCTGTACCGGAGTTGGAGTTGCATCATGCATCGCAGTCTAGGCCGTGTCCACATCAGTGTCCCTGTGAGATGGAATCCTTCTACGTCGTCTTTCCACTGCCGCATAGCTGTATCGTTGTGATCGAGGCCCTCATCATGTTCACTAAATAATGTACATATGTGTAGCAGCACCGTGTCTGCCGCTTGGCCTCACTACCTGATGTACTATCGAACCTATGTATCAATAAAGTGGTTGTCTTTCTGTACCAAGTTGTTGTGTGTTGCCAGAAGACATGATCCATGGGCTGGCAATGCAAGGTAAACTGGTTGCTCTGAGCCGGGGTGCCACAACGCTTGGTATCAAAGCCGCGCTGACTATAGGATGCCCTAGACAGCTAACGCGCTAGTTAAACAGTAGTTAGTGGTCCTGAGTGCCGGTAGTGTGTGTTTGCATCTGGTTGTTGCATTGCATGCATATAGTTTATTTTTATTACTAACCGGCTAATGATTGTGAGTGTAGATGGCTCCAGTGCCATACCCGTACCAGTCTGAGCCAGCACCATACACTTCTCCACATCTTCTTCGGAATGTGTGGCGTCGACTCTACCCTGATGGCGATGACCCGGTGTACCAGGTGTACCGGAAGCGACTGGCAGACTCAGTGTACGAGTACCACGCGGAGGTCACCTTGCACCACAACTCTATGTCCGGCACCTACACTCGTTCTTCTAGGAGTGCTTTCGCTTCTACACCAGGTCAGGCAGTTCAGTTCGCTGCATTCGAGGCTCTTGTTGACCTGCGCTACAACAAGGTCCGGATGCAGACTCATCCAGGTTTCTACTTCTACCCGTCCATGTTCGATAATGGACGTATTTGTTTCCCTTCCATTGATCCGGTGTGCGGTCGTTCATCTAGCCACCTCTCTCGCTACATCGCTGCTAGTTATCTTATGCTTTTCAAGTTGGCTCGAGAGTTGACCCGTACTCGTGCAGCTCTGATTGCCGCTAGATCTCCTTTCGTTCCACCCTCCATCGGGTTTACCCCACTTGTTCCTCCAGCTACTCCGGTTACCCCTCAGAGTAACTTGGACACCTCGACAGTGACTCCCCACGAGTCTCCCGCCAAGTGGGCTTTACTTCTCACTACCCCCGCCACCCCTATGCTTTAGCCTCACCCAGCACCTGCCCCTGAGGGAGAGCCCTCAAGGCAGCATCATCGTGTTTCCTTTAACCCGGAGGTTTCTGTTAACGTCGTCAGTTCAGGATCCGAGACCGAGTCAGGGGAGATCCCAGCAGGATCAGCGAAGTAGTAGTTCTTTAGGAGTAGCCGAGTTTGTCATGATGCTTGGTTGTATAAGTGTAGTCGTGCTTGTCATGCTGTTTCCTTTCATGTATGGGTCTATGTATAATTATGTTGGAGCTTCTTTTTATTATTCGCCTTGGTTTCTTGTCGCTTTCCTTTCGGATTTTGTTGCTTGCTTTTCTTCCCCATTTATGGATGTTGCTCATCTCGATGCTTCGTATTGGGAAACATAAATAGGATGACAAGTGGAGGTAGCAGCAGTCATGCGGGTGACGATACTCCCGTTCATCGCTTAGCTAGACAGGCAGGACATTCCTCCAAACCATATCAACCACCACCACCTCCTCCACCGCATCCACCTACCACAGAGCAGATTATGCGAATGTTTGAGGAAAGAAGAAACCAAGATTTGCTTGAATTACTAAAGAGTGTACAAGCTATGGTGGGTCAGAATGGTAATCAGTATGGTAATCACTCCAAGCTGTCAGATTTTTAGAGGACTAAGCCTCCCAGTTTCAGTCAAGTTGTCGACCCTATGGAAGCAGACGATTGGCTGCATACTATTGAGAAGAAGCTAGAGATTGCTTGCACCGAAGAAATTGACAAGGTTCCATTCGCTACTCATTATCTTGAAGGAGCCACTGCTATATGGTGGGATAATACTAAAACCATGTGGCCCGCGGACGACGAAATCACTTGGGATAAATTCAAGGACAAGTTCCGCAAGTACCACATTCCCGCCGGTATCATGAAGGTCAAGCAGCGTGAGTTTCTTACTCTCACACAAGGGAACCTATCAGTAAGTGAATATTTAAACAAGTTCAAATACTTGGCCCGTTATTCTCTTTATGATGTGGACACCAAAGAAAGGAAGATCGACCGATTCCTTGGAGGACTCAATCAGCACCTCTGATGCACACTCAGCATGCTAGATTTCCCAGACTTCCAGACTTTGGTGAACAAGGCTCTCATCGCAGAAAGGGAGCACAAGCTTGTTCACGATAACAAGTGAACTTATGACGACCGCAAACGCAAGTTCGAGCCCAAGAAGGACGGACAGCCAGCTCAGAAGGCTCGTACCTGGCAGCAACCTCAGTTTGAGTTCAAGCCCACATGGCAACAGAATACCAACAAGACCGACAACCGAATCAAGAACGTTGTGACCAACCCTGTACGGGAGGACTGTCAGCGTAGCAACGCACACTACAAAAAAAAAGACACATCCGTGACATTTTGGGCCGAATGAATTTTTTTCTGTCATGCATATGACACTTCTATGACGATAATTGTGACAAAAGCACGTATCATCATAGATGTGGTGGGCTCATACTTCTATGACAAAAAATCATGACAGAAAATGGGCTTTTTATCCTGGGTGGGCCGGGGACGCACCTACATGACATTCTTTGGGCCGTCCACGACAGAAAAAATCGTGGTAGAAGCGAGGGCGAGGAAAATTTCGGGGAGTTCCCGGTTACGGTGGGTGGTCGGGGCCAAGCGATGCATGGAGGTTTGCACATTTCTCTCGTACACATACGCGCGTGTGCGCGAGGCGTTGGGCTATAACTGAACCCGAGCGAGGCGTTCGCTTCCTAAACCCGAGCGATTGCACTAGCTACGTTACTGAACCCGAGCGATTGATCCCTGGCTGTTAACTGAACCCGAGTGATTCCTTCGCTACCGCTGCTAACTGAAGCTGATTGAACCAGCTGCTGCTGCCTCTTGATGAACAGTGACCGTTGTTGGGGGTTGGATGAACAGTTCCTGGTGGGGGTTGGATGAACAGGACCCTGTGGTAGTAGAGGCCGTTGCCGCTGGATGAACAGGACCCCGATCAACGAGGCCGCCACACCCGAGCCGGTTGGGGGTGGATGAACAGAACCCCGTGGAGGGCTGGTTGAACAGTAGCTAGTGGAGGCTGGATGAACAGGACCCCGTGGATGAACAATAGCTGGTGTAGGCAGGAGGAAGTCGACGGTGGATGAGCAATAGCAGGTGGAGGCTGGAGGAAATCGACGGAGGATGAACAGTAGCCTGTGGAGGCTGGAGCGAGGCACGAGACGGTGGATGAACAGTAGCCCGTGGAGTCCCGATTTGCGGTACACCACACCCCTCTCGATGAACAGGACACCGTTTCGACCGTAGGCGCTCCAACACAAGTCTGTTTCCTCCGTTTTGCGGTACGCCACACCCCTCTAGATCAACAAGACCCCGTTTCGACCGTAGGCACTCGAACAGAAGTCCGTTTCCTCCGTTTTGCGGTACGCCAGACCCTTCCTGATGAACAGGACCCCGTTTCGACCGTATGCGGTCGAACAGAAGGCCGTTTCCTCCGTTCTGCGATACGCCAGAGCTCGTTTCGGCTATCCCATCCAAGCCGATGGGCTCCCGATGAATAGGACATATTCTGACCCAGTCGGTTGCCTCACGATGAACACGACACTGTTTCCTCCATTCTGACCCAGCCGGTTGGCTGCCGATGTACAGGACACGATCATTGTACACGTTCGAGACCCCGCTCGTATGTATGTACGTAGCCGTATTTACTTTCTTGAAGCGTGGCTGTAGGTACGTGTGCACGATATAGACGGGACTGCCTGAATAGCTACCGCTCCTTACTGGGCCACGGTTCATCGTGGCAGAAAGACTGATGGACCAGTATGTACGTACATGTTTGCGACCAGAATGACAACGCTACGTACGCTTCAACCGGGTGGGTCCCGGCTGTCAGGGAGGATAAGGAGGCACTTCCTTACGTGCGAAGATATTGATGGTGGGTCCTAGCTGACAGGGGGAGGATTCTTTTTTTTGCGCGTAATGAGGCACTTCCTTGCGTGCGAAGATATAGCTGGTGGGTCCATCTGTCGGCCTCATCGCGTACAGTTCTTTTCCGATGGGTGTCGTTCGTTGACCATGCTGACCACGCCGCGCGGACAACACCCAGTCGGTGGACGACAGTGAGGCAGGGAACGACGCGAAGCCTGGGAACACATAGAGGGTAGTACGAGGGTTGACTGGTTCGGCTGCGGTGTGAGGCTGCCGTCGCCGCAGAATAACACGGGGTGTGGGTGAGTAGAGGGATGGCCTGGCCAGCGGTGGGAGTAGTAGGGGGCGGTGAGGCCTGCGTGGCAGCACAGCCGGCCACGGGAGGTAGGAGCATGCGGTGGTTTGGATGGCTGGAGCAAGAAAACTAGAGGTTGAAGAAGCAGGACGACCGTTGGATGTTAACAATCCAACGGTCACTAGTGATAGAATCGTTTGTTGACTAAGTTGACAATGCCCTGCGTATGCGTCAACTTAGTAGGGCCACAAGTCAGCCTCCAAATCTGGTGGGCCCCAGCTGTCATGGGGAGCAATCGTTATTTTTCGCTTAATAAGGAGGCACTTCCTTCCGTGCCAGGATATAGCTGGTGGGTCCTAGCTGTCATGGGGAGGATTGATTTTTTTGGCGTAATAAGGAGTACTTGCTTGCGTGCGGCCATGGACAATGTGGGTCCCAACTGTCAGCCTCTCCATCTACATCCCTCTTCCGATGTTGTCGTTTGTTGACAACGTTGACCACGCCGTGCCGAGAACACCAATGCGATGGATGACGGCAAGACCCAGGAAAGGAATGACCCGGAGGCGACGAAGCCACAGCAGTGGAGGGATGTGGGTGAGTAGAGGGATGGCCTGGCCAACGATGGGAGTAGTAGGGGGCGGTGAGGCCTACACGGCAGCACATCCGGCCACGGGAGGCGGGAGCAGGCGGTCCCGCCGATGCTGGATTTGGCGGCTAGAGCAAGAAGATCAGAGATTGAAGAAGCACGAGGGCCATTGGATTGACATCCAATGGTCACTTCTGATAGAATCGTTTGTGGACATATATAATAAGTAAAAAAATCTTGCATACTCGTCAACTTAATAGGCCCACAAGTTAGCCCATTCCCTATTTTTTTAATAATTTACAGCTCATTTGCAATTTCTTATGCAATTTATTGTAGTCCGTTTTCTTTTTGTTGGCCAGGCCAGGGTTAAAAGTTTAAATGAAATTTCACATATTTCGGTGGGGTCCAAACTATTTTTAATACCAAAATGTCGACCCAGATTTAAAGTACTTTGAAGATGTATTTAAATTAGGTTAAAGCCCAGTGAAATTGGAATATGAAAATGTGAAAAAAATAAGAAATTTGAAAGTAATTGCCAATTTGTCGTGTGTTTTTTATATTTACAGCCCATTTCATATTACTTTTAAGATTTGCAGCCGTCTTGAAAGAGTTGCAGCCCAGCAGGGCGGAGAAAAATAAGTAGGCCTGGGTTGGGTATGCCTGGATTGGGTATTCTTCAGAAAAATCAAACTGGCCTAGCCATTTTCACAAAGAAAAAATAGCTGGGCTGGTCATGTGGTGAACGTAAAATAGAAGCCTGGGCTAGATGGGCCACAACCCAGTTAAAACCCTGCTCTGTCTCAACAATAAAAAAAATGCTGCTCGAGCAGCTACGTCCCAGGTGTCAGCCGATCTTGTGTTGTTCTCTTGTCTATTGACTATACGCTAACAATGTCGTGAGTCCCAGATGTCAGGAAACCACTAGGAGGAAGCATTTTCTTTTTCTATACGCTGGCAATGGAGTATATAAAAAAAATGAGGAACTTGCTTGCGTACAGCCATGGACATGGTGGGTCCCTACTGTCAGCCTCTCCACGTACAGTCCTCTCCCGATTCCTCTTGTTTGTTGACCATGTTGACAACGTGAGAGGGCGGTGCCGCGGTGAGTGCACCAAAGCGCATGGAGGACGACAGCGAGGCCTCGGATGCCAGCGTTAACGATTTAGGAGATGGTGGGGCGGCGATGCATGCGCTGAGGGGCAGCCAGCCATGGGAGGCGGAAGCAGGCGGCCCCGCCTGTGCTGGTTTGGTTTTGGCGGCTGGAGGAAGACGATACTGAAGAAACATGACAGACTGTAAAAGCAGCAGGAGTACTTAACAACCTTAACTAAAACCAGTAGGGGCACTTAACAACCATAGCTGAAAGCAGTATGAGTAGTTATATAGGTTCAACCGTACAAAGCACACCACGAACAGTGCTACTTTGCCTACAATTAACCAAGGGTGAGGCCACCAAGCCCCAGGCGCCACCCCGCGCATCCACAACCTTCTGAAAGCGGCTTCATCTCGCAATGTGGTCAATAAACAGGATATTCGCTTTAGAGCCATGGAAAAGCATGAGCATAACCTTCTGTCCTATTCTCCAAGACGGACATGCCTTCATTATTTGAGACCACCCATGAATAACTATCTTTTCACCTCCAAGGGAAATGGAGTAGGTCGACATAAACATCATGTTGTGACCAAGCGCAAGTCTGACCCGACCATGGTCAGGCATCTGTACAGGAACAATAGAACTGGGCAGTTTCTGTTTCAAGAACATCACAGTTGTAAAACTGTGTATAAGCAAGAGTTTATGAACAACATATATAACAGAAAATAGCTCGTATCATAAGTTTCTTGACACAGTTGGACCTGTTCAACATGTGCACTAGTGGCACACATATCCCACGTGGCCTTCCACCATTGAAACGCCCCACAAGGACCTCAAGACGATCAATAAAGTGTAGGAATTGTTGGATGTCGTCCCATTCAAGTTCAGTGCCATCAGTAATAGTCGAGTTCTTATAAAATAACAAACGAGTAGTGTGTTGAACTTTGAAATAACCTACACGTGCCACCAATTATAAGAAATATTAGTTAGAAGTAGCATCTTCGTGAGAGAAGGGAATCACAAATTGTTACTACTTCTAAAGTCAAATTGTGATTAGTTAGACAGAATAGGTGGATTAAGAAGTAATCAAGGCAACATGCAAGAACCAGATACAAAACTAACATGGATGAACTACTGGAACGATGTCGGGGTGGAAGATCACAGTGAAGATGAGACCAGGTTCTGCTATTTCCATCAACATTCATGCGCCAACTTTCAGTCCGCAACACTTGAGAAAGTTTATCCAAGTTCGGCCATAAAAAAGCAGCGATCTTCTTGGTTCACAAACCCAACAGGGAACTTATATCCAAGGCTTGTCTTCAATGTGACCATTAACTGGTGTATTCAGTTATGGCAAGGCCGACCATCTTGAGTACATGTGTTCTGGCGGAGCAAGGAATGCACTGCAGGAAAATTAATATGAGAACACAATGTATTCGCTATCCAAATCTAGAAATAATTTCCTCTTTCACGTCAGTGTTGACCATGGTAATAGTACCCTTTATCCAAATATAGCAATGCAAATTTCCAAATTAGTCGATAGCATGTTCAAAAAACCCCAACCCTCCTTGATAGAAAAGAGGATTCTAGGAACATACTGTGCGTGTTTTAAAATCCTGTGTTAGGTTGAGAAGGAACAAGTGTAGCATCTCGTCGAGGGCGCAGAAACCTGTAGGATCCTCGCACTTTGGGCACTGCAAATGAAACACACTAGATTCAGTAGGAAGAAAAATGCATCAACGGCGGCGGCTGCCATCCTAGGATTACCCGTGACCAAGGGACTAGGATTTATTGGGGATGGATGAATAATTCGTACCTGGTTCTCCATGGGAAAACCCTACGCAATCGCCGAGAGGAGGTTTTCTATGAATAAGCAGACGAGGGAGAAGGGGATTCAGTCCCAGTGAAATATTGTTGCTTCGTCCGTCCAGCTTACTGCTAAAGCTGGAAAGGTGGGGTTTTTTGTGATTTGACGGCTCATTGGGCATTACTGCGGCGCTACGACCGAGGTGAGTCTACCGTGCAGTTGTGCACTCTAATTTGGTGCATGGCACATGGACCCCGTTGTCGGATGCCCCGCATATCAGCGAAAGGAAGTAGAAAGGCAGGAGTAACTAGTTACACATAAATATATTTTTGATAGAGAGATACTCCCTCTGTAAAGAAATATAAAAATCTTTTATATCACAACTTTATACATAAGAAAAATCAAGCAGAATATATATAACATAATATGGGGGTTCAGATGAGAATATAATACTCAGATATGATGACGGTTCTAGACTTTGGGCCACATGCCGGTGGGCCTGCATGTTTGGGGGCCCTTGTGTTCTAACCCAGCGCAATTCATATTACAAGCGATCGGTACGGCGCTGGTTTTTGATGTTGTCGCAAGGCGAATACAGAAAATTAAATAAAGCACGGCAGCTATTAGTATGAAATCGAACGACAGTTCCTAACCGGCAATCAGAGTTGCAATTCTTTCACGATATCCTACGTGATAAATAATACTGTCGTACTACTTATACAAACAGGACACTTGTTTCACCATGCCATATTATTACATCAAAAGCACTTGGAGGATAGATCAGTTCGGCAGTTGCGTGCTGCTACTGAAGTATTTCAAAGTTGATTAGGACCAGCT
This sequence comes from Thinopyrum elongatum, assembly GCA_011799875.1. Lineage (NCBI taxonomy): Eukaryota > Viridiplantae > Streptophyta > Magnoliopsida > Poales > Poaceae > Thinopyrum > Thinopyrum elongatum. The sequence goes on along the minus strand of CM022298.1, from coordinate 549,587,933 downwards.
CTCCTTGCCAAGAAAGTTCGATTTTGACATCATCCCCTACCGCAAGATTTGATAGAGTTTTGAACCTTGACCATCCTTTAGCATCAATCATCATGCGACCATCCTTTGTACTTACGCTATATTGAGCAGGTTCATTCACACCAAGGCTGCGCATGGTAAGAGAAACTTAGCCACGGTCGCCCGGATTATTGAACGACTCCCTCGTTGCTCTAGGAATTCTCTGTTTGCAAACATGAAGACATACACAAATAGTTAGATCAACACAGTGAATCATGTGAAACAACATGGAAAGAAAAAAGAACAAAGCACTTGGGCTGCCAATGCTTACCAAGAAGGTGGGGATGTCGGTTTTTGTAAGGACTTTGGTATATGCAGTGCGAACTGTAGCCCAGTCTGTTGCCGGTGCAAGTGCTGGTTCCGTTGCCGCTGCATGGGCCAGAGCAGATGCAAGTGCAATTCAAGTGTTAGTGAAGGTGCCGGAGCCATTGCTGGTGCCCGCGCCGGTGCGACTAGTAGTGCCGCTGCTGCTACCGAAGATGGTGCTCCTTGTGGAGCTGGTGCCGGTGTCGGAGCAGGTGCCCGTGTTGGTGCCCGATCCTCCGGTAGATCAGCCTGATTCGCTGACGCGGTAGGTGCCCAATCCTCTGGTGGATCAGACTGAGCTGCTGCCGTTGTCAGTGCTAGAGCCAGTGCCGTCGGAGCAGGTGCCGGTGCTCGATCCGATGCTGAAGGTGGTACCGACGTGTGAGACAACAGCAATCGTCTCTGGTGTTCTATGATTTCATACTTCAGCTTTCTAACTTCACTAGGGTCCGTGACCTTGATCCAGTCTTTTTCTTCACTTCATTTAAACGTGAGAAGGACTAATTGTGGCGTATTTGTTAAAATAAACTGCAGTTCATCATAGGGCTTTAGATTGTACTCAGACAACAGACTGATCCAATTGTGTCCAGTAATATAAGTGATGGATAGTGCCTTCGTTACTGACACGACATAAGAAGTGAAACTTGCAAAAATAACCATCATAGAGCAAACCAAATGGTTTATTCCGTAACGAATGTCACATGGCAAAACCTGCATCATAAAATTGTAGCAAAAGTAAGAAAACATGACAATAAATCAATAAGATTTACTTGATGTGACATGAGTGAATCCTTACCAGGATATCACTATGTTCAAGTTGTAAACTGAAGGTTGATCGTCTAATTATGGGTGGCATGCAGGGCCCGCAGTTACTCCCACAAGCAGGACAGTCCAAAGGTGGTAACAACTCGTATGGAGCGAATATCCATGGGACTGGAAATCCTGGTGGGTGCGATAAACCTGCAATGCATACAGATATTGGAGTGTAACCATAATTGATAAACCATCCTCACAAAAAAGATGATCTGGATACTTCGAAATATACAGACTGAATTGAGTGGACAGACATTAACATAGACTATTCTCAGGACTCACCACACAACAAAAGCGGCAGTACTAAACAATACAGGGTTCACACACACAAATCAAGTACTGAACAATAGTACTTACTACAGACAAGCAAAGTTGCACTAATTAAACTCTGCAGACTATTTCTTGCCAACGACCTATGGGATGTACCCCACATAACTGACTAGGCCATGGACTTCGTGAGAGATGTCTACCAACATCATCGCCATCTCGTCAACCTTTGAAAACCTAACAGAGTGGTCTTTCCACTCATAAACATGACGTTGAAGACAGTCCGCATCAGATTTGTCGGGAAGCTTTACAAGAACCACACCCTTCGTAATCGAAGGCACAGCTAGGAAATTGTTGTGGTGAAGTACACCCTCGAGAACACGCCTGACAACAATGCTACAGGAAAACACTTGTTCACGACATGTGCAGACAAGGACACAACAGCTGGATAGTTTACTAGTAGAACTCATCCTCAGGTCTTCCAGTTCACACGACATGACTTTGAGAACTTCATCTCCACCGCGGACCAGGTTCTAATTCAAACAAAAACCAAATATTTTATTACTACCTCCGTTCAAAAATATAAGATGATTTTCGATATTTTACTCCATATAAGACTACATATACGCACAGAAATGAGTGAACAAAGACACTAGAACATGTCTTCAAAGGCATGAGAGCAGAGGGATTACTTGCAATATCCATAACACAAGTTACTGAGGCTACTATACTCTCTTCAAATACATGAGAGCTAAAATCTTGCATTTCCTACAGCTAGCATTGATGTTCATAAAGTAGTTAAAAGTAATCTATAAGATATCAGTGTTATGTGCAAAAATCATATGTATGTCAACCTCTCGCATATTTTGGTCAAAAGAGCAATTTAGAACCATCATTTGGAACACAAAAATCACATTCAAGATCACCCAGAAAGTTGTACTACTAGTACTAGTACTGCATGTTAGATGAAAAAACATGATCAAGATCGCCAAAAAGATCATCAAGAAGAGATATTACCTGGACTGGCTCAACGAGGGATCCCGGAGAGGCGGGCTTGGACATGGCGATGGCCTTGAGCTTGTCTACGGTAGTCTCAGCGGGGTGCTTGCGCTTCTTCATACCCTGAGCCTCGATGGTTTTGGCCAGAGCCATAGACATCACTTCGGCCGGTGCTCCACGGTCCATCAAGAAACTGTCAAATAGAAATAAAAGAAAAGAAACCATAATCACAAACCCAAAAGAAGAACAGAGAGGGAGTTATAGGATTAGTCGCGGGGTTGCAAGACCGGGCCTTGGCCAAAAGCAACACCATTGATGCGCTCACCTTTCCTTCTTTGGGAGAGAAGAACAATGGCAGAAGCGCGTCGGGGTTTTCTTGAAGAAATGAGGAACAAGATGAGGGAGAAGCGAGTTGGGGTTTTCTTCAAGAGAGGAAGCTAAGGGAGAAGAATGAAATGATGGTTGCTTCGTCCATCGAACTTACTACTGGAAAGGTGGGGGTTTTGTGATTTGATGGCTCATTGGGCATTACTGCGGCGCTTCGACCGCGGTAGTCTACCATGCAGTTGTGAACTCTAGTATGGAGTAATTTAGTGCATGGCAAGTGGACCCCGATGCTGGCTGTTCCACAAGTCGGCAAAAGTGAGTAGCAAGGTTCCCGACAACCGTCGAGGAGGATCCGCATGGTAGAGCGTGTCCACTGTTTTTGAAAAAAATTGATTACAGCAAGCGTTTCCACTCTTACGATGGAGGAGTGCGAAACATGGCAGCCACTTGAACACACAGTACTCCTACTACTAGGCATGTGCAGTGGTTCATACGTCAGTACCATAATATTGTTGCTAGTGTAGTAAGATATGATGATAAAAAATGATGTTGTGCGCATGTCAACTATGAATAGTAATGTAACATGCCCCTTTTTTGACTGTCCGATCGAGAATGAATGGTGAGATCAATGTTAACAGAACTAGGTATACAACGCATGGAGAGTACAGTGCTACAGTACTGCACAGAACATGAACCATATGAAGCATGAATGAGTGTTAGGTAGGGTGTATGAAGGGTGCATGGGAGCAAAAGTTCCCTTCTCGACCCACTTTTGGGTGTTTGGCATAGTGCATGAGTCCACACTAGGTTAACACAAATACACTAGGAGCATGCAGAGCATGCATGAAGAGGGGTGCTAAGATGAGCATGCACGACTAGGGAACAACTATATTGAGATGAGAATGCAACCAAACACACCCGCACGCTTTGTGCTATAGTGACTGATCTGCACCATCTGAGTTTGATCCAACGGTCATGTTGTGCCGAGACATGCCCATGCAGAGGACGCCTAAACACCAACAAAGTCCCTCTGCTTCTCGAGGTGCATGACATTGGTGATGCAGGGTGCCACTGCCCACAAAGCCCGCTCCCGGTCGACGGGAGCCAGCTCATCAAAGACGGCGTCCAATGGCACGAATAGATTCCGGTGATGAAGCCCTGAGAGGATTTACCCGGCAACGGTGACGGCCGCCCGCAACCCCTCCCTGTCCAGCTCCGCCCCCACCATTGAGCGAAGACGGCTCAGCTCCTCGGAGATATAGGTGAAGAAGGAGACCAGTTCAGGAAGCCGCAGCTCGTTGAAGTCGATGGGGTGGTCGAACGGGTTTAGCCCGACGGCCGGCATGGTCGCATTGGCACAACGGTAGGCATCACACAGCTGCAACACGTGCATGGCAACATGGTCCAGCAAGTGGTTGAGGTAATCCTGGACCTCGTCACGATCGGCCCGCTCGTGCTCCAGCCGGCTCACCTGACCACCTATCGTATCTCCCGCTTTCTGCAGCAACGCCGCCGACGCCTCGAGCATCTTTATGGTGGACGCCTGCCACTTTTGAAGCTCCGTGAACTCCTGCACATAAAGGCGGAGCATGGCACTCCTCTCCTCCTTGAGCTCATGGAGCTCCATGTCCTTGGCCCTAAGCTCCGCATCCTTGGCATGGAGCTCCTGTGTCAGCCGCCTCACCTCAGAGTCCGTCATCTGGTGCGCCGCCATGGAACCAGGTAGAAGCAATGGGAAGAGGAAGCAAAGGGGGCGAAACGAATGAAAGGCAATGCAATCTACGGGAAGGCAGAGGGAGCCAGCCGAGGAGCGGGGTGAATCTTTTGGTTTTCACCATGGGAAAACACCAGTCGATGACTTTTCACTTCAGGGAGCAATGGGTTTTACACGCGAAGTCATCATGACTAATTGCTGCTGCGCCTGCTCCCGTCAATCAAAAAAATAAAAATCCTGTCGTGCCTGCCACACCCAAAGACGAGTGCAACACAGCGGTGGATATTTAAATTTACCTACCGGCAAGGATAGAAAAAAAAGGGGTGAAAAAACAAATGTGGCGGCGGCCTAGCTACTCGGTCGCACTAGCCCAACTAGCTAGCCACCGTGCTTCACTGATGTACTCGGCGGGAAAGGTGGGCTTTTGTGATTTGACGATTCATTTACTTGCTTTGGCGCTACGACCGAGGAGGACCCAGAAAACGAGCGGTAGGGCGTCCCACGTCTCGGCAAGGAAGAAAATATGCGTGCACCACCCGGGAGGACCCAGAAACCGTGCGGTAGGGTGTGCCACGTCTCGGCACGGAGGAAAAATGTGCGTGTAAAAGTAAACTGTAGCAAACTACCTATGGTTTGACCTCGGGACCCAGCCAGTCGGTCGAAAACACCCCACTAGCCACACAGCTTCATCATGCTAATGTGGGACGGAGGATAGGTGTGGTTAGCTCCGTCTCGACCAGCCACAACGTCTCTTGTTCTAGGCGATTCATCTATTTTCCAAGCATTTTTTTAGTTATAATAACACCACGGCAAGCTCGCGCCACTCTTCGTGTGTGCCCGTGTGTCTAAAGGTTGTACTAATAGATGGAGAGGAGAGAGAGAGATATGGCAGACATGGGACCCACCAGTCAGTCAGTCAATGTTAATGCACCTGTTGACGAGCCACTCCCTCTACTCTACTCAATGTAATACTATATAAAATCAAGTTATGCGACAAAGCCAACAACCGTTGCGGTTTCAGGCTATCGATGTACGCTTTGTACTCTAGGTTGCCGGTTCGAATCTCATCCTTCAGATATGTTAGTTTTAGGTCCAAATTTGATCAATGACAAGTGGGCCTCCCGTGTGTTGTTCCGATATTTCAATGTAGGTTGGTTTTTTCCACAAACACTTTGTGCAGTTAGACAAGTTACGGCACCAGTTACATGTATTTTGCAAGTTTAGGAACAAAAATGACATCGGCATAGAATATCGCATGCTCCCCGCAGCTTAGATGCAATGGTGATACGAGATTTTATGTCGTTGGATCTGAGATCCAATGGCTTGGGAGTAGTCTTTGTAATTATGCGCAATTTCCAAACTCTCCAAGGGTTTTTTTGCAAAAAAAAAACCATTCAGGCCTCATATGAGCCACTGGATCTTGGATCCAACAGCTCCCAGTAGCTCATATTAGGTGCTCCCCATAGCTTAATTAGCCGCTACGGTGATAAGAGCATCTAGGTCGTTGGATCTGAGATCCAATGCCATGTGCATAGTATTTGTACTTTCTGCGCAATTCCCAAACTCTTTGAGGCCTATATTGCAAAAACATTCAAACCTCCCACTGCGAGCCATTAGATCTCCTGGGAACTTGTATCACCATAGAATCTATGGTGTGGGAGCACCTCATATTCCCCCATGCGAGAAAACATCATGTGCTCTCGCAGCTTGGATGCTACGGTGATACGAGCTTCGAGGTCGTTCGATACGAGATCCAATGGCATCTGAGTAGTCTTTGTGCTTGTGGGCTACACCCAAACTCTTTGGGGGCTTTTCCGCAAAAACATTTGAACCACCAAGGAGTTGTTGGATCTCAGATCCAACGGCTCTGAGAAGCTTGTATCACCACAGCATCTAAGGTGTGGTAGCACGTGATATTCTTAACACAAGAGAATATGAGGTCTTCCCTCATCTTAGATGCTACGATGATAGGAGCTTCGAGGCCGTTGGATATGGGATCCAAGGGCATCTGAGTAGTTTTGATACTAATTGTGTGCAATTCCCAAACTCATTAAGGTTTCTTGTAAAAATATTAAGACATCTTGTGAGCCGCTATATCTCAGATCTACATGCTCCATATAGTAGCTAAGGAGTGGGGGCACATGATATTCTCCCGGGGGGTGCACAACCTATCGGTGTTTGGGAGGGTGGGGACAAATATAATGTTCAAAAAAATATAATCTAAACAATCCTAAACAGAGCTTCACAATTTTATCTAAGGTCGAGGGGTTACCCCCTGACAATCTACATAGCTCCGCCTATGCAAGAGGTGTAGTGGGAGCATCTAGGTGTGAGAGAGACGACGCGAGAAAGCGAGGTCAATCGAGTCATTTATAGAGGGAGAGATCGAGTGAGTGTGGCCTAGTGTACACTCGAATGTTAAAGACGATACACCAAGATATCGTGCGGCGAAGCTGCAGTGAGGGCTGCAGGGAGATAGTTACCGAGAGTGGCCTAGATAGACTTTGTGTGTGCGCGCACGGTGAAGGTGTTTTACAAAGGCAACGTACGTGTCTTGAGAGAGAGAGAGGGAGGGTTTGTCATGGAGGGCACGACGAGGTTGTGTGTGAGAAATACATTTGTTGAGAGTGTGTGGGCGGGTGTGACATAAATGGAGATCGAAACATGAAGAGAAATAATGAGTGCGCGTGTGTCAGATACAATAGCTCTATTAACAAAGAAATGAAGATCGATCGATACATGAAGTATGTGTGGTGGTTGGGGGTGTCGATGGAGAGACCTAAACACAACATTTGCATGTACATAGTACTAGACTTAATATTCATGTTTCAATTTATTGTGCATTTTAAATATTGAATTGAGGACCATGCATGGCTTACATTTTAGTTTTGAAATCATGTCATACATGCATGGTCATACAACCACGTTGAGATCACTATATCACAAACTCACTCTAATTCAAGAACTCGTCATAAATCAATTACCGTGCCTTTTGGAATGACCAGTTATTTGCAAGGAAAATACGGGCATTGTAATACATATAGATTCATTCGACAATTAAAAAAAAGATTCCTTTTGCATTCTCGAATGGTAGCACCCGACGGCGTACCAGCCAGACCCGGGCTCGTGTCCTGGTGGTGGCATGCGTGGTACGCACATTAGCAAACCCCAACCAAAAGAACCGCGATATTAAACTTTGCGCCTCCACTCAAGCCTCCGCATTTCAATCGAAATATCTGGCGGCCAGAATTCCAGCCCTAGGAAATTCCCCTCATATCCCTGGTCCATAATGACAATCGATGAACAATGGAGGGATGCTTTAGTAACTAGCCCACATTACCTACCGTGCCGAGCACAGTTCAATTTCCTTGGTCGCCGCTACCCAAGGTCACCCGTCAACTCCATTGCCTAGTACTAATAGTACTACACCAGGATGAGCACAGAATGGAGCTCCGTTTGTTGATTTTATTTGTGCGTTGTTCGTGCCTACTAGAGTTACTATATCAGGCAATGCACTGGTACGGAGGGATTATCTTTTTACTCTGCATATATAACTTGTCTAAAGTCTAACTAAGCAAAATGTTTGACCTAATACTTTCTTAAGAAATATTAACATCTACAACAGTAAAGATGTATGGCTTGAAAATTTATTTCATGATGCAGGTTATGATATTGTTTTGAATCCTGGATTTTAAATTCCAGAGAATCCAAAACTGACCTGAAATTCATGAAACTGGGCATGGTCATGTGATATGGCACAAATAGGCTGTCGTATTTTTTTTGTTCAATTCGTGACAAGCTGCTTATGAAAAGTTGCACAAATGAAGAGCCAAGGTATTTTGGAACAAAGACATGTCACGTTAACGCAAACGGTTTCACTATTCAAACCATGGGCGTTAGACCTACGTTCCGCCATGAGTTCCGCTTCTCATCGGCAGGTGCCGTCCGAGCAAGCATGTGAGTCGACGGGAGGCGTGTGAGTAGACCGCTGCGCCGGCTGACTGGGAGGCGTGCGAGCAGGCAGCTGCGCAGGCTCACCAGGAGGCGAGCCCTTTGACCAGGCTCTGCCGCCCACCTTCCTCCCAACTGCCCCCACTTTTAATGGCGCTGGCGCCGCAGTTTAAATCACCCCCGCACTCCCCGGTCTCGCTACAATCTTCTCTCTTCCTCTCGGATTCTCCTGTCGTCTACCTCCAACCAGCCTGACCTCACCGTACGCCATGCCGCATCGAGATGGTCTGCCCTTAGTCTTCAAGTTTCCTGAGGAAGACACCCAACCGGAGTCTCAAGAACATAAGGCGCTTTGGCACGAGCTTGAACTGGCCTTGCAGGAAGACGCCGTGCCTGTCCCCGCTCCCGTTCTAGCTCCCGTCGCCCCGACTGCGCCAGCGCCCATCTCGGTGGCATTGATGGCTTGGGAGCCGCACATTGTCATCGAGCTTGAAGCCACAGGGTTCCACGAGGTCCCCGATGACTTTCACGCGCCCATGCACCTGCCAGCGCATGCGCCTTCGTGTGCACTGACACGCGCGCCCGTGTCGGTGCTCGTGCACATGAATGTCTCCGCCGCACCGTTGCCAGAGCCTGTCCCCGCACCAGTGCGAGTGCCCCCTAAGCGGCATGGATCGCTGCCGTCGGCCGCTTCCTTGCGCCAACGCCAGTCGCCTCCTCCCGCCAGTTGACTGGCTCCTGGAGACCAAAGTCCAGAAATTCTGGCCTTCCTTGAAGCTAGGGCCAACGTCCAGGAGTATGCCAACAACGGCACAAGACGCCGCCGTTGCCGCTGGTCAATGGCCCGACGACACACAGAGCACGGCAGAGGAGCCGCTTCCCGCTGCAAGACGCCTCCGCCGCCGCCGCATGATCTAAATATGCCGTGAAAAACGTTCAGATTGCCATGCTTAAAATCTGAACATTTGGGATTTATAATTTGCATTTATTTTAGTTCGATCGTGGTATGAATGTAAAGTCACAGTTAGACTGAATGAAATCTATGGTTTGATCGATTGAATGTTCTGCTAGAGCCGTATCAAATTAAATATAAAATGTCATCAAGCGACATGTATTCCTTCTCATCGCAAACATTTCATATTAAATACCACGTCAATTCCAAATATTTTTTTAGGGAAGCCAGTTCCAAATACTTGTAGGGCGCGAGCAGTCCCCTTGTTCGAGCACTATAGGCGATACATCTATTTATCCACGCATTTATTTGTTAGTAGATACTACTAGCCTAACTTGTCCGTCACGGTCACTTCTGTTCCTAAACTTGTTACATACTCCAATACTAGTACTAGTATTATGTGAAACTGGTGTCGTAACTTGTGAACGCGTCCAGATTTGGTCAACGGCCACACCGCCCTCGCGTTCTTCGTGTTTGCCCATGCGTCTAAACGTATAAGTGGAGGAGAGAGAGAGAGAGAGCAGACATGGAACCCACCAGTAAGTGAAGTGGAATAGTGCGTGCTCACGAGCCGGTCCCACTAATGTGCTAAAGTTAATAGTATAAAAACATGGTGTCCATTAAATAGGCTGTGGTAATATAAAAACATTATATCAACAAAGGGGAGTACAACAAACATTGCTATTATGTTGCCTATTGACGTGCGGCTTAAAGGCCATGGTCGCATGTTCGATCCTCGTCCTTTTTCATTATTAATTTATACTAGTAGGGTACACGTGCATTGCAAGCATGAGATTTGGCAACCAAATTATGAATAAATACCACACCATAGCATGTAAGCTTTGATTCATATATGCATGATGTAGATGTTCGTTTAATTCTTATAGTTCATCTCATTCAAAATTAATAAGTTTTATAAAAAAGTTAATCTATTTTAAGATTCATGGAATTGTGCATTGTAGAGCATAAAGTAAAAACAAATAATGGCAATTCATTTACAAAAAAGAAAATTGGGCAATTATGATACAGAAGATTCTAGAACAAAGGAGGAGTGCTTGTGTTTTGAGGTTTGTGCATTATGCTTAAGTTCAACCATGCAGTCTTCTAGATTGTACATGTGGCAGAATGTGGTGGAATGTGGAAGATATCCAATGGCCAGTGGTGCTCGGATTTGCCATCTCTGCACCGTCGGATTGGCTTCATCCAACGACCATCTTTCAAAGTTATTCGCACACTATATAGGGGTGTAGATATGGGTCCAAATTTGCTCCAAAACAGTTACCCCCCCCGGTGTGTAGTTTGTAGCACTTTAATTTCTAGGTCAAAATTTGTTCCATTACAGGTGGACTCCGGGTGTGTAGTTTGTAGCTTATTTGTAATAATTAAAGAGAACACCAGAGTTTTTTTGCAAAAATACCATGGTGCGACGTGGAAGGTTAGAAAGGGCATGCAAGAGAGCGGTGACCGATCCAGAAGGAAAACAATTGGGGGAGGGCGGGGGTTGCAACGGTTGTTTGGAGTAGTTGTGGGGCGAATGCCTTCACAAATTAATCGAAGGTTGGAGTCCCCCTCGCAATGTAAATAGCTCCGGCTCTGCGAGGGATGGAGAGGTAGCTTCAATGTGTGGAAGAGACGGCGTGAGAAAGCGAGGTCAATCGAGACATAGATAGAGAGACAAAGTGAGTGTGCCCCGACATTCGTTTAAAAGATATATATGCTGTGGATAGATATTGTCCGATTGAGATTTTGGGAAGGGTGAGGGCTGGAAGAGAGAGCTTTAGAGATGATCCAGTCATAGACAGGTACACATATTGTTTGTGCGTGGGAGGAAGCAAGGTCAATCGATACATAGATAAAGAGAGAGAGATTGAGCGAGTGTGGGTCGTCATGCGATCGAAAGAGTGAGATAGGTTGGAGAGAGTGACCTAGATAGACAATGTGTGTGTGAGAGTGTACACTATGAATATGTCGAATTAGGCCCAAACATGGAGATATATCATTTGTGTGTGAGAAAGAGTGAGGTCAATCGAGACATGCTTAAAGAGAGAGAGAGAGAGAGAGAGAGAGATTGAGCGAGTGTGGGCCGCCATGAGGTCGAATGAGTGGAACGGCTTGGAGAAACTGATCTAGATAGACAATCTACGTGAGAGAGTATAGAGTGTGTCGATCGAGGCCCGAACAGGGAGATATATCATTTGTGTGTGAGAGAAAGCGAGGTTAATCGAGACTTAGATAGAGAGAGAGAGAGAGAGAGAGAGAGAGATTAAGCGAGTGTGGGCCGCTGTGCGGAAAAAAGAGTGAGACAGTCTCTCGAGAGTGACCTAGATAGACAATGTGCATGCGTGCGCATGAGAGGGAGGGGGTCTAGATAGGCAATGCATGTATCTACCGAGAGAGGGTGGGAGGGGGGAGAGAGAGAGAGGTCGGCATGGATTGCAATGGCGGGTGTGTGAGAGTTAGAGATCGAAACATGGAAAGAAAGAATGAACATGCGGAAACCAATAACTTTGTAAGGTGGTTAGGAGAGGAAGATTGATCAATAAAGTATGTAGCGTGTGTGCTGGGGGGGCCTAAAAACAACATTTGAATGTAGATAGTACTAGACTTAATATTGACGTTTTAATTTAGTGTACATTGTAAGATTTGAATTGAGGACCATGCATATGGCTTCTGTATTTATTTCGAATTCGTGCCATACTAGGTTTGGAAAGGTTGATATTGACTCGATTGTTGTGGTATTTTGTATGTGTGTGGTCATATGCTTGAATCCATCCAAAGTTTTCTCACTACCATGGTGTTCATCTTATACATATATGACTTTGTATTAAAAAAGTAGCATGGATACCTGATACGTCTCCAACGTATCTATAATTTTTTATTATTCCATGCTATTATATTATCTGTTTTGGATGTTTTATATGCATTAATATGCTATTTTATATTATTTTTGGGACTAACCTATTAACCTAGAGCCCAGTGCCAGTTTCTGTTTTTTCCTTGTTTTTGAGTTTCGCAGAAAAGGAATACCAAACGGAGTCCAAACGGAATAAAACTTTCGCGATGATCTTTCTTGGACCAGAAGGAAACCAGGAGACTTGGAGATGAAGTCGGAGGAGCCACGAGGCGGCCACAAGGACGGAGGGTGCGCCTAGGGGGTAGGGCGCGCCCCCCACCCTTGTGGGCCCCTCATGCACCTCCTGACCTAATTCTTTTGCCTATATATACTCTTATATGCCCAAACCACCAGAGGCATCCACGAAAATACTTTTCCACCGCCGCAACCTTCTGTACCCATGAGATCCCATCTTGGGGCCTTTACCGGCGTCCTGCCGGAGGGGGATTCGATCACGGAGGGCTTCTACATCAACACCATTGCCCTTCCGATGAAGCGTGAGTAGTTTACCTCAGACCTACGGGTCCATAGCTAGTAGCTAGATGGCTTCTTCTCTCTCTTTGATTCTCAATACCATGTTCTCCTCGATGTTCTTGGAGATCTATTCGATGTAATACTTTTTTGCGATGTGTTTGCCGAGATCCGATGAATTGTGGATTTATGATCAGCTTATCTATGAATATTATTTGAATCTTCTCTGAATTCTTTTATGCGTGATTTGATATATTTGTAATTCTCTTCGAACTATCGGTTTGGTTTGGCCAACTAGATTGGTTTTTCTTGCAATGGGAGAAGTGCTTAGCTTTGGGTTCAATCTTGTGGTGTCCTTTCCCAGTGACAGTAGGGGCAGCAAGGCACGTATTGTATTTTTGCCATCGAGGATAAAAAGATGGGGTTTTCATCATATTGCTTGAGTTAATTCCTCTACATCATGTCATCTTGCTTAATGCGTTACTCCATTCTTTATGAACTTAATACTCTAGATGCATGCTGGATAGTGGTCGATGTGTGGAGTAATAGTAGTAGATGCAGAATCATTTCGGTCTACTTGACACGGACGTGATGCCTATATTCATGATCATTGCCTTAGATATCGTCATAACTTTGCGCTTTTCTATCAATTGCTCGGCAGTAATTTGTTCACCCACCGTAATATTTTCTATCTTGAGAGAAGCCTCTAGTGAAACCTATGGCCCCCGGGTCTATTTTCCATCATATTACTTTCTGATCTACTATTTTGCAATCTTTTATTTTCAGATCTATAAACCAAAAAACCCAAAAATATTTACTTTATCTTTTGTTTAGTTTTACCAATCTCTATCAGATCTCACTTTTGCAAATAACCGTGAAGGGATTGACAACCCCTTTATCGCGTTGGCTTGTTTATGCAGGTATTCAGTGATTTGTGCGTTGTCTCCTACTGGATTGATACCTTGGTTCTCAAACTGAGGGAAATACTTATCTCTACTTTGCTACATCACCCTTTCCTCTTCAAGGGAAAAACCAACGCAAGCTCAAGAAGTAGCAATACCCTGAAATGCGAAATCCACGTTAGAATTGGAGATCGCTATGTGACAAATACACTCTAATTCAAAGAACTCCTCATTAACTAATTCATAGTATCTCGTTTCGAAGGACTAATTATTTGCAAGGAAAACACGGGCATGGTAATACATATTACAAGATTCATTTGCCAATGAAAGAAGATTCATTTGCATTCTCAAATGTAGGCGCACCAGGCAGACCAGGGTCGTGTCGTGATGGTCGTGTGTGTCGTACGGACGCTTCCACATTTTGGATTGAAATATCTGCCGGCCCCAATTCCAGCCCTGCAAAATCTCCCTTCTCCCCCGTCCCCTTCCGCGCTCAGAGCTCTCAAATCCCTAATTCGCCGCCAACCCAAGCAAAATTCGAATCGCCCTTCGTCTCGTCTTTTTCCCCACCTCTGTGCCAGACGACGACGAAGACGACGGTCGCGCTTCACCACTGCACCGGAGCTACCTCATCTACCCCCTCGTCCACTGCACCGGGTGGTCCACCCACAACGTCGGCCGCCGCAGCCGATGTGCCTCACAGACACCGACTTCCTTCGCATCAGGTGCGCTTCACCGACACCGTCTCCCACCTCACCGGGGCTACTTCACCGAGAACATCGTCGCACCTCCACCCCCCCCCCCCCCGACGTCGTTGGTGCTTCACCAACAGCCTTGTCCACCGCATCATAGCGCTCCGCTGCCGCTCGAGATCTGCATCCATACGCGACCAGCCAACGCCAGCGCATCACCCTCAACGGCTTTGAAGTGACCCGCACTCTAGCTAGGCGAGCATGCCCAAACACCGGCCCGAACTAGGTATCCACATATCACTCCCTTGTGCACTATTCCGACGATGTTTGGATATCCTTTTACTGCTCTCTTAGCTTACACGCCTATGCAACTCTGACTTTAACTCTTATTTCTTCTGGAGATATCATCTGAAACAAGCAAAACCATTTTTTAGCAAAGCATGATGGTGCTACGGGATCTAGTACACATCCTGCACACCGGTATAACCTTGTATGTAACTGTCCTTCGGTACAACAGCAAGGTCGATTCCTCTCATTGGATCAATCATTCCCCGTGTCAAAAATGCAGAGGGGGATGCAAGGAGCACAAGGCCTGCACATCCAAGCAAGTGGTAACATGGACTTGTATATGGAACATCCCAAGCGCAAGCAGAGCTGCAGTGAGCCTGTACAACGAGCTAGCGTAAGTCCCTGCATTTCATTTAATTCGTACTGACCTGCGTGTATGATTTGTGTGTAGTGGCGGATCCACAAATTCAAGTTACCAGGGGCAAAAATTTAACTTAAAAAATACGAAGGCACTTGCACTCCGGAAATCAACATAACTTGAGAAATGTGAAGCTACATGCACTTTGAAAACCAGCTAATGATCCAAAGTAGTTCCAGATTATAAAACACTAAATGATGTAAGCACCAAAAAAACACAAAATGCAACATGGTGTACAAGGACTACTAACATGGACTGTACCTGCTTGAATTATTCGTTCTCTGGCCGAAAATATCCAAGTGTAATTGCACCTATAACCAGTGTGCAAACTGCATATCAATATATCTATCCTGCACAAGTATGCCAATAGTTTCAAACAGCAGATTAGAAAAGTATTTATGCTAGGTTGTCATGATACGGGGAATTTCTGGTAGATGGCCTCGACATTTCCTCAAGCCAAGAAAATGTACTATAATTTGCTTGTCATCAATTCCTGCAAATCTCTATCTTTCTCTCAACATAGCGGATCATCATTAGACATTAAATCCTTCAATGGGAGCTTGCAAAATGCTTGCATTAGATCCCTCATTAGACACTATATGTTCATCACCAGGAGCATGTAAAATGTTTGCATCAAATCCTTCATTAGCAGTCTGTTCATTAGACACTTCAGGCTCAAGAACAACATGACTTTGTATGTTTGCACCGGAAACTTGATTAGACACATCAGGTTCAGTCAGTTCAGTATTAATTGGGGGAGTTATAAAATAAGCAGAAATTGGTTTCATTTTCTTATAGATTCCCTACATACAAGCAGTTTTACAACACCGTCAGGTTTAACTATTGGCCAGAAATTGAACAGTTGAATTAGATATAATCAGGGGTGTGATGTACCTGCTCGTTGCACATGCTACTCTTGCAAACTGCGACTGTCCGTTTGCGCAAGCTCGATGCCATGCCCGTGCTGTCGCCGCTGCCTCCCACGCAGGCTACACCCAGGGTTGAATCTTCATCTTATTGTCCTTCCATTCGCTTGAAGCCCGAAGGCCGGTGTCCAACTAGGACGTGAGGAAGTGCTGTGTCGGTCTGTCCAGCGGCGGCTAGGTTAGGAGCGAACCAGACTGGAGGCTGGAGCGAACGAATTGAGGATTTTTCCTACTGTGGATCGATATGAGAGGCGCTCATTTGGGCCGCGAGCCTGCTATAGGGCATGCCTTGCACTTATGTTATTGGTCCATCCAAATTGAAACATTTTTATTCATTTTTTACATTGCCTGATCGTGCGCTAGGACGAACAAAACTAGTCTGGGCCAACCCGGACGACTCAAACTAGGTGCGCACTTTCCAGCCACCCGAGGCGGCCGCCCATACCAGCCCCTACGATGGCGTCGCCCCTTTTTGCGTGTATGATTTGGCTAGTGAAAAATATTCCAGTGGCGCTTTTGATTTACCCATAGAATGGTTGAATTGCTTGTTTCTATGAACTGAGTTTGCCAAGAATGTGAAGGATGCCAGTCTTTTCATCCTATTGTAGATTGCTTAGATCTCGATATGCCAAATGTACTCGCATGAAATATACAGTAAAAGCCAGTGTGATGTGTGTTGCTACAACTAGTCTGACAACCCGTCCTCATATAACATATCAAAGACGCACCATCTTATCAGATTAACCATTCGACTTACCAATGCAGTGTGGGAAGAAAGAAGTATTGGGACTGCGTATCCAAGCAATTGATGCCATGGATTCCTTCGTAGAACCTTGTAAGCGAAAAAGAAGTTGCAGTGTGCCTGCACAAAGAGCTAGCGTAAGTTCAGTTACCTGCTTCTCGGAATTTTAGTTAGCCACTGATTGCAAAATTGTTCAATTATGTTGCTTGGCTTAATTTTGTTTGCTACTGATTACATAATGCCATAGCCTGTTAATCCTATTATAGACGACGCCTATCTATGTGTTTGATACTTACTGTTAAGAATTACATGTTTGCCTGAACTTAAATAGCTACTTAAGCACGTAGATAGCTGGTCATATGTACTTCTAGGGTGCAGCAAAATTCATGTGTAATTTACGTTCTGATACCCTATTTGTTTAAATGGTTTGCTGTTATCACTTGTAACACTAGTAATGTTTGCATGCTCATAGACAGACAACTGTCAGGTTTATATGAGGGACAACATCTTTTTTAACATATATATATATGTGTGTGTGTGTGTGTGTGTGTGTGTGGGAATCATTTTGCTTACATCAAAGATATTTACAGATGTCTGTGTTGCTGGTAAACGGTACCGACTTGTTACTTTAATATGTTGCCAAGAACTTGTTAGTTTTACTAGTTCATGTGTAATTAAATACGTTGCCAAAACTAGTTGATGTTAGTTTCTTATGGCTCTTGCAAGACTTTATTTATGATTGCTAACATTCAAGTTTGCAGGATCCAACTGAAACTCTGTTGGCACAACAGGTATGTTTTCAAAAACTTCCTTCTTTACCTAGTTTGCTACTGTAACTTGTTGCTGTAATCATCTTACCAACTTCAAGTTTTCAGGATCCAATTGGAAGTCCAATTGCACAGCAGGTACATTTTCAAAAAATATATTTGTGTAACAGGTTTGCTGCTGTAACTTGTTGCTCTAATCAAGTTACTGACTACTCAACTTTTCAGGATCCAAGAGAAACTCCAATGCCACAATAGGTTCCTTTTGCAAAACTTGTTTGTTTAACTGCTTTGCTGCTGCAACCGGTTGCTCTAATCACGTTACTGGCTACTCAACTTTTTAGGATCCAAGAGAAACTCCAATGCAACAACAGGTACCTTTTGCAAAACTTGTTTGTTTAACTGATTTGCTGCTGCAACCAGTTACAATTATGTTAATAACTACTTTTCAGAATCCAATCGGAACATTAATGGCAAAATAGGTTAGCCCCATGGACGTTGTATCATCCCACAGCAGTGGCACCGGCCCAATCGTGCATCATGAATTGCCAACTATTGATGCTCTAGAGGCTAAACTATTGGTAGAAAGAGATTCTGCTTCTGCACTTAGAGATGAAGTTGACATGTTGAGGAAGCAAACGGCACAATCACAAGCAGTACTCAAGACAACCATTAAATATTTGGTGGATTTCAGAACGAAGCAAGCTGAGACTAACCGCATTGTTAAGGTCCTAAAGGAAAAAAGGAAATTAAATTCCACTTGGTAAATCATAGGTGAAATGTTTTTTCCATCCTTGAATAACCTTTGTGTTGTTTGTTCATGTAATCGATCAATCCATTTGTTTTAGAGATCATGTAATAATTGTTTTTTGTTTTTTGGTTTGCAATTTTTTAGCACGAGTCTGTATTAATTGATAAGACTCTGAGACATTTCATTTTGATTGCTATGCCAGACCTACAAATATGCCAATCGGGCTGAATGTGCATTCAGCAATAATAGTAGTATAGATGGTCCTTAAGTGGCACGCATCTGAAAGGGCCAAGATGTTGTACTAGCTTTGCTAAAAAATGATGCTCTTCTAGCAAAAAAAGTATGTATGTTAGTTGATATTATTGATCCATATACTCTATAAGTGTTTATATGTCTGTTAGTTTTGTACATTATTGGTTGATTGACTCAGTATTTTGAATCTTGAGACATCGCTTGTGTACATATCTAAATGGGAGTACACTATATGCTGCATGTGTCATACATGTTACACTTGAGTTGGACATAAAGTGGTTTCAAATATTCGAATTCACCTTAAACTGCATTCTACCTTCTAAATTCGAGTATCGGCATTTGTAAATCATATTCATATATGGTAGTGGAATACATCTTTGTTGTGCTTTTGAAGATATATAAAAAAAACATAGAATGATTTATAAAGATTCGTATAAGAATACAAAATGGATTCGAATTTAGTTGCCAGGGTAAACGTGAATGCTTATTGTCCCAAAATTTGAAAGAAGCGGCAAAATATCCACTCCCACGTCGGCTGCCTGAGGCCAGTGTTTGCGAGATGGAAATTACTGTCTACCCCTTACACGGAAAATCCATCGGCCCGATTTCCACTGCTCTCAATAGGGGTAGGTTAGTAACTTCAATTAGACATGACACGACCGCCTCTGAGCCCATTCAGACACGGTGGGCGCCAAACATGGGTGGAAAAACACATTTGATTAAAGCTCATCCGAAAGACCTCTGTCTCTCCCTCCATTTCCCCATTCATACATGGTGGGCGGCAAAACAAACTCGACTCGGCCGAAATCGATGTAGGTAAATATTTTTAATAGGAGCAGGTTTGTAACTTCACTCAGATGTGACACAACCGCCCTACCTGTCAGACCTATTCATACACCGTGGGTGCCAACCGTGGGCGCAAAAACACCCTCTCCTCGCCCGATATCGCTCTAGGCAAATATTGGGGAATTGCGAGATTACCGTCCTATCCCCAACTGACGAGACGTCCAAATTTTAAACGGGGGCTAAGTTTGTAACTTTCCCATATTTAAGACAGGCGCGTCCCAAAAACATGGTTCCCCGTACCTCTCCCTCCATTTTCCCATTCATACACCATCCGCGATAGAACACCATCCCCACACCAGCCTCCTTCGTCCGCCACCCCATCCATCGCCGCCGTCCTCCACCCCATCCATCGCCGTCGTCCTCCACCATGCCGGAGCGCCTACCAAGACTGCGTCGTCCACTGCTAGAGATGGACGTTTCTCATCCACGGCGACGGATCAGGAGCCTTGCATCGCGTCCTCTCGCTTCATCGGCGCCGTCGTCCTCCTTGCCGGGGCCGCTCCCACGACCTTCTCGTCCACCGCAATGGGACTTATCCCCCAATGCACCCGTCTACCATCGCAGATCTGCTCCAATGCCACCGACAGCCATCGCACCCCCGATGCCTACACGGCGCCGCAAGAGAGGTGGTACTACTTCATATCTGCTCAACTTTTTTATGTCAACCAGAAAATAGATCGTAACTTGGTTACTGTACTTTCTTTTCAGCTCTTAGAATTTAATTCTTAGTTCGAAGCAAACAATGGTTGCTAAATAGCATTTCTGCGGTTTGCAGCTTCAAATCTGCCATAGCACAGTCATAATAGGGTTTAATTGATCATGCTTTGGGTTTCCCCCCTTTTATGATCACTATACGATCAACCTACGTGCTTTGTGTCATAATAGCACTACTCCACCCATCAAGCTAAACAAGCTTAGTTGTTCAAATATGAATCTGATATTATTAAAACAGAGTCGTTTAATTGGTCAGCTAAATGTTCCTAATTTAGTTTCGAAAATGCATGTACGCCGCTGGAGTGTGGATCTACAGGGTGCCCACGGTGGGTCGCGGCCCACCCTGGGATTTTGGGTTGGCCCAGACCCTGATTCCCCTCTGTTCTGCTGCGCTTTCGATCTCTACTCGCCCCCAGCTGCCTACCTCGCCGGCGACTTGCTGTCCCCAGACGGCATGATACTAGGAGGAGACGCCGGACTAACAGGAGGTCAGGAGCCGCTCGCCCAACAGCGTCACCGCTGCCCGGGTGCGCCGCCGTGCCTACTTTCCCAGTCCGTTCAGGGCTCAGGCGTGTATCACCCACTAAGCCAACCCGATTTATCCTGAGATACGTCCTCAACACTCAGCAGCCACCCCTCATCACCCATTTTCTAATTGATTCATTACTCATTAGGCAGGACTGTCATTAGGGTTTGTTGTGTACTGAGTGCTACCTACACTTAATGGTTTAGATATTTCAGTAATCTTTAGTGCCTGTAAAGTTCACAGGGTTTCAAAATTCCGGCCCTAGGAACAGACACTAGTCATGTTGGATTGTTGGTCATAGTGACATTGACCCAGATTACTACTGCAGGCCAGGTTTGTTGACAATTTTACTTGTCTTTCTTACTCATTCGATATGATATCCAATTATTCACATCGATTAGTTGCAAACAATAAGTGCTAGACCAACTTCTTGATTCAGATTTTCGATGGTCTCTTACTGCAGTTTCAATCCTGCATACTTGTCCTAGTAAGCTCACAAGTAATGATTGATTCACTACCTCTATGCTTGCCTTGTCATATTTGTTGTCAATATTCTTTTAGGGTGGACCACCCTGTTTCAAAATACTGGAACCGCAGATATGAGTGAATAGTATTTCTCTATGTGATCTCTTCCATCATGTGTGGGCAACGAACACTGCATTGTATAGAAAGAAAGTGTCATATCCACCTTTTACATAGACTACGATCTTTTACATGGAATACAATCTTCCTACTTGCTTTGTGTCGCACTACCAGCACTCCACCCTTGAAGCTAAACATTATGCCACTCATAATTCCTTAGTTTATTTGTTCAAATACGAATTTGATATGATTCTAATGTTCCTTCTTCAGTTTTGAAATGTATGTCCGCCTGTTATAGAGACATAAGAGGTTTGTATTTCTGTGTGTGGTCTGGTCAGCACGGTTGGGGGATGAACTTTGTATACGCAGGGGTTTGTAGGGAGACACTCTCTGAGTTGAATCCGCAATGCATTCCATAGATAATCTGACTACTTTTTATGTTTTCATGAATCTCAGATACTGAACAACATCATAATGACTATGAGCTTGCGCGCATGAAAAAAATAAAGCAGAACAATGCCATGGCTGTCAAACTTGGCATTAAGGGACTGAAATCAAGTCTGGATGCAATGCAATGCAAACGTGCTCCACCTACAAATTCGTGCTCAGAATATGATCCTAACAATGATTCTGAGCTAGAGGGAGACCTAAGTCAATGTAGCTCCCTAGTGGAGGAGTCAGAGGCAGATGCCCTATCTTATTCACCCATCAAGGTGCTTGCTCTAACTTTCCAAGGTTATATTGGTCACACATATCTTGCAACTGATGCTTTGCATTGCTTCTACTTTGTTGCACTGCCATTAGCTTAGTTTACACATCATGTATGTGAATACGCCCTGCCTATCCATTTTCAGTACATATTCCATCTGTCATCATACCATATTTATCCATTCAAATGATGTTCTTGTGTATCAGACGTTCAAAAGGAAGAGGGCGATTGCTGATCGCAGAGGAGCATGAATAAAGTATTTGGAAAAGGTAGTGACACCTGATAAATGAAATAGCCTTGTAGTTGCAATATCACCAGACCCACAAAACACGACCCCAACTCTAGCAGACTCTAGCCCTACTACACTGGTCATCTCTGATGCTCCAACTTAGCAAACCCCAACTGCAGCAAATAGTATGATGATTCCAGTTGACATAGCACTAGCTCTACAATGCAAAACCCCCATTCCAGCAAAGAGTACACCAAATCCAGTTGCCAAATCCCTTTTCGAACAAGAGAGAGCCCCAATTGCAGCAAATAGGACCCCTATTCCACTTCTTCCCACTTTAGAAGATGAAGCTTATATTGTTGTCAGGAACTTTGTGTGCATCTTTCCTTCATGGAAAGATTATACCACAGACACAGAACAATTTCCATTCTTCCTCCACAACTTACGTGTAAGTAATGTACTAATGTTATTCATGGTAATTAGTGCATATGTTTCGGCTGACAGAAGACACAAGATTTCATTCTTTTAAATAGGTGAGGACCAAACTGGATAGTCAAGACGAGCAAGGGTTGGTTGCGCTTTTCAAGCACATGTTGATGAAGTATCGTTCCTACCTAAGGCAAGCGCACTTCGATGGCAAGCCTCTAAATGAAATTTTTGTAAAGTCTCCGGTGCTACATTTATCAGACAGTGACTGGAATAATCTTGTTACACATTGGTCTCGTCTTGTGGCGCCCCGCCTGATTACCACTGTAGCCAGACGGTCGGCACGCATGCCAGCCCAGGAAATCACTCTGGCATGCATGTTTACAACAAATATCATGAACACAGGCATTTCTATTAATGGATATAGAGGTCTTACATGTTATATTACAAGAGTGATGGCAGCAGAAAGGCTCTATCTAAGGCAGCATGGTCTTGGTGCGGCTCCAATCCACAGGGATCTGACTGGATTACTCTCCTATCCCGCGAACGCTCCGGCTCCTCGTCGATGGACGACGGATCCTTATGTGAACCTGGCCATGTTAAAGGCCGTTGAGTACTTTTGAATGTACTCGCAAGCAAACCAAACTAACATATACACCAAGCAAAGCAATCCATGGCATTCAAGCATGCATTTGTTATTAGAGCTATACTAATTATCATGGAATAACAGGTTTATCCAGCAAGATAACTACTAAAGTAAATACAGTAAAGTAAAGCATATCAAGTAAATAATTCATACTCCGAACATTCTCATGATCCAATCCGAGGTTGAACCAAATCCAATCCAAGTCTGGTGGTCATCCGACCATCTCTTTAATAGCCATCCCATGGCTAACATTCATATCCCTGACATCACCTGAGGGCTCTGCATCTCCACTGTAAGTCTGATAAACTTACTCTCTTACGGGTTGTCCCACAACCCTCAGAATACTCATGAGTCGTTGAGTACTTCCGATCATAAGATGAGTTCTTCCATCATTATTATCATTGTTACGGTTGACCACCTAGTGAGGCCTGGACGGACTGTCCAATCCCGTGGACGTGGCTATTCGAATAGATTCTACACTCTGTAGAGGTTGCGCACTTTACCCACACCATGGAGCACCTGGCCTCGTGATCCCATTCGGGTGGACCAGCATTGCTTCAAGGAAACCTGCCTGACCTGTGACTCCTCCACTGTACCACCGGTAATAATCCTCCCCCGGAGTCCTACCCTGGGTGGCCCCTGTGTCACCTCGTGACACTTGCCACCGTCGTGGCCAAACTAAACTGTCCCAAATGGGGACTCCTGGGCTAAACAATCAACTCGGCTCACAAGGTTATCGCCGCCTACCGGGCCAGGGTAGCGCGCACGCATAACCTTCCCTCTTTGGTGGTACCGATAAAAGAGCACGCAATCAGACCAAGTCAAGGCCGTCCCATACCAGCAAATGTGGCTGCACGGGTAAGTCCGGACTGGTGACTCTGGATCAACCGACTAGGTTTAGTTTTAGCAATCATTTAGCAAGCATGGTTATCCACCACAATAACTTGAGATGATAGCAACTAGGCATTTAAATAAATTACTTTGAATTAACACATAGCAAACTAACACAAGTAATGTAAACAGTAAGTGCAGTGTAACAGAAGTTTAATTATTTCTATCACGGGCATAATCATTAATTAAACACGCAAGAATAACACATAGCAATGCTTTAGGGCATATATCAAATGGTCGGCTTGCCTGGGGTCCATGAATACTCCGGGAAGCAGTGCGGTGAAGCCGCGGAAAAATTCACCGGAAAAGATTCTCCCTCGGAGGGGTTGATAGAGGGCAAGGGCAAAATGGTCATTTTCACAGTGTGGAAACATTATGAAAATGATACCATCGGAACGGGCCCGACGAACTGAAGACATGAGCGTTGGTTTCACGTGAATCGGAGTTACGAGCGAAAAGATATGAGGGGTTGAAGTGGAAGGACCTTTCTGTAAAAAAAATTACTTTTGGGTCCCTGGCTGAAATCCGGTGGCGCCTTTTCTAGAAATGCGCTTCTCTCAACCAGAAGTGTATTCACGCAGGGGCGCCTCCACTTAATCCAACGTGGCGGGGGTGGGGCCCGGCCTCTGCCGCTGACTAATGGGGCCCGCGTTGACCTTCCTCTCTCTCTCTCTCTCCTCCTCCCGCTCCTTCCTCTTCTCCCCCGCGACCCAGAGGCAGAGGCGAGGCCGCGCGGTGCCGGCGTGCGGCTGGCTGGCTCCAGACACCTCCAGCTGAGGCGAGGACTCCGGCGGCCGTGGGGCGGAGCGCTGCTACCGTCCAGAGGCAGCACACGCGCCGGGGAGGGTCGTGGTGGTGGCGGCTTGGACGCCCGCGGCGGACGGGGCTCGGCTCCAGCAGGGTCCCGGTGACTGGGAGGGCTAGAGGCGAGGGCGATTGGTCAGGTGAGGTCGCCTGAGGACGGCGCGCTTGGTGGCAGGCTCGGACGGGGCCAGTGTCGGCCGGAGAGAGGGATTGGGTGCAGAGGCCCAGCGGCCACCATGGCGGTGCTCCGGCGAGAGGTTTGGCTGGGTACGGGTGCAGGGGTGATCCAGAGGAAGAGGGGAGGAGGCTGGGGGGATTGGTGATGCTCGGGGAGAGCTCGGCCAGGGCTATTTATAGCCGACCGTGATGTGCGGATAGGCGCGGCCGCCGTGGCGGCCTTATCGGCGCACTGGAGCTCCAGCGACACACGGAGGGAGGGCGCGATGTCGGCAGGGGCTCCAGGGAGGTGGAGAAGGCAGCAGTGGCGTCGAGAGAGCACGGGGAGGAAGAGGACACGGGTCACGGGTGGGACAGTACCGCGACGGCGATCGCCGTGGCGTGAGGAGGAAGGGAGAGGAGGGGAGAAGAGTCTGGAGGGGAGCGCGTGGACGCAGGGGAGCTGGTCGGCATGCCTGGATGAGCCCAAGATGGCCGGAGGTGACCGAACGGGGCTGACAAAGTGCAGAGCGCCATTTTGGCGCGCTCTATGCGTGGTCACCCCGGGCACCGCGTGTCCAGGCTGCCCATGAGCTATCACACCTTGTCCAAACAATGAGTCAAAGGTCAGGAAGTCTATTTATGAGATTTTGGATGGAAGTGGAGGTAAAGACTGATTGACTTAAGCTGACATCCAATCTGAACAGAAGGTGTTTGTTCTGTTCTTGGGAAAATTGGCTTGGTGAAAATATCTGATTTTTGGTGTGTGTTGATGATCTACCGAGGTAAAGGCCCTGGTAAAGTTTCAGGTCATTTGGATAAGAATTGAAGACACTTGCTGTAGAATGGACCCCACTGGTCAGAAATGCAAACTTTGATGTGGCACTCATATACTAGCTTGCATTGAGCTGAAATTTGGAGGAGGTGAGTTATTTGAACAAATGAAGCCACTGTCAAAGTTTCATACCATTTAGATACACCAAAATGGTACTTGCTTCACAGAGGTCCCAAATAGACAGAAACTTGAGAAAATTGCGGTGGGAAAATGGATGGATGGATTGCGCTGGTTTTTGGTTTACAAGAGTGATTTAGCAATGTTAATCACCATGAAAAATTTCAGCTCAACTAGCTCAAGGGTTCTAGCACTTCCTTTGCAATTTGCCCAGCTGGACAGAGTTTGCAAATTGATGTTGTGCTCAAAATTTGGACTATGGAACTTTGGTTCTTGATGGAAATGGTGAAGATATTGATAGGAGAAGCTCCACAATTTATTTGGGATATTTCCTGGCTACCAAAATGGTAGTTCCTTTAGAAAGGGCCCAAAATACAATATTGGCTTTAAATAGGAAAATGCAATTTCCCTTATTTAATTATGGCCAATATTTTTGTGGGAGCTCAATATGATCACAAATAATATCTCCACAAGTTTTCATGAACTTTGGAGATGGATAGATATTTTCCTGGATTTAATTCCTTTAATTGGCAGAAAAAGGAATTAATTATAAATGAAAAATATTGCAAATAACTTGGCAATATTTTTGCATATCCAGGGTTTATAGATGGAGGATGATCACTGGGAGAAGTTTGGGAGGCAACAGATCAAAGGAAATCAGGGTTCCTTTGTAACGGAAGAGATCAGGGTTTCCCTTCCGGTAACTTGAAAGGTAGGGTTTCGGTGGAAAAGTCTTGAGAACATATCTTGGTTGACAAGATTGGACTGGAGAGAATCTCTGGTTGGATAGGAAAGGCAAGGCTAAATGACCATCTTCATATACCCAAGAGCTAGAGAAATCCGATAACACCGAGAAAAAAGACGGGAGTCAAATCCCGCGAAGGAAAAAAAAATAGGAGCGAAAACCAGGGTGTTACAAACCTACCCCCCTTAAGAAAATCTCGTCCTCGAGATTTCTGGGATTACCTCTCGGTGAAGGGGGACTTCCCTGTGTGCGACTTGGATCCATCAGCTGTCTCTTGTCTTCGTTGGCTCACTGACCTTTTAACTGCCTCTTCTGATGGACCAGGTGTTGTCTCTGCACACAACTTTCTTGAATCCTTCTCTTTACTGTCAGGTAAACCTTTTGTCCTGGTAGTGGTGTTGCTGGGTGGGGTAGCGGGTAATACCAACAAACAGCTTGATTTCCAGGCCTGTAAGTAACTGCTTCTGGTTTTATTGCGGTACTTCGTATCCTGACTGTCATGGGCAAGACATCCTTTGCTGGTACCAGGCTCACGTGCTCGTATGGCCTCGATGGCTAGAGGTGACTTTCTCTTGGCCGTGTCAGAATGCTCAGTCTGGTTGTGGGTTCCATGCTGACATTTCCTTCTGTCTTAGGCATTTTGACTTTGTCCTTAGGTGATCCATAATTCAAGGAACAACATGACCGACCTATTGCTGCTATATTCCCAACTGAAATGTCAGGTATGATCACAAAGTAATCATAGACAGTAATTTCTTATTCCAATGATGTCATGATGTCTATGAGCTGTTGAGGCTGACGTGCTTTGAGCCATTCTATCTGAATGTCTTGCTTCAAACTCTATCGCTCGTGGAGATGGCTCTGTCATATATAGCCTCTGTAGTCCGTGCTATGACCACTGAGCTGAACATAGTATCACTATCATCCGATGTATCTTTCGGAGTATAGCCTCTTGTCTTGGTTGATGGCCCATATTCATGATAAGTGCGGCAATCTCACTTGTAACCGCAAGTAGTGCATTGTTGTGGCCGCATATGCAAGAGTCTGACGAAGATTGGTAATACCACTCTATCTGTGAAGCTGTATCCTGTTAACCGTCACGGAGGTTGTTTGTCCACAACTTCTTTGTTATTGAGGGTCCCTTTGATGGACCGGTAATGACCTGCCAACATGGCTCCTTGATTGTTTTCCCGGCTTGTCGGGCTTGTTCTCACAACTTACTCTTGCATATATCGTAGAGATTGCTGTGCTCATATTCTTCTTTTAAATACAGGGCCAATGCTACTCTGAACACAGTCATTCCCGTGTACAAGTGGTTCGCATGAACTGATCCACTGGACTGCATGCTCACAACATATGCAGGTGTAGGATAAATCCTTTCACAACTATTGAGTTCTGAGGTGGATGTGCGTCCAGACTAGTTTGTGCTTCTGACAAGATTGTTGTGATGGCATGCTGACGAAGGCTGGGTATCGTACCTTAAAAGCTTTCCTTCATGCGGCTTGTTGAGGAAGGTCAGGTGCCTTCTGCCGGAAGTTTTTCGCGGTAGCACGCTGTGGAAGATGGGAGTGTCATATCCCAGAAGATTTTTTTTTCACCAAGTGGTGTACCAAGGAAGATTGGGAGTCTGGTGTCTTGCGGAGGAAGGCTAGGTTCCTTATACTAGAAGCCTTTTACTGTGCGTGCAGTCGGATGTATGGCCGATTCTGGCTTCCTTCTGAAGTATCCAGAATTTTATCCATAGCGGAGCCGAAACTTGGTATAGGCCATACCTTGGCTGAAGATATTCTATTGTCATGCACACCGCTTGTCCTTCCGCTAGTCCGCTCATTGCTGCTATAAAGGTTGCACAACTGATGCAGGCTTCATGTCGATAATTAATTTGGAATACCCTTTGCATTCAAACCAAGTGTTGCTAATAATAAGCAGTTGACGGATAATTCCATTCGGTTCAGCTGAGCTTCCAAGCATGTTAGGTTCTCATTGATTCTGGCAACCGTGAACTTATCCATATTCCTTGCAAACCTTGTTCACTGTGCCCAGAAAATTTTGTATATACACCGGTGAATTTCAAGATTTGCTTTGAAGTTTGTACCATCATGCCAGAGTTTTGTTGCTGCTCTTGGCACCTTCACATTCTTGCAATATGTCTTCGGTGGGGAATAAATGGTTCTTGAGTCCATTGAGAAAAGACTCGGTTCACCTCGCTGACCGAAGTAATCCTTGTATCGCAGACGGAGTAATTGGTCCTTACTGGTGTTCATTCTTGGTAACTCATTTGACTGCTCCTTAAACATGATCTGTTCTAAGGCCAACTTTCATGTATATTCTGGCCTTGTCTGTTGCACGTAGATTCTGCTTTTGACCCATTCTTCATTCCTGACAGATCCGGTGTTGCTATTCTGAATACTAGGCAGTTGACTGGGCAGGACTCCTGTTGAATGTTGGATTATTGGGTATTATCCAAGTTGTATGCTGATCTTCTTGATGGTAGCTCTTGCGGATGGATCCAGTCGGAGCAAAGAAACGGAACCGACAAAAGAAACAAGAACCGCGAAATCCGAAAAGCAAATAAAGCTCAATTTTTTTTTGCGGACCTTACACATGTGGCTGAGGATCCACTAGTATACCTATTATAGCGCACTCGATGCGCCTCTAAGGATTTAGAAGCGAAACAACACAATGCTCCTGGTAGCACTGGTGTCAAGCTCCTACTACTTCCTTAGGGAACATCACACTCGACACATGACCATAGCCAAGGTGGCTTAGTCAACAATCCTAAGGTTGTTGGGGAGAGATGGAATTTATAGGAGTTTCCCAAAGTAAACTAGAGTTAAGAAGAGAAATGCCATGGCTAGCAAGCAGGGTAGGGATATTTGGTTTACCTAGGGGTTCAGGGCTCACGGGTCGTTGCCGGGTGCGAGCATTTCACACCGGAGGCAAAGGCCACGAGAGTTGGGTCTGATGGAGCCAAATACCTATGGGGTTGCCTTATGATCAATAGTAGTCGTGCCTGCTTGGCAAAGATGGCTGGAATCCATCTAGGTTTTCTATTGAGCACAAGGCAATGAAGTCTGGCTAGGGTAACCTATAGTCAGCCTGGCTGCTCTGATACCATCCGTTGTGGTGCCTCGCCTGATTACCACTGTAGCTAGACGGTCGCCACGCATGCCAGCCCAGGAAATCACTCTAGCATGTACGTTTACAACAAGTATCATGAACACAGGCATTTCTATTAATGGATATATAGGTCTTACATGTTACATTACAAGAGTGATGGCAGCGGAAAGGCTCTATCTAGGGCAGCATGGTCTTGGTGTGGCTCCAATCCACAGGGATCTGACTGGTTACTCTCCTAGCCCGCGAACGCTCCAGCTCCTCGTCGACGGACGACGGATCCTTATGTGAACCTGGCCATGTTAAAGGCCGCTGAGTACTTTTGAATGTACTCGCAAGCAAACCAAACTAACATATACACCAAGCAAAGCAATCCATGGCATTCAAGCATGCATTTGTTATTAGAGCAATATTAATTATCATGGAATAACAGGTTTATCCAGCAAGATAACTACTAAAGTAAATATAGTAAAGTAAAGCATATCAAGTAAATAATTCATACTCCGAACATTCTCATGATCCAATCCGAGGTTGAACCAAATCCAATCCAAGTCTGGTGGTCATCCGACCATCTCTTTCATAGCCATCCCATGGCTAACATTCATATCCCTGACATCATCTGAGGGCTATGCATCTCAAATGTAAGTCTGACAAACTTACTCTCTTACGGGTTGTCCCACAACCCTCGGAATACTCATGAGTCTTTGAGTACTTCCGATCATAAGATGAGTTCTTCCATCATTATTATCATTGTTACGGTTGACCACCTAGTGAGGCCTGGACAGACTGTCCAATACCATGGACGCAGCTATTCGAATAGATTCTACACTCTACAGAGGTTGCGCACTTTACCCACACCATGGAGCACCTGGCCTCATGATCCCATTCGGGTGGACTAGCGTTGCTTCAACGAAACCTGCCTGACCCGTGACTCCTCCACCGTACCGCCGGCAATCATCCTCCCCCGGAGTCCTGCCCTGGGTGGCCCCTATGTCACCTCGTGACACCTGCCACCGTCGTGGCCAAACTAAACTGTCCCAAACGGGGACTCCTGGGTTAAACAATCAACTGGGCTCACAAGGTTATCGCCGCCTACTAGGCCAAGGTAGCGCGCATGCATAACCTTCCCTCTTTGGTGGTACCGATAAAAGAGCACACGGTCAGACCAAGTCAAGGCCGTCCCATACCGGCAAATGTGGCTGCACGAGTAAGTCCGGACAGGTGACTCTGGATCAACCGACTAGGTTTAGTTTTAGCAATCATTTAGCAAGCATGGTTATCTACCACAATAACTTGAGATGATAGCAACTAGGCATTTAAATAAATTACTTTGAATTAACACATAGCAAACTAACGCAAGTAATGTAAATAGTAAGTGCAGTATAACAGAAGTTTAATTATTTCTATCACGAGCATAATCATTAATTAAACACGCAAGAATAACACAGAGCAATGCTTTAGGGCATATATCAGATGGTCGGCTTGCCTGGGGTCGATGAATACTCCGGGAAGAAGTGCGGTGAAGCCGCGGAAGAATTCGCCGGAAAAGATTCTTCCTCGGAGGGGTTGATAGAGGGCAAGGGCAAAATGGTCATTTTCATAGTGTGGAAACATTATGAAAATGATACCATAGGAACGGGCTCGATAAACTGAAGATGTGAGCGTTGTTTTCACCTGAATCGGAGTTACGAGCGAAAAGATATGAGGGGTTGAAGTGGAAGGACCTTTCTATAAATAAAATATTTACTTCTAGGTCCCTAGCTGAAATCCGGGTGCGCCTTTTCTGGAAATGCGCTTCTCTCAACCGGAAGCGTATTCACGCAGGGGCGCCTCCACTTAATCCAACATGGCGGGGGTGGGGCCCGGCCTCTGTCGCTGACCGATGGGCCCCGCGTTGACCTTCCTCTCTCTCTCTCTCTCCTCCTCCCGCTCCTCCCTCTTCTCCCCCGCGACCCAGAGGCAGAGGCGAGGCCGCGCGGCGCCGGCGTGCGGCTGGCTGGCTCCGGCCACCTCCAGCTGAGGCGAGGGCTCCGGCAGCCGTGGGGCGGAGCGCTGCTACCATCCAGAGGCAGCACACGCGCCGGGGAGGGCCGTGGTGGCGGCGGCTTGGACGCCTGCGACGGACGGGGCTCGGCTCCGGCAGGGTCCCGATGACTGGGAGGGCTAGAGGCGAGGGCGAGGGGTCAGGTGAGGTCGCCGGAGGACGGCGCGCTTGGTGGCGGGCTCGGACGGGGCCGGGGACGGCCGGAGAGAGGGATTGGGCGCGGAGGCCGAGCGGCAGCCATGGCGGTGCTCCGGCTAAATTGCCATGCTCCGGTGAGAGGTTTGGCCTGGCACGGGTGCAGGGGTGATCCAGAGGAAGAGGGGAGGAGGCTGAGGGGGTTGGGGATGCTCGGGGAGAGTTCAGCCACGGCTATTTATAGCCGGCCTTGACCTGCGGATAGGCACGGCCGCCGTGGCGGCCTTATCAGCGCACTGGAGCTCCGGCGACACGCGGAGGGAGGGCGCGATGTTGGCAGGGGCTCCAGGGAGGTGGAGAAGGTAGCAGTGGCTTCGGGAGAGCTCGGGAAGGAAGAGGACATGGGTCACGGGTGGGACAGTACCGCGGCGGCGATCGCCGTGGCATGAGGAGGAAGGGAGAGGAGGGGAGAAGAGTCTGGAGGGGAGCGCGTGGACGCAGGGGAGCTGGTCGGCAAGCCCAACATGGCCGGAGGTGACCGAACAGGGCTGACAAAGTGCAGAGCGCCATTTTGGCGTGCTCTATACGTGGTCACCCCGGGCACCGCGTGTCTAGGCTGCCCACGAGCTATCACACCTTGTCCAAACAATGAGTCAAAGGTCAGGAAGTCTATTTCTGAGATTTTGGATGGAAGTGGGGGCAAAGACTGACTGATTTAAGCTGACATCCAATCTGAACAAAAGGTGTTTGTTCTGTTCTTGGGAAAATTGGCTTGGTGAAAATATCTGAATTTTGGTGTGTGTTGATGATCTACCAAGGTAAAGGCCCTGGTAAATTTTCAGGTCATTTAGATAAGAATTGAGGACACTTGCTGTAGAATGGACCCCATTGGTCAGAAATGCAAACTTTGATGTGGCACTCACATACTAGCATGCATTGAGCTGAAATTTGGAGGAGGTGAGTTATTTGAACATATGATGCCACTGCAAAGTTTCATACCATTTGGATACACCAAAATGGTACTTGCTTCACAAAGGTTCCAAATAGACAGAAACTTGAGAAAATTGCTGTGGGAAAATGGATGGATGGATTGAGCTGGTTTTTGCTTTACATGAGTGATTTAGCAATGTTAATCACCATGAAAAAATTCAGCTCAAATAGCTCAAGGGTTCAAGCACTTCCTTTGCAATTTGCCCAACTGGACAGAATTTCCAAATTGATGTTGTGCTCAAAATTTGGACTATGGAAGTTTGGTTCTTGATGGAAATGGTGAAGATATGGATAGGAGAAGCTCCACAATTTATTTGGGATTTTTCCTGGCTACCAAAATGGTAGTTCCTTTAGAAAGGGCCCAAAATACAATATTGGCTTTAAATAGGAAAATGCAATTTCCCTTATTTAATTATGGCCAATATTTTTGTGGGAGCTCAATATGATCACAAAGAATATCTCCACAAGTTTTAATGAACTTTGGAGATGGATAGATATTTTCCTGGATTTAATTCCTTTAACTGGCAGAAAAAGGAATTAATTATAAATGAAAAATATTGCAAATAACTTGGCAATATTTTTGCATATCCAGGGTTTATAGATGGAGGATGATCACTGGGAGAAGTTTGTAAGGCAACAGATCAAAGGAAATCGGGGTTCCTTTGTAACAGAAGAGATCAGGGTTTCCCTTCCGGTAACTCGGAAGGTAGGGTTTCAGTGGAAAAGTCTTGAGAACATATCTTGGGTGACAAGATTGGACTGGGAGAATCTCTGGTTGGATAGGAAAGGCAAGGCTAAATGACCATATTCATATACCCAAAAGCTAGAGAAATCCGATAACAGCGAGAAAAAAGACGGGAGTCAAATCCCGCGAAGGAAAAAAAACAGGAGCGAAAACCAGGGTGTTACACGTCTGCAGCGTAAGGTACTGTGTATGATATCACATCACAATTTGAACTACATTTCTGCATGTGCCTTACCATCTCACTTGTATGAAAAATGTTTGCAGAAGAACATTCATTCTCAAGGGACCACGGAATCTCGCAACTATACTGCACACTGCATTGCTCTTGTGAGTACCTCTTGCCTTGTATGACCATACTTACTTTCATAGATGGTTGATTATGTAGCATCACTGCACATGTTAGCCTCGTTATCCTCCATTTTGTGGACATTATAAGATCCGTATCGACTCTTACATAAATTTAGAATCAACCCAATGCTTTTGAAGAGGTTTAGCTCTGCAGTCCTCTTGTAAGGACTGAATGTCGTCTATCACTGTACTTACATTAATAGCTACTCGCTCCATCCCATAATATAAGAGCATTTTGTACAGTACACTAGTGTACAAAACACTCTTATATTATGGGAAGGAGGGATTTGTTCATTGTGTAGCATTCTGCATCTTATCTCCCTCGCCCACCATTTACTAAAAAATATCAGATCTATATTTAATCTTACCAAAAAGTTGAATACACACACAATGCCAGTGCAGAAGTGTAGCCCATTTCTCTTGTCAGTACATTTTGTCCTGTAACGCTTGTACTTACAGGGATTGGTAGTTGATTATGTAGCATCAATCTGCATCTTATCTTCATTATCCTCTATCCCTTCCAGTATTATCATATCTATAATTACTCTCTACAAAATGTAGAGTACAGGCAATGCTTATGAGGAAGTTTCTGTGCTGAAATTCTTGAGTTATCCTTCCCTTGACATGGAGAAGGGCATTATAGAGCCGGTGTTAACTGTTAATGTAAGTCAGTCCTTCTAAAGCCTTTATCCTCAACTGCCGTTTAATTTGCTCATACTCCCTATCGTCAACTGCTATTTAGTTTGTTGTTTCTATCAAAATGCATGTTCGCAACAACTATAAGTTCCAAGTTTTAGTTGTAAAACCAAATTCCTTATTCATACCATGCACATTACTCAATACTCCCTATATGTATGCTTGTTTTGTGGATCTATAATCTAGTGTGTGGTGAAGCCGCCCACGTTTGCACCTTGTCATCTCCTGTTTTATCTTACTGATGTGGCTGATGATATGAACAACATGCCATGCACATTAACCAAAATAGATACAATGATTGTCTTTGCCCTTCATCTATGCTTGTTTTGTTGACATGGTAATCTAGTAGTGTGGTGAAGCTCCCCGCATTATGAACAATGCCAAATTATGCTATCGATATTTTGAACTGACTCTTTATTTTCTAATTTGAAATTGGATGGAATTGACAGCACAGTTACCATCTTTGTTTATACACGTGCAAAACCTATCATCTCTCTTCTTGTTTCAGGGTGATATGCCTGATGGCATGCACAAGTCTGCTGAAGGCTGTCAGACAAACCCAACATATATTGCAGCAAAGAAGGCAAAACATCTTGAAGATAGCGAGACAACCCCAAAGTCATGTCTTGATGCAGTGTTCAAGTTACTTGAGACTAGCAGTTAGACAAGCTCACAGAATTCACTGTCTGAATCAGTTCGACTTCTTCAGTCCCAAGTTCAAGCAGAAAGGCATTCTGTAACTCAACTTCGACTTGAAGTCCTATCTCTAAGGAAGATCGTGGAGAACACCAATGAGAACCTCATTGCTAAATAGCCACAGCTGGAAGCTATGACCGACATGCTAGGCCAGTCTCACAGCCTTGCTCAGCAGCTTGCGCCGCAGCTCCCGCGCAAGGCTAACCTTTCTTGAACTGTCCTGGAAGTGGTCTTGGTTCAGTATTATTTTGTTACGCTGCAATGGAGCCCAGTTTTTGTAATCAGCTTGTTCGTTACGCTTTATGATCACTGGTGGCGAACTTCGATGCCCAGTGGATGTAATATACCATAAATCCTTTATTGTATAGTGTAGGTTTATTCTAAGTTACTATGCCATAATTTCTTTATTGTATAGAGTAGGTTTGTTCTTAATTACTACTAGTTACCGTATATGCCATCATTCGCTATCTGAAAAAACGGTGAAAATCTGATGTAGGCAACCGGGCCGAAACATTCGGCCGGCTTGCAACTTTCTTGGGCCTGAAAGGCCATTGGGGCCTTCACACTTTGCGCCAGGCCCACAACTTACACGGGCCTACATTCGGCCCAAAGTTTACTTGGGCCTTTAGTGGACCCAGCGCTTAGTTGGCCGATGTAGCTTCGGACAATTAACATGCTGAATATTCTTCTGCTGTTATGGCCCAGAAGATACCATGGGCCTTTAGCAGGCCGAAATGCATGTTGGGCCTCAATTTTCAATAGTCTTCCATGGGCCTTTAGCAGGCTGAAATGTAGACCAGGCCATTATTGGCCCAGTTATATGATGGGCCATTACCAGGCCGAAACATATCTCGGGCCTTAGTTGGCCCACTGATATCATGGGCCTTTAAGAGGCCGAAAGCTTTGTAGAGGCATCAACGGGCCGAATTATATGACATGCCTTTAGCAGGCCCAAAGTCACGTTGGGTTGAACTGTTGCCACCTTGATCACGGGCCGTTAGTGGGCCGGATGTCGCGTCGGACCATATATGGCCCATGGGCAGCACGGGCCATTCCCAGGCCGAAAGACACACCGGGCTGAAATGGGCCCATGTCTACATCGGGCCTCTAACAGGCCGAAATGTCACTGGGCCGTAATTCGGCCAAAATACTCGGCGAACAATTAACAGGCCAGATCTGGCTTTGGGCCGTAAATGGGCCATGTTTAAGCAGGCCGTTAGTGGGCTGGCCTACTAATACCTGAGTAAATACTACGGGCCTTTGACTGGGCCGGCCTTTTTAACCTATATGGGCCTCTGTTGGGCCCTGCCGCATGTCGACGTATCATAGGCACGTCTCCTCCATTGGATGGACGACATCTGGCCCATCGAGGAGCCGACACGTGTTTCCTCCGGCCAACGATCATTTTACACATGGAAAATCCCCATTGGTCCTGGCTGTTAATGGGTTATCAGATCCAAACTGGACCCCGATAGCTTAACGGCAACCTGTTACGATGGATGCCACATGTCGGTTACCCTTGACGAAAGCACTTCCATGACGCGCCATTTATCATCATGGAAGTGGACACTTCCATGATGATAATTTTGGTATTGTCATGGAACACTTCTACGACAGAACAGGTATGACTATCTTGATTCTATCATAAAATCATCATGGATGTACATGCATGACAGAAAACGTGACCTACTGTGACAAACACATATCATCACGGAAGTGTATTATTTTTGTAGTGGCATGTTTCTCTTGTGGACAGACCGGGCTCTATGCGAGGCAGTGTCCCAAGAACGGTAAGCCAAATACACCCCTCAAGCCTCAAGTTAACCACATGGAATCCTTCCTCACGCAGGAGCTTATCCAAGGGCAAGTGCATCATCTCTCCGCAGAAGAAGCCCAAGAAAACCCCGAAGTGGTCATTGGTATGTTCCCTGTTAATAACATACCTGCAACAATTTTATTTGACTTTGGGGCTTCCCAATCTTTTATTTTGCGGAGTTTTGTTGCCCAAAACCAGTTTTCTTGCTCTCTTCTTGAGAAATTCATGATGGTACAATCCCCGGGATCCATGCTCAAAACAAATGTGGTATGCCGTGGCTTGGAAATAAATGTCCATGGAGTTATTTTCCCTGCCACCCTGGTAGCAATTGAATCCGCGAGGTTGGATGTCATACTGGGAATGGATTGGCTGACAAAGCATCAGGTCTACATAAACTCTGCAACAAGAGAAGTTACATTAATAAACCCGGCAGGACAAGCAGCACAGTTTGTGGCTCGTAGAACCATGCCTAAAAAGGAGATGATTTTCACAGCTGTAACCTCAGACATGGAATTAATCCCAGTGGTCTATCAGTTTCCAGAAGTATTCCCTGAAGAATTTCCAGGAATGCCACCAGATCGTGAGCTCGAGTTTTCTATTGATCTCGTGCCAGGGACAGCACCCATATACAAGAAGTATTACCGTATGCCTTCATCCGAGTTAGTTGAGCTGAAGAAGCAACTTGATGAGATGCTCAAGAAAGGGTACATCCGCCCTAGTTCTTCACCATGGGGATCACCTGCCATATTTGTGGACAAGAAAGATGGTAGTCTTCGAATGTGTGCACACTACCGCCAGCTCAACGATGTCACTATCAAGAACAAGTACCCGCTCCCCAGGATTGATGATTTGTTTGATCAACTGAATGGAGCCCAAATATTTTCCAAGATTGATTTGAGAATCGGGTACCATCAACTCAAAATCAAGAAGGAAGATATTCCTAAGACCGCATTCACCACTCGCTACAGTCTATATGAATACACAGTCATGTCTTTTGGTCTAACAAATGCCCCTGCCTTCTTCATGCATATGATGAACAAAGTGTTCATGGAATTCTTGGACAAGTTCGTGGTGGTCTTCATCGATGATATCCTCATATATTGTAAAGGAGAAGAAGAGCATAAACAACACCTTCGAGTAGTATTGCAAAGGCTCCGTGATCACCAGTTATATCCAAAATTTAGTAAGTGTGAATTTTGGTTTAAGCAAGTAGGATTCTTGGGGCATATTATTTCCGCTGAAGGAATAGCGGTGGATCCAAGTAAAGTCAAGGATGTGCTAAAATGGCCAGCACCAACGACGGTGACTGAGATCAGGAGTTTTCTGGGGCTTGCTGGTTATTATCGTCGATTCATTGAAGGCTTTTCCAAAATTGCTAAACCAATGATAGAGCTGCTCAAGAAGGACCAAAAATTCATATGGTCTGAGGACTGTGAGAAGAGCTTTAATGAATTGAAGACTCGTTTGACATCAGCACCTGTGTTAACGCTTCCAGATATTTACCGAAGCTTTGACGTGTACTGCGACGCATCTCGAAGAGGCCTAGGATGCATGCTCATGCAAGATGGCAAGGTTGTAGCTTATGCATCTTGACAGCCACGACCACATGAGGGAAACTATCCTACTCATGACTTGGAGCTAGCAGCAGTTGTGCATGCCTTAAAAATTTGGAGGCATTATCTCATCGGCAAGCGGTGCCAAATATTCACCGATCACAAAAGCCTCAAGTACATATTCACTCAACCTGATTTGAATCTCCGACAAACAAGATGGCTTGAGTTGGTCAAAGATTATGACCTCGGTATAAACTACCACCCGGGTAAAGCTAATGTGGTTGCCCATGCTCTTAGTCGCAAACCAGTCGCATTAAACGCATTAATGGAATCTTTGCCTCCTGAGCTACAAGAAGAAATGGCCCAGCTCAACCTGACCATTGTTGAGGCTAACTGCACCACTATGTTGGAAGTCACTCCCACTCTTGAGGAAGAGATTCGCAAGGCCCGGACAGAGGATCCATTCCTGCAACATCATGTCACACGAATGCAAGACGACAAGACTCAAGATTTCCTGATGGATGAGCAAGGTACCCTAAGGTTTCGAGGGCGAATCTGTATACCTGACGTAGAAGACCTGAGGAAGAAAATATTAACGGAGGCACACGAATCCTCGTACTCGATCCATCCAGGCGGAACCAAGATGTACGGAGACCTCAGGAAAATATTTTGGTGGGATGGAATGAAGAAGGATATTGCATATTTTGTCGCCTGCTGTGATATATGCAACAAGGTGAAGGCAGAACATCAGAAACCCGCCGGGCTACTGCAACCTTTACCCGTTCTGCAATGGAAATGGGACGATGTCTGCATGGACTTCATCACCGGTCTACACAAAACTCCACGAGGCAACAATGTCGTATGGGTCGTGGTGGACATGCTGACCAAGGTGGCCCATTTCATTCCAATCCGGACCATATACCGGGCAGATCAATTGTCGGTGCAATAGACCCTGGGTCCATTGCACGGACTGTGCACAGGCCAGAGACAAGATTACAAGACCAAGATCAGACCAAACAAGGAGGATCAATTCCTTTGAAGGATCCAAGTGCAAGTCGAGAAGGCTAAGGTGAGCCAGAGGAACAAGGCATCACTAAGGGAAGGACCTACCTTGCCGGGCAGGCGAGCCCAGCAGGGTTAGGTTTTGCCCCGGAAGCAAGCTCCCAGATCGTCCCGGTAGGCCTGCCGGGGCTGGCAGAGGCAAGCCACTCCACCGCTCCACCTCGCAAGCGACGCAAGTCATTAATCAAAGCGGTGTCGAGCTCCAAGGTGACTAAGTGGCTGCTTCTGGCCACATGGCAGCCACTTTCTATAGCAAACACCTCCATATGACACCCGTCCTGAGACGTGTCAAGCGAGCAGGCGCGAAGCTGGCAAAGCAGCCCAGCAGGGCCTGTCGGGCGGGCTGTGATGTGACACTGAGCGGTGCATTTAATGCGCTCTATCAGCCTGCAGACTTAGATATGATAGCACTGTTAGCTATCTAATCAGTACGCAAAGACTGATTTGCCATTGTGGTGACCCCTTAATCTATAAAAGGAGGCCCATGGCGACCGTAGAAAGGGTTGGACCCTCACATATTGATACGCTCGTAGCCACTCTCGCCCCAGAGCGACCTTGCCGGGCGAGTGTGCTACATCCACCACCATCAATCCACCAAAGCAAGAGTAGGGTTTTACGCCTCACGGCGGCTCGAACCTGGGTAAAGACTGCCCGTGTTATCTTTGTCGTGCTGCGTGACGCTTCTCCGCTCTTTGTGCAACGTGCCCATCCCCCCGCCGAATCAAAAGGGGCTCATGGCCCCATAGGTGGCCATAGTTTCCCACGACATCTTTGGCGCGCCAGGTGATACATCTCCAACGTATCTATAATTTTTGATTGTTCCATGCTATTATATTATCTGTTTTGGATGTTTTATATGCATTAATATGCTATTTTATATTATTTTTGGGACTAACCTATTAACCTAGAGCCTAGTGCCAGTTTTTTACTTATTTTTGAGTTTCGCAGAAAAGGAATACCAAACGGAGTCCAAACAGAATAAAACTTTCGCGATGATTTTTCTTGGACCAGAAGGAAACCAGGAGACTTGAAGATGAAGTCGGAGGAGCCACGATGCGGCCACAAGGACGGAGGGCACGCCCCCAAACCTTGTGGGCCCCTCGTGCACCTCCTGACCTATATCTTTCGCCTATATATACTCATATATCCCCAAACCAACAGAGGCATCCACGAAAAGACTTTTCCACCGCCGCAACCTTCTGTACCCATGAGATCCCATCTAGGGACCTTTTCTGGAACCCTGCCGGAGGGGGATTCGATCACGGAGGGCTTCTACATCAACACCATTGCCCTTCCGATGAAGCATGAGTAGTTTACCACAGACCTACGGGTCCATAGCTAGTAGCTAGATGGCTTCTTCTCTCTCTTTCATTCTCAATACCATGTTCTCCTCGATGTTCTTGGAGATCTATTAGATGTAATACTTTTTTTGCGGTGTGTTTGCCGAGATCCGATGAATTGTGGATTTATGATCAGCTTATCTATGAATATTATTTGAATCTTCTCTGAATTCTTATATGCATGATTTGATATCTTTGTAATTCTCTTCGAACTATCGGTTTGGTTTGGCCAACTAGATTGGTTTTTCTTGCAATGGGAGAAGTGCTTAGCTTTGGGTTCAATCTTGCGGTGTCCTTTCCCAGTGACAGTAGGGGCAGCAAGGCACGTATTGTATTGTTGCCATCGAGGATAAAAAGATGGGGTTTTCATCATATTGTTTGAGTTAATTCCTCTACATCATGTCATCTTACTTAATGCATTACTCTGTTCTTTATGAACTTAATACTCTAGATGCATGCTGGATAGCGGTCGATGTGTGGAGTAATAGTAGTAGATGCAGAATCGTTTTGGTCTACTTGACACGGACGTGATGCCTATATTCATGATCATTGCCTTAGATATCGTCATAACTTTGCGCTTTTCTATCAATTGCTCGGCAGTAATTCGTTCACCCACCGTATTATTTGCTATCTTGAGAGAAGCCTCTAGTGAAACCTATGGCCCCCGGGTCTATTTTCCATTATATAATCTTCTATTTTCCATTATACAAGTTTCCGATGTACTATTTTGCAATCTTTTACTTTCCGATCTATAAAACAAAAATACCAAAAATATTTACTTTATCGTTTATCTATCTCTATCAGATCACACTTTTGCAAATAACCGTGGAGGGATTGACAACCCCTTTATCGCGTTGGGTGCAAGTTGTTTGATTGTTTGTGCAGGTATTCGGTGATTTATGCGTTGTCTCCTACTGGATTGATACCTTGGTTCTCAAACTTTGGGAAATACTTATCTCTACTTTGCTGCATCACCCTTTCCTCTTTAAGGGAAAAACCAACGCAAGCTCAAGAAGTAGCAGGAAGAATTTCTGGGGCCCTTGCCGGGGAGATCTACGCCAAGTCAAGACATACCAAGTACCCATCATAAACTCTCATCTCTTGCATTACATTATTCGCCATTTGCCTCTCGTTTTCCTCTCCCCCACTTCTAAAATGATTTTCAAAAAGATTTGCCTTTTTATTCGCCCTTCTTCCGTTCGATCTTTTGTTTGCTTGTTTTACCATGTGCCTTCTTTTTGCTTGCATCTTCGCTTGCTAAAAGTTTATGAATCCTCATCCACTTGCTAATCTTTTTAAGAGATCCAATTTTGATGAACCAATTGCTAGTGAGTTTTGTGCACTAGATTATCTTTATTAAGTTTTGCTTGAAATTAGTGAATCTGAAAATTGTGATGAAGAAATTTATGAAGTGATTCACGATAGCTCCTTGAATAAAAAGCATGATTGCAATGGTCCTACTATAAATTCTATTAATATCAGTTGTTCTAATGATATGCAAAACCCTAAGCTTGGGGATGCTAGTTTTGCTAGGTCCACTACTTGTTGCAATGATCATGATTGGGGAGATTTTTCTTATGATCTTGAAAATTTATTTAAGCCCCATGATGAATATGATATTGATAATAATGTTTGCAATAATACTGAAAGTGGGTTTGGAAGAGTGTCAACTTTAGATCCCACATATTTGGAAAATGTTCAATCTTATGCAATTTTTGATAAAAGTGGGTTTGGAGAGGTCATGACTTTAGTTAATGTTAATCCCACTATTTTGGAAGAGTGTCAACTTTGCATGCATGTGGATCGTGTTGAGAATATGTTATGTGATAGCTATTTTGTTGAATTTGCTTATGATCCTACATGTAATTATTATGAGAGAGAAAAATATGGTTGTAGAAATTTTCATGTTACTAAATTACCTCTCTTCATGTTGAGATTGCTATCGTCTCTTTCTTCTTCC
Source organism: Thinopyrum elongatum (assembly GCA_011799875.1). Lineage (NCBI taxonomy): Eukaryota > Viridiplantae > Streptophyta > Magnoliopsida > Poales > Poaceae > Thinopyrum > Thinopyrum elongatum. The sequence continues at coordinate 549,544,720 of CM022298.1, read as the reverse complement.
TTGCATATGCTAGTTTTTGCTTGCCTTGATAATTTGTTTGCTTATAAAATGCCTATGCATAGGAAGTATGTTAGACTTAGATGTGTTTTGTCACGTGTTTTATGATGCTCTCTTTGTGTTTCAATTCTTCTCTTTTATGTGAGCATCATTGAAATTATCAATGCCTAGCTAAAAGGCTTTAAAGAAAAGCGCTTGTTGGGAGGCAACCCAATTTTATTTTTGTTTTTGCTTTTTTGTTCCTGTTTTGCAATAGATAATTCATCTAGCCTCTGGTTAGATGTGGTTTTGTGTTTTAGTTAGTGTTTGTGCCAAGTAAGACCTTTGGGATGGCTTACGGTGATAGTTGATTTGATCTTGCTGAAAAACAGAAACGTTTGCATCCAATCGCAGAATTTTAGTAATTCACTGGAGCATTGAAAATCCCTGATTTTTTTATACCAGATTTATATACAAAATTCATATGTTTTCCTAAGTTTTAAGAATTTTTGGAGTTACATAAGTATTATAACAATTCGGATCTTCGCAGACTGTTCTGTTTTTGACAGATTCTATTTTCTATGTGTTGTTTGCTTATTTTGATGAATCTATGGGTAGTATCGGGGGGTATGAATCATGGAAAAGTTGGAATACAGTAGATATTACACCAATATAAATTAATAATGAGTTCACAATAGTACCAAAGTGGTGATTTATTTTCTTATACTAACGGAGCTTATGAGATTTTCTGTTGAGTTTTGTGTTGTGAAGTTTTCAAGTTTTGGGTAAGGATTTGATGGACTATGGAATAAGGAGTGGCAAGAGCCTAAGCTTAGGGATGCCCAAGGCACCCCAAGGTAATATTCAAGGACAACCAAGAGCCTAAGCTTGGGGATGCCCCGGAAGGCATCCCCTCTTTCGTCTTCGTCTATCGGTAACTTTACTTGAGGCTATATTTTTATTCACCACATGATATGTGTTTTGCTTGGAGCGTCTTGTATAAATTGAGTCTTTGCTTTTTAGTTTTCCACAATCATCCTTGCTGTACACACCTTTTTAGAGGGACACGCATGAATCGTGATTTATTAGAATACTCTTTGTGCTTCACTTATATCTTTTGAGCTAGGCAATTTTGCTCTAGTGCTTCATTTATATCTTTTTAGAGCACGGCGGTGGCTTTATTTTGTAGAAATTATTGAACTCTCATGCTTCACTTATATTATTTTGAGAGTCTTTAAACAGCATGGTAATTTGCTTTGGTTATAAATTTAGTCCTAATATGATAGGCATCCAAGAGGGATATAATAAAAACTTTCATATAAAGTGCATTGAATACTATGAGAAGTTTGATTCCTTATGATTGTTTTGAGATATAAATATGGTGATATTAGAGTCATGCTAGTGAGTAATTGTGAATTTGAGAAATACTTGTATTAAGGTTTGTGAGTCCCGTAGCATGCACGTATGGTGAACAGTTATGTAACGAAGTTGGAGCATGAGATATTTTTTGATTGTCTTCCTTATGAGTGGCGGTCGGGGACGAGCGATGGTCTTCTCCTACCAATCTATCCCCCTAGGAGCATGCATGTAGTACTTTGTTTCGATGACTAATAGATTTTTGCAATAAGTATGTGAGTTCTTTATGACTAATGTTGAGTCCATGGATTATACGCACTCTCACCCTTCCGCCATTGCTAGCCTCTCTTGTACCGCGCAAATTTCGCCGGTACCATACACCCACCATATACCTTCATCAAAACAGCCACCATACCTACCTTTTATGGCATTTTCATAGCCATTCCAAGATATATTGCCATGCAACTTTCCACCGTTCCGTTTACTATGACACGCATCATCATTGTCATATTGCTTTGCATGATCATGTAGTTGACATCGTATTTGTGGCAAAGCCACCGTTCATAATTTTTTCATACATGCCACTCTTGATGCATTGCACATCCCAGTACACCGCCGGAGGCATTCATATAGAGTCATATTTTGTTCAAGTATCGAGTTGTAATTTTTTGAGTTGTAAGTAAATAGAAGTATGATGATCTTCATTATTAGAGCATTGTCCCATGTGAGGAAAAAAAAAAGAGGCCAAAGAAGCCAAAGAAAAAAAAAGAGAAAGAAAAAAAGAAAGAAAAAGAAGAAAGAAAAAAAAAGATAAAAAGAAAAAGAAAAAAATGAGAGAAAAAGAGAGAAGGGGCAATGTTACTATCCTTTTTCCATACTTGTGCTTCAAAGTAGCACCATGATCTTCATGATAGAGAGTCTCCTATGTTGTCACTTTCATATACTAGTGGGAATTTTTCATTATAGAACTTGGCTTGTATATTCCAACGATGGGCTTCCTCAAATTGCTCTAGGTCTTCATGACAAAGCAAGTTGGATGCACACCCACTTAGTTTTCTTTTTGAGCTTTCATACACTTATAGCTCTAGTGCATCCGTTGCATGGCAATCCCTACTCACTCACATTGATATCTATTGATGGGCATCTCCATAGCTCGTTGATACGCCTAGTTGATGTGACACTATCTCCCTCTTTTTGTCTTCTCGACAACCACCTTCTATTCCACCTATAGTGCTATGTCCATGGCTCACGCTCATGTATTGCGTGAAAGTTGAAAAGGTTTGAGAACGTCAAAAGTATGAAACAATTGCTTGGCTTGTCATCGGGGTTGTGCATGATTTGAGTATTTTGTGTGATGAAGATGGAGCATAGCCAGACTATATGATTTTGTAGGGATAAGCTTTCTTTGGCCATGTTATTTTGAGAAGACATAATTGCCTTGTTAGTATGCTTGAAGTACTATTGTTTTTATGTCAATATTAAACTTTTGTTTTGAATCTTACAGATCTGAACATTCATGCCACAATAAAGAAAATTACATGGATAAATATGTTAGGTAGCATTCCACATCAAAAATTCTGTTTTTATCATTTACCTACTCGAGGACGAGCAGGAATTAAGCTTGGGGATGCTTGATACGTCTCCAATGTATCTATAATTTTTGATTGTTCCATGCTATTATATTATCTGTTTTGGATGTTTTATATGCATTAATATGCTATTTTATATTATTATTGGGACTAACCTATTAACCTAGAGCCCAGTGCCAGTTTCTGTTTTTTCCTTGTTTTTGAGTTTCGCAGAAAAGGAATAACAAACGGAGTCCAAACGGAATAAAACTTTCGCGATGATTTTTCTTGGACCAGAAGGAAACCAGGAGACTTGGAGATGAAGTCGGAGGAGCCACGAGGCGCCCACAAGGATGGAGGGCGCGCCCAGGGGGGTAGGGCGCGCCCCCCACCCTTGTGGGCCCCTCATGCACCTCCTGACCTAATTCTTTCGCCTATATATACTCATATATCCCCAAACCAACAGAGGCATCCACGAAAAGACTTTTCCACCACCGCAACCTTCTGTACCCATGAGATCCCATCTAGGGACCTTTTCCGGCACCCTGCCGAAGGGGGATTCGATCATGGAGGGCTTCTACATCAACACCATTGCCCTTCCGATGAAGCGTGAGTAGTTTACCACAGACCTACGGGTCCATAGCTAGTAGCTATATGGCTTCTTCTCTCTCTTTGATTCTCAATACCATGTTCTCCTCGATGTTCTTGGAGATCTATTCGATGTAATACTTTTTTTGCGGTGTGTTTGCCGAGATCCGATGAATTGTGGATTTATGATCAGCTTATCTATGAATATTATTTGAATCTTCTCTGAATTCTTATATGCATGATTTGATATCTTTGTAATTCTCTTCGAACTATCGGTTTGGTTTAGCCAACTATATTGGTTTTTCTTGCAATGGGAGAAGTGCTTAGCTTTGGGTTCAATCTTGCGGTGTCCTTTCCCAGTGACAGTAGGGGCAGCAAGGCACGTATTGTATTGTTGCCATCGAGGATAAAAAGATGGGGTTTTCATCATATTGTTTGAGTTAATTCCTCTACATCATCTCATCTTACTTAATGCATTACTCTGTTCTTTATGAACTTAATACTCTAGATGGATGCTGGATAGCGGTCGATGTGTGGAGTAATAGTAGTAGATGCAGAATCGTTTCGGTCTACTTGACACGGACATGATGCCTATATTCATGATCATTGCCTTAGATATCGTCATAACTTTACGCTTTTCTATCAATTGCTCGGCAGTAATTTGTTCACCCACCGTATTATTTGCTATCTTGAGAGAAGCCTCTAGTGAAACCTATGGCCCCCGGGTCTATTTTCCATCATATAATCTTCTATTTTCCATTATACAAGTTTCCGATCTACTATTTTGCAATCTTTTACTTTTCAATCTATAAAACAAAAATACCAAAAATATTTACTTTATCGTTTATCTATCTCTATCAGATCTCACTTTTGCAAATAACCATGAAGGGATTGACAACCCCTTTATCACGTTGGGTGCAAGTTGTTTGATTGTTTGTGCAGGTATTCGGTGATTTGTGCGTTGTCTCCTACTGGAATGATACCTTGGTTCTCAAACTGAGGGAAATACTTATCTCTACTTTGCTGCATCACCCTTTCCTCTTCAAGGGAAAAACCAACGCAAGCTCAAGAAGTAGCACCAGGTAGGGGGATCACTTGCGCAAAACCGAGAGCGTACGCTGCGTGTCATCTTCATCGACATTTTCGTCGTCGACGGCATCATCGACTATGGCGCCCAAGAGGAAGCCCGGAGCTGTAAATCGCCCGTCCACCTCGAAGGCTCCGCCGCCCGCGACCGCCAATGTCGCGGGGAATGCGGGGGCTTGCGAGGGTGTGGATGCTGCGGGGGACATGGTCGGCGCAGGCGGCACCGTCACCACCTCCCCCACGGCCGAAGCAGGAATGGGAGGTACCGGGGAAGGACAGCATCAGCAACATCCCAACGGCCATGCTCCACGAGGTACGGATGGGGGGATCATTCCGCCTGAACCCCTTCTCCTCGCCAATGGGCACAACCGCAGTGATGATGCTTGTTCTGGGGCGAACCGCAACCCTCCGGCCGCCCCCGCTGCGGGCGTGACCGCAAGGCACGCTCCACCCCCGGGGCGGGCTGACCTAGCTACTGTGCCGGCCCTCAGGCGTCTCCGCCGCGTCACTATGCCATCCAAACGGCTGGTTCATAGCAGCAAGGGCACGGCGCGGTCGCCACCGACAATGTCAGGAGCCGAGCGACACTACGATCTACATCGTCATCACCTATGCCAAGCACTGCCTCAGAGGCCATGGCGCGAGCCCAAATGCTATTGAGATTTCCACCGGCGGCAGACCAGATGGATGAGTGGCGAGCCACCATCCAAAGTCTGATTGGTTTTACCGAGGCGGAAGGATCACAGCGGGCCGGACCGCCACGGCCTTCCCAGGCAGCAACAACGACTCGTGCGGCTGGTCGTGCGGGAGGGGCCACCCTCACGGTGCAATCCCCACCACGGTGAACCGCCCGGGAGCCACAAAACCAAGCACCCGATGACGTCTCGATGGCCTCATCAGACCCTCGAGCGCGTCAAGGCTGACAACGTGCCCCGGAGGGCAAGCGAAGGGAAGACGCGCGCGTCATCGACGAGCGACGCCGCGACAACCCCCGCCGATCCAATGGGTGTGATGGCCCCGACATCGACGAGCCCGCGCTCGGAGATAGCGGGTGCCTGCCTTTCGAGGTTGGGTGCCTTGCCTTCACCCGTGAGCTGCGGCAAGTCCGTTGGCCGTCCACTCGCACGTTCAAGCCAGAGATACCCGAGAAGTATGATGGGAGACTAAACCCGGCAGAGTTCTTGAGCATCTACACCATCGCTGTTCAAGCTGCCGGGGGAAGAGATGAGAAGGTGTTCGCCAACTACTTCCCTTTGGCCCTCAAGTCAAATGTGAGGTCTTGGCTGATGCACCTACCGGAGAACTCCATTTCGACCTGGGCTGACCTGTGCCACGAGTTCATTGGTGCCTTCACGGGCGGCCATCAAGAACCAGGGTGGCCCAGCGACTTGCAGCTTCTCCAGCAAAAAGAGGGAGAAACTCTATGGAAGTACTTGCAGAGATTCAGCCGAGTCCACAGAAATATCCCAGATATCCACCCAGCCGCTGTGATAGCTGCCTTCCAATCCAACGTGCGCAACCGCAGTATACGTTCCAAGATGAACGTTCTGTTGCGCCAAGACTGTGAAGGAGCTCTACACTTTGGTGGACAAATGTGCTCGGGTGGAGGAGGGGAGAAAACTTTCTGGAGAGGAAGATTGCATCGACATCAACTCAGAAGATGACGACGAGGCCATCAGTAAGAAGAAGAAGAACAAGAAGCACAACAAGAAGCACAAGGATAAGATAGTGATGACTGTTGAGGGGTCAGGCATGCCTAGTACCGACAAGAAGGCCAAGGCTGAAGCCCCCGGCAAGGAGGCTACCACATGCTCTAACTGCCGGGAGGCGGCGGCTGCCAAGAAAGCTGGGAAAAGTGATGGGCTGTAGTGTAAGATTCATCGGACCAAGGGCCATGATCTCCAGGAGTGTCATCAGGTTGAGCAGCTCATCAAGAGGCAGAAGGCTAAGTATGAGAAGCGCGATAAGGAAAAAGGTCAGAATGGCGCTGGCGGGAAGGGCCGGGGTGGTGAAGCAAATCGCCCCGGCAAGGCTCCTCGGAACCAAGGGAAACCCGCCAAAGGCCGAGAGAAGGAGGATTGCAGTATTGAGAGTGATGGAGGGAATGAAGAGGAAACCAGCGAGCAGGAATTCCAGAAGGCCACTGATGCCCTGTGCATTGACAGGGGTGCATCTTTGCACTCCTATCACGGCCAACTTAAACAGTGGGCGTGTGAAGTCAATGCCGTGGAGCCAGCCGCAGATTCTCGGAAGCCGCTCAAGTGGTCACGCACGCCCATCATCTTTGATGAAGAGGACCACCCCAACTGCATTACTGTGGTAGGGTGCTTGCCATTGTTGGTCTCACCAACAATTCGCAACCTCAAGGTCACAAAGATGCTGGTTGACGGCAGGGCCTGGTTGAATCTGATTTCCCCAAAGGTTATCAGCAAACTCCAGATAGCAGAGGAAGAACTTAAGGCCACAGGCACGTTTCAAGGAGTCAATCCCGGCAGGAGCCGTCCTAAGGGAAAGGTTACGTTGCCAGTGACATTTGGAGGAGAGTTGAACTACAGGACTGAGAAAGTTGAGTTTGATGTGATTGACCTTCCCCTGCCGTACAACGGGATCCTTGGGCGCCCGGCCCTGGCCAAATTCATGGCAGCATCCCACTATGCTTACAACACCTTGAAGATGCCAGGGCCGATGGGCGTCATTTTCGTTCCGTCGGACAAGAAAGACACAATTATTTGCGTGGATAAGATGTGCCGGGACATGATCGCGGCAGAGGTCGCGGAAGCCACAGTTCCCGCCAAGGAAAAGCATAGTAGAGGCACCGGCAAGGAATCTAGGAAGCGTACCTCTATGGAATGTGCCACGCCCGTTGATGACATGCCAGAGAGTTCCAACAGCAAGAGATCCAAGGCTGCTCCACCCCAAGTGAAAAAGGTCACGGCAGGGCTGGCTGGCGCTAATGGTACTTTCACTATCAGCACCACCCTTGATGACAAATAGGAATGCGCGCTCGTTGCCTTCCTGCGGGCGAATATCGATGTGTTTGCCTGGCAACCATCTGATATCCCCGGTGTTCCCAGGGAGATAATCGAGCACCACCTTGCTGTCTGCCCACATGCCCGGCCCGTCAAGCAAAAGGTTCGGAAGCAGGCCTTGGAGCGGCAGCAGTTTATTGCCGAGGAAATCAAGAAACTTGAAGCAGCTGGTTTGGTCAGAGGAGTACTGCATCCAACATGGTTAGCAAACCCAGCGGTTGTGTGCAAGGCTAATGGAAAATGGAGGCTTTGCATAGATTTCACGGATCTGAACAAGGCATGCCCAAAGGACCCATTTCCCTTGTCGCCCATCGACCAGATCATGGATTCTACTTCAGGATGTGAGTTGCTCTCTTTTCTGGATGCATACTCTGGATACCATCAGATTTTTATGTCCAAGGAAGGCGAAGAAAAGACCTCATTCATCACCCCATGCGGCACATACTGCTTTGTGCACATGCCTTTCGAGTTGAAGAGTGCCGGGTCCACTTTTGCAAGAGCAGTCCAGATTGGCTTTGAACCACAGTTGCACAGGAACATTAAAGCCTATATGGATGATATTGTGGTCAAGACCAAGGACAGATCAACCCTCATCCAGGATTTAGAAGAGACATTTGCTAATCTGCGCAAGATCAACTTGAAACTAAATCCGGAGAAGTGCGTGTTTGGCGTTCCCTCCGGCAAGCTACTTGGTTTCTTTGTGTCCCACCATGGGATAGAGGCCAACCCCAATAAGATCAAGGCTATTGAGCAGATACAGGCACCCAAGACAGTTAAGGATGTGAGGCGTTTGACAGGATGCGTTGCCGCGCTTAGCAGATTCATCTCCAAGTCTGTCGAGCACGCCTTGCCGTTCTTCAAGATTTTGAAGAGGGAAGGACCCATGAAGTGGACCCCGGAAGCAGATGTAGCGCTGCAGGATTTAAAGGCCTACTTGTCTTCTATGCCTACTTTGGTCGCACCCAAACCACAAGAGCCGTTGCTGCTATATCTGGCAGCAACTAATCAAGTGGTTAGTGTGGCCCTAGTAGCGCAGCAGGAAGTAGAAGAAGCAGCCACCTCAGCAAGTGTCCCGCCCGGTGAAGAGGAAGAGAGCGGCCCGGCAAGGCCAGATACGGATCAGGACAAAGAGGAGCACGGCAGCGGAAGCAACCCCAAGGACATGACAAGGAAGAAGGTGGTGCAGCGCCCAGTATACTTCGTCAGCTCATTGTTGCGGGGGCTAGATCCAGGTATTCTGGCGTGCAAAAATTGATCTTTGGCCTTGTCATGGCCTCAAGGAAACTGCGCCACTACTTCCAAGCCCATGAGATCACGGTTGTCACCCGCTTCCCGTTGCAAAGGATACTTTGAAACCCAGAGGCTACCGGTAGGATAGTGGAGTGGGCATTGGAGTTGTCCAGCTTTGGCCTGAAGTTTGAAAGCACATCAACAATCCAGAGTAGGGCGTTGGCAGAGTTTATTGCAGAATGGACGCCAAACCCTGATGAAGAAGTACAGGAAACAGTTATCCCCGGCAAGGAAGCGCCCCAAGAATGGATCATATATTTCGATGGTGCCTTCTCCCTACAAGGTGCAGGGGCTGGCGTGCTTCTCGTGGCTCCCACTTGAGAGCACCTGAGGTACGTTGTCCAGATGCACTTTCCTCGGGAGGAGGCGACCAACAATACAGCAGAATATGAAGGGCTTCTTGCCGGGCTTAGGGTTGCCACAGAATTGGGAATCAAGAACCTGATCATTCGAGGAGATTCACAACTGGTGGTGAGATAAGTCAACAAGGATTACCAAAGCCCATTGATGGAGGCATATATCGAGGAAGTGAGAAGATTGGAGGAGCGCTTTGACGGGTTGCAAATAGAGCACGTACCCCATGCGGAAAACAGCATTGCTGATCACCTGTCAAAGTGCGCTGCGCAGAAGCTTCCTGTGGAACCAGGAATTTTTGTTCTCCATCTTACTCAGCCCTCCGTATCCCCGACAACAATGGCCCGAAAGAGGAGGAAATTGGACTCCGGTAAGCCTCTCCCGGTAGAGCCTTTCGGGGCTCCTGGCAGGGACCCTGCCGGAAACAACTCCCCTTGGATTACTGGGCTGCACCCTCCTGCCGGGCCATTGGTCCCCATGGTCGAGGGATGCGCCCCCACGAATGAGGAGGTGCCGCTAGTCCTCGTTGCCGAGCCTCAGGCTCCAACTTGGGCAAGACACATAGTCCATTTCCTCCAAACCGGAGAACTTCCCGAAGAGCAAGAAGAAGCTGAAAGAGTAGCTCGGAGGGCCAGTATGTATCAGTTTATCGATGACACACTATATCGAAGAAGGCCCAACGGTGTGAAATTGAAGTGCATTTGCCGGGAAGGAGGAAAGGAACTGCTGGCAGAGATACACAAAGGCATGTGCGGCTCCCACATTGGATCAAGGGCTTTGGTTGGGAAAGCATTCCGGCAAGGATTCTATTGGCCCACAACCCTCCAAGATGCAGTTGAGCTCGTCACCAAGTGTGAAGCCTGTCAGTTCCATTCCAAAAATATCCATCTGCCTGTCCAAGCACTCTAGACAATCCCTTTGTCATGGCCGTTTTCGGTCTGGGGGCTCGATATCCTCGGCCCTTTCCCCCAAGCTGCCGGGGGCTTTGAATTCTTGTTCGTTGCAATCAACAAGTTTACAAAGTGGCCGGAAGTAGATGTCATGAGAAAGGTGACTGCTCAGTCAGCTATCAAGTTCTTGAAAGGATTGGTGTGCCGCTTCGGGGTCCCTGCCCAGATCATCACTGACAACGGCACCCAGTTCACGAGCCGCGCCTTCATGCAATATGTTCATGCCCTCGGAAGCAAGATCTCATTTGCCTCTATCGCACATCCCAGAAGCAATGGACAAGCTGAGAGGGCGAACGCTGAAGTGCTGTGAGGACTCAAGACAAGAACATTTGATAAGCTGCGAAAGCACGGCAGGCGATGGATCGATGAGCTGCCGGTGGTTCTTTGGTCCCTCAGAACGACACCAAACCGAGCTACCGGGCAGACTCCCTTCTCCCTAGTCTATGGGGCAGAAGCAGTTATCCCCACGGAACTCATTTACGGGTCACCTCGAGTGCTTGCCTACGATGAAGTAGCGCAGGAACAGCACATGCGTGACGACGCCGTGCTTCTCGAGGAGAACCGTCTCCGGGCTGCTACGCGTGTTGCACGCTATCAGCAAGCCCTGCGTCGCTATCATAGCCACAGGGTTCATGCCCATTGTTTTGAGGAAGGAGACCTTGTCCTTAGGCGCGTTCAGTCCGCCAAGGGTACAAACAAGTTGTCGCCGAAGTGGGAAGGCCCTTACCGGGTAGTACGAGTCACCAGACCTGGCGCAGTCCGTCTGGAGACCGGAGATGGCATTCAATTGCAAAACTCATGGAATATTGAGCATCTTCGCAAGTTCTACCCATAAGGCACGGATGTTGGGCCCTGCCCGGCAGCCACCCTTTTGTACAGGCCTTGCCTCAGCTGCATGTAACCCCTTGTACAAAGCCAGGCGCAGACCCTGAGCAACAGAGAAATAAATGAAGCGCTGGGGGCCCCTGACAAATTGCATGCATGCATGAGCATATCATAAGCATCGCATGATCCATGTAGATAGGTTGCATGATCATGTAGATAGATTGCATCTGGCATCATCTTCATTTGCATAAACTGCAGGCTCCTGCCGTGGACTTAGTCCTAGGAAGAGGATGCGAAGACGACCCAGCACTGTGGTCTCCGGCAAGCCAAACAGATAAGTTTCGTCTCTTATCCATACATGTTCCGTGAGTAGGACTTGTGCATATGAAAACCTCACCGCCTCGGAAACAAAGGTTCTCCCATCTACTGACACGAACACTGCTTTGGTCAGGATGGTCGTAGTGGCCTTTGGTTGAAAGGGGTTGGCGGGGGCTGGTCTCTCCCAATGGGTTCTGCGCCCGGCAGGCTTAGCCTCACGGTAGTAGTCCTATGGGGTGCCGGCAAGGTAGCTTACCGGGATCTACTTATTTACATGAAAGTATGGAGGCGTTTCCCCTCTGCATGGATATCGTACATGCACAAGTGCCCGGCAAAGCTTATCTTTTTCATTAATATGCTGATCAATAAGTACAAATCTCACAGAACATAAACATGGATACGAGAGATTACATTATTTGAACTAAAATTTGGCAAGTGCCTATAGATTTAAGATTTAAAAAAAGATAAGTGCCACGTAATGCCTTTTCTTGTCCCTCTCCTCCTAGGCATGGCGGTAGAAGGCGGAGGAGGAAAGGGATGTGGATGAATGCCTCCGCTCCTCCCCCGCTCCTCCTTTTATAGGCGAGCTGGGGCTGGGGGCTAATTCCCCAGCGAGTACCCGCCGTCCTCCTCCACCAATCCAAGAAGATCAGGCCCCTGCCTTGATGCTCTCCCGCACCACACGCCTCCATTACCTACCCCACTCAATGCATGTGGCATACGTGGCTAAGGATAAGGGCGCGGTGGGAAGAGTGAATTAGCAGTTATCCGCCCGTGCGTTAAAGTCATTCACGGGCCATTACAAGAATGGCCCCACCACAATTGGCATTGCACGATGCGCGGGAAAACCAGAAACCGACCCGAGCTCAGGTTAATGAAGAAGCAAAGAAGATCTCAAAGGGCGGAGCCGCCCTTACATTTTTGCCTGTGCACTGGTTAGGGCCTACCCCGACGACGCCCAGCGGCGCGTTCGTGCCAGGTCCGGGGGCTCCTGTCGGTGCAACATACCCTGGGTCCATTGCACGGACTGTGCACAGGCCAGAGACAAGATTACAAGACCAAGATCAGACCAAACAAGGAGGGTCAATTCCTTTGAAGGATCCAAGTGCAAGTCGAGAAGGCCAAGGTGAGCCAGAGGAACAAGGCATCGCTAAGGGAAGGACCTACCTTGCCGGGCAGGCGAGCCCGGCAGGGTTGGGTTTTGCCCCGGAAGCAAGCTCCCAGATCATCCTGGCAGGCCTGCCGGGGCTGGTAGAGGCAAGCCACTCCACCGCTCCACCTCGCAAGCGACGCAAGTCATTAATCAAAGTGGTGTCGAGCTCCAAGGTGACTAAGTGGCTGCTTCTTGCCACATGGCAGCCACTTCCTATAGCAAACACCTCCATATGACACCCGTCCTGAGATGTGTCAAGCGAGCAGGCGCGAAGCTGGCAAAGCAGCCTGGCAGGGCCTGCATGGCGGGCTATGATGTGACACTGAGCGGCGCATTTAATGCGCTCTGTCAGCCTGCAGAGTTAGATATGATAGAACTGTTAGCTATCTAATCAGTACGCAAAGACTGATTTGCCACTGTGGTGACCCCTTAATCTATAAAAGGAGGCCCATGGCGACCGTAGAAAGGGTTGGACCCTCACATATTGATATGCTTGTAGCCACTCTCGCCCCCAGAGCGACCTTGCCGGGCGAGTGTGCTACGTCCACCACCATTATCCACCATCAATCCACCAAAGCAGGAGTAGGGTTTTATGCCTCACGGCGGCCCGAACCTGGGTAAAGACTGCCCGTGTGATCTCTGCCGTGCTGCGTGACGCTTCTCCGCTCTTTGCGCAACGTGCCCATCCCCCCGCCGAACCAAAAGGGGCTCATGGCCCCATAGGTGGCCGTGGTTTCCCACGACATCAATTGGCCCAACTCTGTGTGTCCAGAATAGTCAGTTTGCATGGAGTTCCAAGAACCATCACCTCCGACCTAGGATCTCTTTTCACCTCGGCCTTCTGGTCACATCTTCATCAAGCCTTGGGAACAACACTAAAGTACAGTACAAATTATCACCCTCAGACAGACGAACAGACGGAGCGAGTAAACCAGATACTCAAAGACATGCTCCGAGCAAGTGCCCTTGCCCAAGGACCCAAATGGGAAGATAGTCTGCCTTCCGCAGAGTTTTCCTACAACAACAGCTATCAGACCAGTCTCAAGATGTCACCATATGAAGCCCTGTATGGACGGAAGTGCCGTACTCCGTTAAACTGGTCCTAGACCGGAGATAGCCGCATTTTTGGGACTGACTTGATGATGGAAGCTGAGAAGCAAGTAAGAGAAATCCGAGATAGACTGCAAGTGGCCAAGTCTCGACAAAAGAGCTACTATGATTCCAAACATCGACATATCAATTTTGAAACAGGTGAATATGTCTACCTCCGAGGCACACCCATGAAAGGAGTTAAGATATTTCAGACTCGGGGAAAGCTTGCACCGAGATACATTGGCCCATTCCCTATCATGTCCAAGGTTGGTACCGTGGCATATCAACTGGAACTTCCTCCCGAATTGTCAGAAATACACGATGTCTTCCACGTATCACAGTTGCGAAGGTCTATCTCACCGCCAGAGAAACAGACTGATATGGCAGAAATAGAGCTTGCTAAGGATCTGACCTATGAAGAGAAACCTTTCTGAAAACTGGATGAGATGGAAAGAGTCACTCGCTGCAAGTCAATTAAGTTTTACAAGGTGTAGTGGGAACACCATACCGAGAGTGAAGCTACCTGGGAAAGAGAAGACCTTTTGAGGACAGCATATCCTGAATTGTTTCCCAAGCAACCGAATCTCGAGGACGAGATTCATCCTAAGGAAGGGAGGTTTGTGACACCCTGGTTTTTGCCATTTTTCATTCTTTGGAGTTTATTGCAAATTTGGTTTGAATTTGAGTTTTTAAATTAACTCATTTGGACTTAGCACTTGGGCATTGCTTTGATTTTCACCCAAGTGACTCCACTCACTCCCAAAAACATCTCTTGCTCTCTGATATCTCTAAAAATATTGCCATGGGAATATTTTTCTCAAAGGCAAATATTCATTTTCCCTCTGGAAACGAATGATTTTCACTTCTGCTACAAAGCAACCCCTATTTTTCTTGCTTCCAAAAATCTGAGAAAATTCCCAAATATTCTTTGGACCATGCCTCATCTTCCTATGCAAAAATATCCTATGGTTATGAGGAGTATTTTTGCTATAGAAAATCATTTCCATTCTGGTCAGAAATGGTACTTTATGAAGGAAGTATATTTTTGGCTGATCTCCTTGAGCTGAAATTTTTATGGCCTGATGACCTTCCTAACTAACTCTTAACCCCCAAGTTTCAGCTCCTAACTCTCCCTAGAATTCTCTCAAATGACCTCAATAGTTTCTATCCAGAAACTTGCCAAGAATCTCAATTCACCTCCTGTCGACCTAGCTTTGATCCAACCCCTCAGAGAGACTAAACACTGCACGGACAAGCCACCAGACATGAAGTTACCACTCGAGCGCACCGCGTTGCACCAGTGTAAGCATGCCAAGCGCGCGTTCGACGCACTCTGAGCGCCGACAGAGCCACTGCTCTGCCCGTGCGCCCGCCTCCGGCAAAGCCTCCTTGTCTTTGAGCCACCTCTGCCTCGACCCATCCCTCCTGACCTCTCGCTGGAGCTCCCCGACACCGGCGACGGCTGCTGCAGACATGCACACGGCGGAGCGGAGGGCACAGTACGCCCATGCACCCATGTCGTCTCCCTCTCGCGCCCTGTGCTTGGCTCCTTGCCTCCACTGTGGCCGCGTGAGCTCCATGACCTCTCCCATCAACCCTAAGCCCCGTTCGTCACTGCTCACCGCTCCAGAAGCCTCTCCGACGATCCCGAGCCCCTCCTCGCCCGCGCCTATATATAGGGCACTCCCCGAGCTTCTCTGGCCACCCCACCCACCTCCTTTGACCTCAAAACATCTTGTAGAAGACCGCGGCCAGGCCGGGCGGGCCTCTGGCCACCGTTCTGCGCCGGAGCTCGCCGCCGATCCCCTTCGGCATTTTGCTTCCTCCGGCGCTCCTCGACTCCTCCCAACCACGCAGGCGTGTTCGTGGCTTCTCCCTGGTCGAGACGGTGCTGCTGGAGCTGCTACAGCCCTTCTACCTCGCCGGAATCACCAACTCCGACGAGCCCCCTCCGCTGCCACCTCTAGAGAAGATCATCGCGACGCTGTCCATCCACCTTCAACCAAGTTGCGGGTACGTACGTGTTCGCCGTGAAGTGATGTGTCCAACCATCCTTTCGCCGGCGGCAGCCGTGGCCTCCTCACCGGAGAACCACCGGCGACTGAGCTGCCGCCCTCTGCTTCTCTCTCTCTCTCTCTTTTAACCCTGATAGAGGGGCCCACCCATCAGCCTCTCTCTCCTTCCCCGAAGTGGTATAAGTGGAGGCGTACTCCTCAAATACGCCTTCGACGTCAACCCCTCTTATTTATTCTGAAAATCAATTTTAATTCAGAAATTTAACCCAACTTTGACCAGCTATAACTTTTATTCTACAAGTCCAAATCAGTTTATTCTTTTTGCATTGGTTTTGTCTTGAGCTCCTCTATCAGCATGCAAAACTTGAGATTTTTGCTTGTTGTAGATATTTTTTGGTCAATTGATACGTCTCCGTCGTATCTACTTTTCCTAATGCTTTTCCTCTTGTTTTGGACTCTAATTTGCATGATTTGAATGAAACTAACCCGGACTGACGCTGTTTTCAGTAGAACTACCATGGAGTTGTTTTTGTGCAGAAATAAAAGTTCTCGGATTGGAACGAAAATTCGCGAGGATTTTTTATACAATAAAAGAGAGTTTTTGGAGCCAAGAACCACAGGAGGGGGTCACCTGGGTGGGCACAACCCACCAGGCCCCCCCTCCAGGCGCGCCCAGGTGGGTTGTCCCCACCTGGTGGCCCCGCAGACTCCAACCCTGATGCTATAAAGTCGTATTTTAGAAGAAAAAAAATCAGGGAGAAAGAATTATCGCGTTTCACGAGATGGAGCCGCCGCCACCTCCTGTTCTTCATCGGGAGGCCAGATCTGGAGTCCGTTTGGGGCTCCGGAGAGGGGGATCTTCGATCTTCGTCATCACCAACCCTTCTCCATCGCCAATTCCATGATGCTCCCCACCGGGAGTGAGTAATTCCTTCGTAGGCTCGCTGGTCAGTGAGGAGTTGGATGAGATTCATCATGTAATCGAGTTAGTTTTGTTAGGGCTTGATCCCTAGTATCCATTATGTTCTGAGATTGATGTTGCTATGACTTTGCCATGCTTAATGCTTGTCACTTTGGGCCCGGGTGCCATGATTTCAGATCTGAACCGTTATGTTATCACCATTATATCTATGTTCTAGATCCGATCTTGCAAGTTGTAGTCACCTACTACGTGTTATGATCCAGCAACCCCGGAGTGACAATAGTCGGGACACTTCCCGGTGATGACTGTAGTTTGAGGAGTTCATGTATTCACTATGTGTTAATGCTTTGTTCCGGTTCTCTATTAAAAGGAGACCTTAATATCCCTTAGTTTCCAATAGGACCCCGCTGCCATGGGAGGGTAGGACAAAAGATGTCATGCAAGTTCTTTCCATAAGCACGTATGACTATTTACGGAATACATGCCTACATTATATTTATGAACTGGAGCTAGTGCTGTATCGCCCTAGGTTATGACTGTTATATGATGAATATCATCCAAAGAATTCACCAATCCAATGCCTGCGAATTTCTCTCATATTGTTCTTGCTAAGTTACCACTGCTATTGTTACCCTTGCACTTGCTACAAAATCATTGCTATTACTGTTACCGTTACTATTGCTGTTGCTACTACTATCAAAACTACCATACTACTTTGCTACTGATCACTTTGCTACAGATAATTAATCTCCAGGTGTGGTTGAATTGACAACTCAGCTGCTAATACTTGCAAATATTCTTTGGCTCCCCTTGTGTCGAATCAATAAATTTGGGTTGAATACTCTACCCTCGAAAACTGTTGCGATCCCCTATACTTGTGGGTTATCAAGACCTTTTTCTGGCGCCGTTGCCGGGGAGCATAGCTATATTTGTTGAGTCACTTGGGATTATTATCAAATTATCACTATGAAGAATCTGAAGGATGCTAAGACTAAGATTTTCCCTCTAAGACGAGGGGAGGTAAGGAACTACCATCCAACTCCGCTTTAGATTCACCTTCTGTTATAAGTAGTCTTGCAACACCACCACATGCTATCAATTCTGATATGTCGCAAGTTATTGATGATGCTACTTCTGCTATGAATGCTACTCATGATGATGCTAGTACCTTGCTTGATGATAATGTGCCACTAGGTGAATTTCTTGATGAACAAATTGCTAGAGTAAGACAGAATGAGATTGTTGAAACTGATGAAGAGCTTGAAACTGAAAATCTTGAAACACCTATTACACCCAGTTCTCCTAGATATGAATTGCCAAAGGTACCGGAAGGTTATGTTATGGATGAGGAGACAACTAGAGACATTCTTGCTTATAAGGATAGAGATGATCTGAAAAAATTATTATGCAAGTATAAAGAAAAGACTTTGAATGCTAAAATGAAATGTGATCCTCAGTTTGCTGCTTCACCTATCTTTGTTGAAGATAAGGATTATGAATTCTCTATCGACCCAGAGTTAATTACTTTGGTTGAATCTGATCCTTTCCATGGTTATGAAACTGAAACTATTGTGGCACATCTTACTAAGTTGAATGATATAGCCACCCTTTTTGCTCATGATGAGAAGATTCTCTATTATTATATTCTCAAATTATTTCCATTCTCATTAAAGGGTGATGCTAAGGCTTGGTATAATACTCTTGCTCTTGGTTGTGTGCGTAGTCCCCAGGATATGATTTATTACTTCTCTGAAAAATATTTTCCTGCTCATAAGAAACAAGCTGCCTTACAGGAAATATTTAACTTCCCACAAATTGAAGAAGAGAGTCTCCCACAAGCTTGGGGGAGGCTTCTCCAATTGCTTAATGCTTTGCCTAATCATCCTCTTAAGAAAAATGAAATACTTGATATCTTCTATAATGGACTAACCGATGCTTCTAGGGATTTCCTAGATAGTTGTGCTGGTTGTGTTTTCAGGGAGCAAACTGTTGAACAAGCTGAAGAATTATTGAATAACATATTGAAAAATTATGATGATTGGATCCTTCCTGAACCACCACTTAAACCTACTCCAAAGAAGAGGGGTATCTTATATCTCAGTCCTGAAGATATGCAAGAGGCAAAGAAATCCATGAAGGAAAAAGGTATTAAAGTAGAGGATGTTAAAAATTTACCACCTATCAAAGAAATACATGGGCTTGAAACACCACCACTACCTAAGGTGGTAGAGGTAAATTCTTTACTAAAGTTCGATGAAGGTGATATTCCTTATAATAAACATCCTAGTCAATGCCTTTATGAGTTTGATAATTACATTAGAAAGCAAGATCACTTCAATGCAAATGTTATGAAACAATTGAAATACAATTCTGATATGATTGCTCGCTTGAGTGACTTGTTATTTAGAATCTCAAATGATGTTAGAGGTGTAGGAAAGCATGCTTCTATGGTTCAAACTCAATTAGAACAAGTTGCTAAATCTCAAAGAGAGTTGCTTGGTGAAATGAATAATAATATCAATGATCATGCTGTTAGAGTAATGACTAGAGGAGGTAGAATGACCCAGGAACCACTTTATCCTGAGGGACACCCAAAAAGAATTGAACAAGACTCTCAAAGAGTTGACACTGATGTACCTAGTCCTTCTAAAAAGAAAAAGAAGAAGAAAAATGACAGGACTTTGCATGCCTCTAGTGAACCTGAAGTTGAAAAACCTCCTGATAATGATAATAAAGTCTCTATCTCTGATGCTGAAACTCAATCTGGTAGTGAACACTCACCTTCTGATAATGAAAAAGACAATGATGAGGTTCATGAAGACACTCAAATAAATAATAAAGAACCAGGTAATGATGTTGAGATAGAACCAGCAGTTGATCTTGATAACCCACAACCCAAGAATAAAAGATATGATAAAAGAGATTTTGTTGCTAGAAAACATGGTAGGGAAAGAGAACCGTGGGTTCAAAAACCTATGCCCTTTCCACCTAAGTCAACCAAAAAGAAAGATGATGAAGAATGTGAACGCTTTGCTGAAATGCTAAGGCCAGCCTTTTTGCGTACTCGCTTGACTGATATCTTAAAAATGCCTCCTTATGCAAAGTACATGAAAGACATCATCACCAATAAGAGAAAAATACCAGAAGCTGAAATCTCTACCATGCTTGCTAATTATACTTTTAAGGATGGAGTACCTAAAAAACTTGGAGATCCGGGAATACCAACTATACCTTGCTCCATCAAAAGAAATTATGTGAAAACTGCTTTATGTGATTTAGGAGCAGGTGTTAGTGTTATGCCTTTCTCTTTATATAAAAGACTTGATTTGAATAAACTCACACCTACTGAAATATCTTTGCAAATGGCTGATAAATCAACTGCCATACCTATCGGTATTTGTGAGGATGTGCCCGTTGTTGTTGCTAATGTTACTATCTTAACAGACTTTGTTATACTTGAGATGCCCGAGGACGACAACATGTCGATTATCCTCGGTAGACCCTTCTTGAATACTGCAGGGGATGTTATTGATTGCAATAAAAGCAAGGTCACTTTTCATATCAATGGTAATGAACATACGGTGCACTTTTCGAAGAAACAATTCCAAGTTAATGGTATAAATGTTATTGAAAAATCTCCTACAATCACTATTGGAAGTTTTCAACTACCTCTACCTACTGCCAAAAAGAAATATGAAATGCTTATTGTCAGGGACATCCATATCCCCATTGAGGTAACTTAGTGTTTTACGAAAGTTCTTCGGTTTTATGCTAATCGGAAGTGGTTGTTAATAAGACTTGATCAACCTTATTAATATATCATTTTTGAGAGGTATGAAGTTGATGAATTCAGTGAGCACTACCTTCTGTCCCTACCTTTTGTTTTTTGTTTTTATTAGTTAAATAAAATAAAATGCCATGCCTTGCCTGTTTTATGAGTTTTCCGTGTAATAAAAAACGACCCAAAAATAAAAGTTCTCAGAATGCTCTGAAAATTTAATATGATTTTTTTCTGAATATTTAAGATTTTTTTGGTGCAAATAACATCAGAGGGAGGTGCTCCAGGTGGGCACAACCCACCTGGGCGCGCCCTGGTGGGTTTGTGGTCCCCACGTAGGCCCCCTCACTTATCTCTTCGTCCCACATCATCACCTACCTCCAGAAAAAATTCACCATTGCTCTCTCTCTCTCGTGTTCTTGCTCTCAAACCCACGGATTTTGATCTCTTTGCTCGAAGCTCCGTTTCCGAAACTGTTTTGGGGGATTGTTGCTTGGTATGTGACTCCTCCATTGGTCCAATTAGTTTTTGCTTTAGTGGTTTATATTTTGAATAATTAGTTGCTCTTGGTGCTGCTGTAGATGAGCTTGCATGTTAAATTCTTAGAGTTCTAAGTAGTTTGAATGCTTGATATGGCCTCTATGCATCCCTATGAGTAGTTGCTATCAATCTTGTGAAGTTTTGTTGAGAAAATTTTGTGAACTAAAAATTTCAGAATTTTGTTCATAGGAAAAAGATGAGTATCTTTAGGAAGTTTGTTTCCAAGAAGAACTCCGAGGGAGTTGTTGGGGAGTCATCTGACAGTGATCTCCGCACCCGAAGAATGGCGGAGGTACGGCCGTGCGAATGGCCGCATAACCCATTCATGGAAGGGGCCGAAATCCTTCAAGAGTTTGCACAATATGCTGCTAATGCCGGCCTCACCAACTTCATCGTAGTTGAATGTGAACAGTATCATCTCCTCACAAATTCCTTTGTGCAAAGTTTTCATTTCCTAGTTAGGAATAATCCCCTTGAGGTGCAGTTTAACTTATATGCCGAACCCCATCAGATACCGCTTACTGAATTTTGTAACATATGCTTGCTCCCTTCTGATGGTGGTTTAGTAGAGCCTAGGCCCGCGGAGTTTGATGGTTTTTACCGTACTCTGACAGTGGGGGTGAGAGAGGGGTGTCAGGTGTCACCGCCACTAGCTTACACTTTCCTGCTGTGCATTATTTTGCTCTATTCATTGCGAAGTGTTTGCTTGCTAGAGAGAAGGTAGGTGCACTCAGTGTGCCTGACTTTGCTGTTTTACGTCGTGCACTTTATGGCGACAACACTTATAGTTTGGGAGCTATTGTGGCACGTCGCCTCCACATTAACAGATCCAAGGGTAAGATGCATGGTGGTATTTATGCTACTCGCTTAGCGAGTCACTTTAACATTCAGATATGCCAGCATGATTATCCTTTGCCCAAGGTTTATTTAGATCATCAGGCTATGGCACACCACCAGTTTATTGATAGCGAGAACACCACTATGGATGTTCCATATAACTTAGTCTTCAGCGAGATTACCCGTGATGTTATTCCTTTGCCTACACCTGCTTTGTTTGATCCTATTGTCAGGGGCGGATACAGGATTATGCCTGAGGACATTGTCGCCTATTGGAACAACCTGGCTGTGGCACAGGAGGAGCCTCAGCAATGGGACCCACAGGTGCCCACTCCCCAGCACTTCAACATAGGACCCCATGGCTTCTTCGAGTGGTTATTACCAAGTTAGGCTAAAAGCCTAAGCTTGGGGGAGTACGTATTTCCACCAACATTACATTCATGTTCACACATTTCATTCCAGTTGTCAGTGTCCACACTTTTTCATTGTATTGTCCATGCTAGATTTATTTTCTCGCCTTCTTCTTGTGTGTTTAAAAAACTTTGAGAAAATACAAAAATATTTCTTGCTTCTTTCTAGTATAACTAGCTGTAATATTTAAAAAGAAAACCCAAAAAGATTTCCTTGTTCTTCTTTTGCTTGTTGGGAGCTCTCCCATGTAAATAGTTTTTCTCGTTTTTGTTTTTCCTTTCTTAAATTTGCTTTCTTTCAGAAAACCAAAAACTCCAAAAATATTTCAGTGTGTTTCTCTGAATTTCTTTTTATTGAGTCATACCGAGGAGAAGACCATGATGAAAATGTTGAGTGGCTCTCATATGCATTGTTGTTGATCTAACAAAGAGCCCATATTACCTTGTTTTCTTCTTTTTGAATAAAATGTTTGCAGATTCCAGCTTAGTCCACGACACTCTTGCACTATTATTATTTTCATATCATTCGGTCATGCAAGTGAAAGGCAATAATGACGATATTTGATAAACTGGCTGTGGCAGAGAGAAATGGGTATGAACTCAACTTGTTCTATTTTTGTAAATATGTTTAACCTAGTATCCATGATTCAGCTCATTATGATCAAACATGTTTGCAATGACCCTTAGAGATTATAGTTTCTCATGCCATGCTTAAGTAGCTAGGAGTGGATAATGATTTATCTTGGATGTCAACATTGCGTTAAAATAATTGTGATGTAGTATGATGATATGGTATCCTCCTCTGAATGTTCGAGTGGCTTGACTTGGCACATGTTCATGCATGTAGTTGAATCAAAACCAACATAGCCTCTATGATATTTATGTTCATGGTGTTCATATCCTACTCATGCTAGTATCCAATGTTACTTATGCATAATGCATGTTCATGACCGTTTTCGCTCTCTAGCTAGCCGCTTCTCAACCTAATTGCTAGCCTTCGCCTGTACTAAGTGGGAATTCTGCTTGTGCATCAAAACCCTGAAACCCAAGTTATTCCAGATGAGTCCACCATACCTACCTATATGCGGTATTACCCTGCCATCCTAAGTAAATTTGCATGTGCCACCTCTAAAACTTCAAATAAATATCCTTTTTTGTGTGCCTGGATTGTTCATAGAGCGACAAGAGGTAGTCAGTATCTTCCATGCTAAGCGGGTTATTCTCATGATGAGTGTTTATTCACTCGTCCTTGCACGAGAGGGGCGGTAATAGGGATTCCCAGTCCCGAATTCAAATTGCAAATAATTAAACAAAACTCCCCCAGGACTGTTGTTGGTATGGACGGCACCCGTTGTTTCAGACAAGCCGTGGAGTGTGATTGTTGGTGGAGGGGGAGTAAACCTTTACTTTTATCGCTTGGGAACCGCCACTAATGTGTTTAGCATGGAAGATACCGATAACTAATGGTCGCGAAGTAAATAAGAAGGGTGCATTTCTCAAAATTTTGTTTACCTCTGTTTTAAAACTTGAGCTCTGGCACCTCTGCAAATCACTGCTTCCCTCTTCGAAGGGACTATCTATTTACTTTTATGTTGTGTCATCACCTTCTCAAATAAGCGCCAGAACCTAAGAGCACTATTGTCATCCTCATGCATTGTGTATAGCTAATGTTGGGTGCATCATGACTGGATCTTTTCTACCATGAATTACAATGTTTAGTTGCTGCTTGAACTTTGGAGGTGCTCTGCATTTATGTTTTGCGGTCTCAGAAAGGGCTAGCGAGATACCACTATTGTCATGTTATACCATGGTTGCTTTGATAAAGTGTTGTTGTTTGAGATATCTTATTATTGCTCGCTAGTTGATTATGCCATTGATATGAGTTAATATAATTTTTAAGAGTTATTGTCGACATGGTTAGTTATAACCTTTGCTGAAAACCTGGGTGCTACTTAAGCTTATTTATGTAAACAAGAGCAAAAGAGTTCGTAAAAGTTTTTCTTTTTCAATTTCAGTTTATCAACTGAATTGCTTGAGGACAAGCAAAGGTTTAAGCTTGGGGGACTTTATACGTCTCCGTCGTATGTATTTTTCCTAACACTTTTCCTCTTGTTTTGGACTCTAATTTGCATGATTTGAATGAAACTAACCCGGACTGACACTGTTTTCAGCAGAACTACCATGGTGTTGTTTTTGTGCAGAAATAAAAGTTCTCGGATTGGAACAAAACTTCGCGAGGATTTTTTATATAATAAAAGAGAATTTCTGGAGCCAAGAACCACAGGAGGGGGGCACCTGGGTGGGCACAACCCACCAGGGCGCCCCCCTCCAGGCGTGCCCAGGTGGGTTGTCCCCACCTGGTGGCCCCGCAGACTCCAACCCTGATGCTATAAAGTCATATTTTCGAAGAAAATAATCAGGGAGAAAGAATTATCGCATTTCACGAGACGGAGCCGGCGCCACCTCCTGTTCTTCATCGGGAGGCCAGATCTGGAGTCCGTTTGGGGCTCCGGAGAGGGGGATCTTCGATCTTCGTCATCACCAACCCTTCTCCATCGCCAATTCCATGATGCTCCCCACCGGGAGTGAGTAATTCCTTCGTAGGCTCGCTGGTCGGTGAGGAGTTGGATGAGATTCATCATGTAATCAAGTTAGTTTTGTTAGGGCTTGATCCCTAGTATCCATTATGTTCCGAAATTGATGTTGCTATGACTTTGCCATGCTTAATGCTTGTCACTTTGGGCCCGGGTGCCATGATTTCAGATCTAAACCATTTATGTTATCACCATTATATCTATGTTCTAGATCCGATCTTGCAAGTTATAGTCACCTACTACGTGTTATGATCCGGCAACCCCGGAGTGACAATTGTCGGGACACTTCCCGATGATGACCGTAGTTTGAGGAGTTCATGTATTCACTATGTGTTAATGCTTTGTTCCCGTTCTCTATTAAAAGGAGACCTTAATATCCCTTAGTTTCCAATAGGACCCCGCTGCCACGGGAGGGTAGGACAAAAGATGTCATGCAAGTTCTTTCCATAAGCACGTATGGCTATTTACGGAATACATGCCTACATTATATTTATGAACTGGAGCTAGTGCTGTATCGCCCTAGGTTATGACTGTTATATGATGAATATCATCCAACGAATTCACCGATCCAATGCCTGCGAATTTCTCTCATATTGTTCCTGCTAAGTTACCACTGCTATTGTTACTCTTGCACTTGCTACAAAATCATTGCTATTACTGTTACCGTTACTATTGCTGTTGCTACTACTATCAAAACTACCATACTACTTTGCTACTAATCACTTTGCCACAGATAATTAATCTCCAGGTGTGGTTGAATTGACAACTCAGCTGCTAATACTTGCAAATATTCTTTGGCTCCCCTTGTGTCGAATCAATAAATTTGGGTTGAATACTCTCCCCTCGAAAACTGTTGTGATCCCCTATACTTGTGGGTTATCATGCATTTAAATGTGTTATGTGACATTTTCTTTTTGCCATTTTAATTATTTTCAGAAGGAACTTGCTACCTTGAGGAGAACCAGGAGGATTGTGACCCTCCTCTGAACTAAGGCAAGCCATCACAAATATTTGCAAGAGTGACATTTCAATGACTATCATTTTTACTTGAATATGATCTCATATAATGCATATAGTTATTTAAAATAACCTCACATGTGTTAGTTTCAGATTCATGCTATGCTTACTATATTTTCAGTGGTATTTGAGTTATTTCGTCAAGCTTATGCGGTAGAGTAATTTGATCATGAGCATATGTAGGTTAATACCGTCATTATGTTGAAATGGTGCATATGGATATCGTAGCATTTTCATGGCATACTATGGCTCAGAAATATTTCTTTACAAGTTGAAACTTGATAATAATCCAACTTGAACATGCAGTTGATGGAGTCATGGTGCCACCGAATCGAGCTTCCCAGTGCAACCACATTTGCCTTTATGGGGAGGCCCTCTCGGTCTGTTCTAATGCCTCTCGTCGGTGCCTCCAACTAGGGAAGGTTATTCGCTTGCGCTACCCTAGCCCGGTAGGCAGGCATAGCCTTGTGTGCCCGTAGTTGATTTGGTACCATTGTCCCCGTTTGGGAACGTTTTGTTTTGCCACAACGGTGGCCGTTGGGTGTCACGAGGTGACATCGGGGCCACCCAGGACTTAGCTCAAAGGGGAGTTGGTCGGAGTGGCCGGGAGAGTGTCATGACAATAGATTGGTTCTGTCGGAACACCGTTGGTCCACCCGAACGGGAGTTCGAGGCCATGGGTTCTGTGGTGTGGGTACAGTGTGCTAACCTCTGCAGAGTGTGTTTAATCTATCGATAGCCGCGTCCTCGGTCATGGACACAATTCGTAGTAGGTCACACCGTGGATCAATAGAACTATTTAACCTGCACACTAAAGATATCCTTGTGGCACTTGGTATGATGGTGAAGTTATTGGAACCGTCGAGATGGTTTCTTTTGTGATCCGGAGGTGATCACCGTGGTAAGGTGATGTTCGTGGTTACGGGGTAACCAAGATGGTAAGCGGGTCCGAGAGACCCTGTTTGCAAGCACCGTCACTTCATGAGTAGCATGTTAAGTTCTCGCATATAACCTGCTTAAATATCATGTTATTGTTTGCCATTGTTGCATTGTTTGTTGTGAGCTTGCGAGTACATTCAAAGTACTCACCTGGCGTGTCATGCCAGTTTCAGGGGAAGCTGTACCGGAGTTGGAGTTGCATCATGCATCACAGCCTAGGTCATGTCCACATCAGCGTCCCTGTGAGATGGAATCCTTCTACGTCGTCTTTCCGCTGCCGCGTAGCTGTATCGTTGTGATCGAGGCCCTCATCATGTTCACTAAATAATGTACATATGTGCAGCAAGACCGTGTGTGCCGCTTGGCCTCGCTACCTGATGTACTATCAAACCTATGTACCAATAAAGCGGTTGTCTTTCTGTACCAAGTTGTTGTGTGTTGCCAGAAGACATGATCCATGGGCTGGCAATGCAAGGTAAACCGGTTGCTCGGAGTCGGGGTGCCACACCAAAGTTGTGCCAAATAAGTCCACCATACCTACCTATATGTGGTATTTCCATGCCGTTCCAAGTAAATTTGCATGTGCCAACTCTAATTTTTTTAAATAATTTTCCGTTTTGTGTGCCCATACCGCTCATGAAGCGGCAAGGGGTGGCCAATATTTTCCATGCTAGGTGGGTTATTCTCATGATGAGTGTTTATTCATTTGTCATTGCACAAGAGAGTGGAAGGTAATAGGGATGCCCAGTCCTGAAATGAATTTTTTTAATATGATGATAATAATAAATTCCTTAGAAAGTGTTGGTATGGAAGGCACTCATGGATACGGTTAGCCATGGCTTGTGAAAGAATGGTGGAAAGGAAATAAACGTTATTTTCTGTTTGGGAACCACCTATAATGTGTCCAGCATGGAAGATATTGGGAATTCTCGGTCGTTTTCATTGACAGGAAAAGCATGCCTCTCAAAATAATTTTACATCTCTAATTTAAGCCTTGAGTTGTGGCACCTCTGCAAATCTCTACTTCCCTCTGCGAAGGGCCTATCTATTTACTTTTATGCAATTTTTATTTTCATTCGAGTCTCCATCTTCTCTAACAAAGCACCAACTAGAGAACACTGTTGTCATACTTGTGCATCGGGTGTAGCTAATGTTGAGTGTGTTTCATGAATGGATCAATGATTGAGCATAATGGGCTATGGATAACTTTCTTTAGCATTGATATTTTGAAAGACATGATTTCTTGTTAGTATGCTTGAGTATTGATGTCTTCATGTCAAACTATAGACTATTGCTTTGAATCATTCAAGTCCAAATATCCATGCCACAAAAGAAAAGATTATATAATGAATATGTAGGTAGCATTCCACATAAAAAATTCTGTTTTTATTATTTACCTACTCGAGGACGAGCAGGAATTAAGCTTGGGGATGCTTGATACGTCTCCAACATATCTATAATTTTTTATTGTTTCATGCTAGTATAGTATCAATCTTGGATTTTTTATATACATTTACAATCAATTATATATCATTTTTTGGGACTAACCTATTAACTTAGTGCCCAGTGCCAGTTGCTGTTTTTTTTGCCTATTTTTGGTTTTTCAGAATATCAGTACCAAACGAAGTCCAAATGCCATGAAACTTTTTGGAGATTTTTTTCTAGATATAAGAGACCCTGGAAGCTTCGAGAGGGGATGAGAAGATGGAGCAATGGCCCACGAGGCACCAGGGCCCGCCTAGGGGGGTAGGGCGTGTCGGCGTGGAAGCACGATCACCTATGGGGCAGAAGTGCCCCTTTGTGGTTCGGCAAGGGGACAGTCACATTGCACAATGAGCAGAAATAGCAAGGGACATCACGGCGATGGACAGCTCTCTTTTACCCAGGTTCGGGCCGCTTTGCTGCGTAAAACCCTACTCCTGCTATGGTGGATTGACCTGGAGGAACACAAAGACACGACATGATCTAGCACGGCAAGGGTGCCTCGGGGGGAGCATCGTGTGTATACAAGTGTTGGGGGATCTAAAATTTGAACCCTTTGCTAGGTTGCCTCGGGCCTTGATACGTCTCCAACGTATCTATAATTTTTTATTGTTCCATGCTATTATATTATCTGTTTTGGATGTTTTATATGCATTAATATGCTATTTTATATTATTTTTGGGACTAACCTATTAACCTAGAGCCCAGTGCCAGTTTCTGTTTTTTTCTTATTTTTGAGTTTTACACAAAAGGAATATCAAACGGAGTCCAAACGGAATAAAACTTTACGATGATTTTTCTTGGACCAGAAGACATCCACGGAGCTTGGAGAGGGGGTCAGAGGATGGCCGAGGAGGCCACAAGCCTGCTAGGCGCGCCCCTGGGGGGCGCCCTGAGGGCTTGTGGGCCCCTCAGGGGTCTCCTAACCCTAATTCTTGCTCTATAAATTCCCAAATATTCCCAAACCACCAGAAGCGTCCACCAAAATACTTTTCCGCCGCCGCAAGCCTCTGTTCCCGTGAGATCCCATCTTGGGGCCTTTTCCGGCAATCTGCCGGAGGGGGATTCGATCACGGAGGGCCTCTACATCAACCTTGCTGCCCTACCGATGATGCGTGAGTAGTTTACCACAGACCAACGGGTCCATAGCTAGTAGCTAGATGGCTTCTTCTCTCTCTTTGATCTTCAATATAATGTTCTCCTCGATGTTCTTGGAGATCTATTCGATGTAATACTTTTTTGCGGTGTGTTTGTTGAGATCCGATGAATTGTGGATTTATGATCCGATTATCTATGAATATTATTTGAGTCTTCTCTGAACTCTTTTATGCATGATTAATATATCTTTGTATTTCTCTTTGAACTATCGGTTTGGTTTGGCCAACTAGATTGGTTTTTCTTGCAATGGGAGATGTGCTTAGTTTTGGGTTCAATCTTGCATTGTCCTCACCCAGTGACAGAAGGGGTAGCGAGACACGTATTGTATTGTTGCCATCAAGGATAAAAAAGATGGCGTTTTCATCATATTGCTTGGGTTTATCCCTCTATATCATGTCATCTTACTTAAAGTGTTGCTTTGTTCTTATGAACTTAATACTCTAGATGCAGGCAGGAGTCGGTCGATGTGTGGAGTAATAGTAGTAGATGCAAAATCGTTTCGGTCTACTTGTCACGGACGTGATGCCTATATTTATGATCATTGCCTTAGATATCGTCATAACTTTGCGCTATTCTATCAATTGCTTAACAGTAATTTGTTCACCCACCGTATGCTATCTTCAAGAGAGAAGCCTCTAGTGAAACCTATGGCCCCCGGGTCTATTTTCCATCATATATTTTCAGATCTATAAACCAAAAAACCCAAAAATACTTTGCTGCAATTTACTTAGATTTATTTTAGTTTGCCTTTTTATTTATCTTTTATATCTATCTCTATTACATCTCACTCTTGTTTGAGACCGTGAAGGGATTGACAACCCCTTTTTCGTGTTGAGTGCAAGTGTTTGTTAGTTTGTGCAGGTGGATAGATTGGAGACTTGCTTGTGCCTCCTACTGCATTGATACCTTGGTTCTTAACTGAGGGAAATACTTATCTCTACTTTGCTGCATCACCCTTTCCTCTTCAAGGGAAAAATCAACGCAAGCTCAAGAAGTAGCAGGAAAAATTTCTGGCACCGTTGCCGGGGAGGTTCTACATCAATCCTACCAAGTACCCATCATAAATGCTCATCTCTTGCATTACATTATTTACCATTTGCCTCTCGTTTTCCTCTTCCCCACTTCTAAAACGTTTTCAGAAAAACACAAAAAGATTTGCCTTTTTATTCGCCCTTCTTTCGTTCGTCTTTTTCGTTTGCTTTTCGTTCGCTCGTTTGCTAGATCGCTTGATTTGCTATCATGGCTAGTCTTCCGACCATTGATAGTACCCCTGAAAGTGAGGTTCTCAACTTTAAACAAAGGGAGGGAGAAAATTTAAAAGATGCTTGGTATAGAATTTGCAATGCTCAAAATAGATCTACTCGTAAGCAATCTACTACCGTTCTCCTCCGTAACTTTTATGTGGGTGTTACTACTTGGTATAGATATGTTCTAGATACCATTATTGGAGGTAATTTCTTGGGGAGCCATACCTTGGATGCTTATAATGCTATGATAGATTTGGTAGGCTCACCACCACTTATGATTAATGAAACAGTTTTAACTTTGAAACATGTGATGCAAATGCTTGATATTATTGAGAATAAAATTGCTACCGTAGAGCTTATTGAAAACTTGGATAAGAAGATTCATAATCATACTAGTACAAATGCCTGTGCGCTGCACCGGGCGAAATATTAAATATAACTTGCTCAATGTGCCATTATGAAACACATTGTTTTTGGGCTTGGCCCAAACAGAAGGAAAGATCTCGTCTCCCACTCACTCCCCTGATTTTCATATCCCCATTGTTGCTGACGTTGGCGGTGGCGGCGACAAGTGATTTCAGATCCGGCCAACTTGTTCCGGCGGGCGACGGTCGACGTCCGGTCCTCTCCATCCCCTCCCCTCCGGCCGTCCCCTTCGCGTACGTCCCTCTCGGCCTAAGCTTGCCCGCGCCCCACGGCTTGTCCGCAGCGCCGCCCCTGCTCGGATTCGTTCCTCCCCAAGCGTCGCCGAAGCCCGGCGCTACCCCGCCGTTGACCTTCAGTTCCACTGCGCTCTGCCGAATCAGGTGTGTTGATTTTCTGTCTGTTGGGGTTGCTAATTCTTACATGGCATTTGGTTTGCTTTCGTGAGCATATATGTTCAGAGTTTGGCGCGTCTCAAGTGAGGGCTTTTGGCGGGCGACCTCCATGGAGGTGGATATTTTTAAAAATTCAATAATTACATTTTGGAGTTTCAAAAAATTCTGAAAAAAATTCTACACATTCATATGGATATATTCTACATATGTATAAAATCTCACAACGAAATACATTATGGTGAGAGCTACACAAAAAAGAGAAAATCGTGCATTTCTAATGGTGAACAGTGTTTGTACCGTTCATCAGTTTGAAAAACACTATTTGTCTTTTTTGTGTAGCTCTCATCATAATGTATTTCATCTTCAAAATTTACACACGTGTAGAATACATCCATGTTAGCATGTATGATTTTTTTCAGAATTTTTTGAAACTTTAAAATATGTTTTTTGAAACTTTAACATGTTAACATGGAGGTCGACCGCCGTTGGCATTTTACGACGGCGGAAGTGATTAACTCGTGATATAGCAGCATATGTAGTGGCCGAACTGGGCCATGGTCTGCCCAGGAATTTGGCAAAAAAAAAAAGAAAATACATATGTATCTTCCTCCCGAGCCCAGCCCACCTAGCGCATCCCCATCCTTTCCCCGTTTCCAGCAGCGCACAACATCCTCTCGGCCTCTCCTCATCTCAGCCGCTGGCCAGGGAGAGGGAGGGGGGCACCACCGGCCACTGTAGCGACCTGCCCTCCGAGGAGCAGCCGCCGCCCGCGGGGATCTGGCGTCGGCTTAAGTCGTCATCTCGCCCTCGCGGTTCTTGCATCGCACAGCCAGGGGCCACCCCCCCTGCGGCCCTGCCCTACTCCCTCCCCCTAGCGATCGGCGACGACTGCCTGTGCGGCCGCGCCATTGTGTTGCCGGCCAACTGCCCTGCGTCTCCTCTCCTCCAAGGCTCCAACACCCCTTCGCTGACCCCCTGCCTGCCGGGCTGCTGGACAGAATTTTGTTGAGGCCAGCCACATCACAAACGGTACACAGGTAAACTAACATCTTCCGCCAAATTCCCCATTTACTAAGTAGTAGCCTTATTTTGTTTAGTTGCTTACATCTCGTGATAAGTAGTAGCCTGATCTTACGTAAATTGCAAGGAAAATCATAGTCAGAGAATAATTGATTTGGTTTATAAAGAAAAAGAGAATCTTGCAAATAACCTGTTAGTTCACATTAAGGGTGGAATTCTGGAGAACTACAGCCGCGAAGATGTCATTGCAGATTTTAGATGTAAGAAGGATCGGAGCATTGATTTGTAGCATGTGAGTAAGTCCATGTCTAATATGTCAATCCTTTTGTAGTATTAGCTAACTTTATAATGCTTCATGGCTGAACTGTATTTTGGTATATATCTATACATATCTTCTCACTCCATTATACGGAGTATAACCGTGTATCATATACTCATGCGGTCATGCTTATGATTGAAAATTTCAAAAAAAAAGTGTTCTTCTTTAGTATGGCCCGCCCAAGTTTTTCTTTCAAGCTCCGCCACCGGGACTAACTGTAAAAATCTAGGACTTGTTAATATTGGTGAGTCATGTACATGTGTCTATGTTTGTGGATCTCAGACATCAGTCTTCAGGCGTACATATATGTTTGTGTCTGCAGTCTTTCATTTAGCTCCGGATGCTGTGAAAAATCATCGTAGATTTATACTGTGCCATCTGCATGATGTCAAAATGTTTCTAATAGCCGAAGTTATTTTCTGCTACTTAGTCTAGTTTTGATGCACCTAGAATTTCGTTATTCATAATAAAATATTGCAGGTGTCGATGGAGGAACAGGTGGTAATGTCATTCTTGGTTTCTCAAGATCTGTCTGGGATTTGAGTAACTTGCAACATCACACGGTATGCTTTTGGTAATTAAACTTGCATTTTGCTCTAGCAATGCATCTTACTGAAACCTTATAATAACCAATATCCTCAATCGCCGTAATTGATCGTCGCTGGTTCTCTGCCTGTGACCACTAAATGTTTATTCTATCCAAATAATCCTTTGTGTGATTCTGTATTTTGGGGTGTATCCACTCAGGGAACTGAATGTGTTATCAGTATAAGAATCTCCAGCCGGTTTAACTTCTAGTATGAAATGTATAGATAAATAACTTGAAAAAGTGTATGATGCCTAGATTTTGAATATTTTCCAATACATTTGTCTTCATCCACTTAGTTAACACTGTAAGACATGATTAGATATAACATGTAGATAGTAGCAGTTTTGGTCTATATTTTGAAGAAATAATAGGAGAGATCAAAATCATTTGGCTTGTATTCTGTTGATTTACATGGAGTAGCATAGGGAAAGTTATGCAAAGCCTTCTTAAACAATGAATGAGTTGGTGGACACATTATAAGAAGAACATGAATGATTTTGTTCTTGATGACATTATACATGAGAATTATATCATTAATGGTTTGCATATACACAAATGAATTTGGCTCCATGAAGACAATCAACTTCTGAATTCAAACTGCGAAGTTGTCACTTGGCTGCAATATTTCTGTAGAATCCAAGTAATATGTTTAAAGTTCGAAAATAAGCAATGCAATGTGAAATATAATACTTTATTTTTATTTAAATGATGATCCTTTCAACAAGAAATTGAAAGGTTGTATTACCTATTTGGTTAGGACTTCCTTGTAGACAATATTTTTTGTATATGTCCCGCTTGTACTGGGCTTCTTATTCTTCTTTTCTTCTCTCCCTTTGTGTATGTGTCGTCTTTACTGTTATTTTTATTCTTCTGCTTATCCACATCATGTGTACCTGTTAGTACCTTTATGTTTGATGTCGCGGTTGCTCTGGATAGCGCGACATATAGTTGACCATGTGAGAAAACTGGTTCAGGCAGGTAGACACTGACATTTGGTATTATCTGCCCTTGTGATTTGTTTATTGTCATTGCAAAACTGAGTCTAACTGGGAATTGTTTCCTCTTGAAACTGAACGGGAACATGTCATCGTCAGAGGGGCATAATGGTATCCTAGGCAGGAAAACTCGCATTCCAGAGTGCTGTCCCACCACAATCTCTGCATCAATTGCATTTTTTTGAAATCCGTGTACAACCAACCTCGTTCCGTTGCAGAGTCCATTAGCAGGGTCGATGTTCCTGAGTAGTATGATTGGGCAATTTATTTTGAGCTTCAACATATGTGGAGGCAGTCCATTTGGTATGAGAGTGTTCAGGAATTCTGGTGGATAGTAGTTATGTGGGTCATCTTCTACCGAATCAAAGCTGTGGTACACCATCTCCTCACCCTGGAAGCGATCAATCATTTTTAGGTTGATTCTATCTACGGAGTCATTCCTTGTGGATAAAATTGTTCTTGACGTGATGTACTTTGGATCTTTTAGAGAAGCATTGTCCGTTTGGTAGACACTATCGATGAGCATATCCAGGCCATTATCATTCGTCTTATTTGACACACATATACTTGTAGGTAGTAGTATTTCACCATCTTCATTTGTCTCCTCGGTTCAGTTTCCAATGCACAGTAAGTATTCTGTGAACCATTTGTCGTTTTGAGCCCTCATGTTGCGCACAAGCTTCAATTGACGCATTGAATTCCAGAGCTCAGACCTTCGTAGTGATGCATCTACTATCTAGGCTCTTGTTCCCTTTCGTACAACAGGTAGCACTTGCCTAAAATCCCCTCCAAATACTATCGTTTTCCCACCGAATGGAAGGTCTGGTCTGTCCATTATGTCCCGCATGCTTTTGTCTAGCACCTCCACTGTCTGCCTCTTGGTCATGGATGCTTCATCCTAGATTATTAGTGATGCTGCTTTGAGTAGCTTGGCTGTCCCACTCTATTTTGTGAATCCACAAATAGCCCCATCGTCTATTTTTAGTGGAATCTTGAACCTTGAGTGCGCAGTCCTCCCTCCGGGCATTATGGAAGCAGCAACACCGGAAGTGGCTGTCGCCACAGCAATCTTGCCTTGTCCGCATATCGTGGCCAAGAGCGCCCTGTAAAGAAAAGTTTTTCCCGTGCCTCCAGGTCCATCGACAAAGAATATACCTCCTCTTTGGCTGTCAATTGTGGCTAGGATTTCGTCGTAGGCCTCCCTCTGCTTGTTGTTTAGGTTCTTATGCAAAGATGCATCTTCAGGGTCCACCTCGATGGAGGTCTCTTCGATGATCTCCCTCGATATGTCGTCTGTCGTCTCATGCTGTTGGTCGATCTGTGAAAGAGGAAACGATTCTATGTCTTTTCCCATTGAGTGCAACATGTCTCTGATATTTTTCAGAACCATCTGTTCGACTGTGTGCTTGCATTTGCAATTTCTGCTGTAGTCCTCTGACATTGCCTCAAGGTGTTTGTTCCAGAGGCTACGTACGCCGCTGGGCTCGCAAAAAACCAAGATTGTCGCGAATACCCTTCATAGCGATGATGGCATTCGAAACAACTCTGCTTCTGTCATGAAGTCATCCAATGTGCCATCTGCCTCTCTGAGACCTCTTTTTTCTGCAGCTTCACGAAAGGTTGGCATTACTTGCCCATCGACCGTTCGTATGTCTTCGTAGCTGGTGGCGCCTGTCACGTGGTTTAGGAAGACTCGGAGATAGTACCGTTCTCCTTCGGCCGGGTGTGCTGAGATGATTCTGCCAACCTGGAACATAGCGGCTCACTTCCTCTGTTACCAAAACTTCCCTTGACTTTGCCAAGTATAATTTTCTGGAAACTCTCTGTATAGTATGCCTCGTGCTTTTTCATGCAAGCTGTTTGCTTCAAAGTACGCAGTCAACATTGATCTTTCTGTGCCTTCACGGTCGATAACATTCTTTATTTTTTCCATGCCATGATATGGAACCATGTGCATATTTGGGAGATGCAGCTGCAGTTGCAAGACTGGTGGGTACATTTTGCTTAGTTCGAAGCCATATATTCTCCACAGTGCTTCAGGAGGTGTTACCCACCGTGCGTTTCTGTACTGCTTAATCTTGTCGATTTTGACTTCGTATACTTTGTCAGTTACAGATACAGATGCTCGGTCATGACCCTTGTAGATGTATTTGAAGAGGTACTTAACGGCTTTAATGCTTGAGCATATTTCAACATTTATGTGGCAGTTGAACATCCTTAACAGATAGGGATTGTAAGGAACCACCCACCTATTGTCTAGTTTGCAATTTCGGACCGTTTCAGTACGGCCGTCATTGCGTCTCCTATATATTGGGTAGGAGTCCTTGCCTTGAATCGTAGTTTCGTTAAATGGCCTTGGATAATTGTTCTTGCATGACGGACGATTCTTTGTGCATGGACAAAATTTATTCAATGCACCACAAGGACCATGCATCATATGTTTGATTACCATTTTGTATAGTTCTGGGTACTTTTGCTTGTTAGGGAGCTTGGCGGAGATGATTCTGTCATACTGCTCTGGGCATGTGTACTTGTATTTTCCAGTCATGATGAGCAAAAAGTGAGCATGGGGTAATCCCCTCTTTTGGAACTTTACAACATATGTATATGCCTGAACCTTTCCAAGAATGCCCTTCTCAAATAGTTGCTTCTTCATTTCTTG
Source organism: Thinopyrum elongatum (assembly GCA_011799875.1). Classification (NCBI taxonomy): domain Eukaryota; kingdom Viridiplantae; phylum Streptophyta; class Magnoliopsida; order Poales; family Poaceae; genus Thinopyrum; species Thinopyrum elongatum. The sequence goes on along the minus strand of CM022298.1, from coordinate 549,507,793 downwards.
TAGCTTCGCCCTGAAAACACGAACGACAATGTCTGGGCGATCTTGTGGTGTTTGTCCAGTCTCGAGTTCACGTGTGATCTCCTCCCATTTGGGGTTGCAGGTCATTGTTAGGAATACATCTGACTTTCCATATTTTCTAACTAAAGCCATAGCATCGAGATACTGATGAAGTTTTGTAGGATCGAAAGTAGGTCTAGAGGGGGGTGATTAGACTACTTGACCAAATAAAAATCTAGACTTTTCCCAATTTTAAGTCTTGGCAGATTTTAGCAACTTAGCACAAGTCAAGCAATCAACCTACACATGCAATTCTAAGAGTATAGCAGCGAAAAGTAAACATTGCATATGAAGGTAAAGGGAAGGGTTTGGAGAAGGCAAACGCAATGTAGACACGAAGATTTTTGGCGTGGTTCCGATAGGTGGTGCTATTGTACGTCCACGTTGATGGAGACTTCAACCCATGAAGGGTAACGGCTGTGCGAGTCCATGGAGGGCTCCACCCATGAAGGATCCACGAAGAAGCAACCTTGTCTATCCCACCATGGCCATCGTCCACGAAGGACTTGCCTCACTCGGGTACATCTTCACGAAGTAGGCGATCTCCTTGCCCTTACAAACTCCTTGGTTCAACTCCACAATCTTGTTGGAGGCTCCCAAGTGACACCTAACCAATCTAGGAGACACCACTCTTCAAAAGGTAATAAATGGTGTGTTGATGATGAACTCCTTGCTCTTGTGCTTCAAATGATAGTCTCCCCAACACTCAACTCTCTCTCACAGATTTGGCTATGGTGAAAAGATGATTTGAGTGGAAAGCAACTTGGGGAAGGCTAGAGATCAAGATTCTTGTGGTTGGATTGGAATGTCTTGGTCTCAACACATGAGTAGGTGGTTCTCTCTCAGAAAATGAGTAGTGGAAGTGTAGGCACGTTCTGATGGCTCTCTCTTGAATAGAGAAGGGGGTGGAGGGGTATATATAGCCTCCACACAAAATCTAACCGTTACACACATTTGACCCAATTCGGTCAGACCGAATAGAAGAACTCGGTGAGACCGATTCAATTCAAAATGTGAACGTTAGGATTTTCGGTGGGACCGACATGATCAACTCGGTGGGACCGATGCGCTAGGGTTAGGACAAAACCTCATCTCTGTGTGACTGATTGCATGACCTCGGTGAGACCGATTTCAGCAATGAGCAAACAGAGAGTTGATCAGGCAAACTCGGTGGGATCGATCACTCCTTTCGGTGATACCGAAACGTTACGAAAGGTAAACAGAGAGTTTGCATTGCGAACTCGGTGGGACCGATCTCTCATTTCGGTGAGACCGAAATGTTACGAAGGGAAACAGAGAGTTTGCAATCCCATCTCGGTGAGACCGAGATCCCTATCGGTGAGACCGAACTGATTAGGGTTTCTGACTATGGCTATGTCAAAAGAACACGGTGGCGCCGGATAGATCAAATCGGTGGGGCTGAGTTTGACTTTAGGTTCAGGACATATCTGGAAATGAGAAAGTGGTTGAGGGCTTTGGAGCATATCACTAAGCATTTTGAGCAAGTAGACCATTAAGCAACACCTTATCCCCTTTTAATAGTATTGGCTTTTCCTATGAATTCAATGTGATCTTGGATCACTAAAATAGAAATAAAGAGTCTTGATCTTTTGCCAATATTTGTTCTTAGCATTTTGAGGGGTCCACATCTCTAGTCCATGCCATTGCCAATCATTGAACTTTCTGAAATAATCAACTTGAATGGATATTAGTTCAATGAGCTATATGTTATGAATTATCAAAACCACCCAGGGATTAGTTGCACTTTCAATCTCCCCCTTTTTGGTAATTGATGACAACATATAGATCAAACCTTCGACAAATGATAATATGAATGAAATATATCGTCGCTTTGAGAAGTATGTGATAAGCAAGAGCTCCCCCTAAATTTGTGCATTATTTAAAATTTGCTTTTGAATGCAAATGCACAATCGATTAGGATCATGGGTTACTCTTCCATGTCACATATATCTTGGTGGAGCGCTCAAAATGATAGAATATAAATAGCATGCACTCATCACCAAGGCAAACATGATTGATCATACACAAGTGATAAGATATCATCATTTAAGCACACATTAAGGCATAATATGATCAATCACATGATCATAAGAGTTTGAGATACTCTTATCTCACACACAAGCATAAATATTGTAGCAAACAAACGATCAAATAACAAGTAGCAAGAGAGGCAAACAAAAGCAAAACACTCTCTCTCTCTCGAAGCCTATGATCTATACACTTTCTCCCCCTTTGGCAACAAGTTACCAAAAAGCTTGAAAATGCATAGTGCTATGCGGCACTCTAAGCATGATCTCCGCGAGCTTCGGTGTGCGAAGATGGCGTGGAGAGAACATCATCTGCAAAAGCTTCCGATGATGACTGAGGAACTGGAGGGGCAACTGGGCAGTGGCTGCAGGTGCAGAAGTGGTGGCTCTTGTGTCACTGACTGGCACAGCTACAGACCTGTTGGCTCTAGGCACTCTCTGAAATGACTCTGTGGTACCTCTTCCTCTCCTGTCCTCTGCTTCCTCTTGAAGTTGCTCAACTGTGGTCTGAATTTCTGTGACCTTCAAGTCTAGATCATAAAATTTTGTTTCAATGATTCTCTCAAGACTTTCTTGATTTTGAGTCAGGGTAGCTAGTCCTTTCTCAATTCTCATAGTGGCTTCAAGCAGATAACTGAGCTGGTCCTGCTTGGTCTTGAGATTTACAGCTGAGACATCTGGAACCTTGGAAGTCTGTGCTGCCTTTGCTTTTTCTCTCTTCTCCTGAGCCTCCACAGATGTAGGATGTGATGCATCCATGACAACAACATTGTCCTTAAAGTCTGGCCTCAGGGGAAGGTGCTCTCTGTCTAGCAGATATGTGCTTGTGCCCATCTTGGAGTTGATGAGCATCTGAATGTGTCGGGCATATCCACATGACCTCTTCTGATCTGCTGCAGTCCTCTTAACTGTTTCAACAATCAAGGTCATCACCTTGAACTTCTCTGGCACATCAAACGTATGTAACAAGTTAATTGAGTGCCCTCACTCAGATTTGCCTGCTCCTCTTATTTGTTCTGCCTGTCACTGTTGTCTGACATCTCTGACACTGAAAGCTGACCCTGTGAATAGATAGGTTGAGATAGAGTGGATAAGCATCACAAAATACAGCCATTTTGCAAAACAAATGAGTCAAAAACTTAGTTTTAGTTTTCTACAGAAAGCATTTCGGAGCTACCGATATTACAAACTCGGTGACACCGAAGCAGCTTTAGAGTCTAAACATGTGAAATCGGTCAGACCGAGACACAGTTCGGTGACTCCGAGATGCTAGGGTTTCACAGAGAAATGAACTCGGTCACACCGATTGGTATGTTTTGGTCAGACCGAAAAATACTTGTGCTATGGCTTGAGCCAAATCGGTGAGACCGAAATCCTAATATCGGTCGGTCCGAAATGAGTTCGGCGGAAACCTAAACTTAAATTTTTGCATCAAATCTAATCTAACGGAGTTTTCAGTGGATAGAGTTGTCTCAAAACGTGGAAAGAATATAGGCATTGATCTTTGTGCTCGGAATCGGAGTGGGGAAGGCACAAAGGGTCGAGTTCATACCCTAACTTGGCGATGAACTCGCTACGGCGGCAACGGCGGTGAAGATTCCCGTTGACGGCGGCGAAAACCAGCGGCAGGAGGATGCTGGCGACGAGGAGACGATCCGGAGACCTCGAGTCGGCAGAGCTGGACAGGTGCGGGCGAAGCGTTTGGAGGAATTTTCAGCCCGTGGGAATATATGTCCAGTCACTGTCGGTGTGACCGAGTGAAACGACTCGGTGGCACCGAGATGCAGAATCGCAAGCGGTTGCTGCAACTCGGTGTGACCGAAAGGTTCAAATCGGTTGCACCGAGATTAAAACTTAGATCAACTTAATGAGCTCGGTGTGACCGAAAGGGATGGATCGGTCAGACCGAAATGCACTAAGAAGTTTTGGAAGTTAAATCTATGACGAATCGGTGGCTCTGAGCGCTCCTCACTCGGAGGGTCCGAATATGACCTGATCAAACTTTGTGATGTAGCATGAATAGAGTTTGAGACGAGAAAAGTATAGATAGCTAGAGGGGGTACTTAGGCATTCTTGTCCATCCATTTGGCAGAAAGAAGAAAAGCCAATCAATCAAAACAACAAATGGATGTCCTCGAATGGAGAAAAAATTATGCATCCAACATGCTCACACAATAAGATAGCAAATGAAATATGTGTCAAAGCATGCACAAACGCTCTAGCATCTATCAAGCAATTGGCGATGACTATGTCATATATATATATGAGTATATTGACTTAGGAGTCAAATGAGAACATTTGATCATAGGTCATACTCATCGTTTAAGCACAAGTGGGGTTACCACTTTTACATAAAGCATTGTTGTGTTCACACCATTAGAGTTGCTTTAGCTCAATTCTTAGAGTAAACCTCCCCCTAGATGTGATATCCCCCTAAGAGGGATGAACTAACCTTGGGTTTGTCGATGATGACTTCATGTAGATGTTGAAGATGTGGATGCTTAATGTTGATGTAGATCTTTTGGAGCAATCCATTGGAGTGAGTTGCACTTTCAATACCTACATGGGTTAGTCCCACAAGGAACACACAAGGATATCCATAGACATAGAGTGAAATACACATATGATGTTGTCCATGAAAACATTAGGTTACCTTGTCCCTTGTCTTACTAACAAGAGGGTTTGTGACTCCTTGAAGTGCAAGATATGGAAGTTGATTGCACTTGTCCTTGCCAAAATGAATATGAGTGAAGTATGTTGGCGGAGTCACCCTCAAGAACTCTCTAGTTCTTCCTCTTTGGGATCCACATCATCTTGATGGGAATCCTTGGAGTTGTAGTCATACTTGGTAAAGTAGAACTGGATGTAGTCTTGGGAACCCACTTGATCAAGGCCTTAGGAGCTTCTTCAAATGCATCAATCTCCTCTTGAAGCTTATCCTTGCCTTTTAGCTTGTGGTCTTGTGTGGAAGATCATCTTGAGCTTGTGTTCCCTTAAAAGAAGTGGGATCATACTTCTCTTGTTGAGGAACAAACTTCGTCTTGGGGTATTGATCTTCTTCCCACTCAACTCCATTGGCATTGAACTTGCGTTCAAAACCAACACCTTGATTCTTCCAGTGCCTTCCTTGCTTGCGTACAATTTTCTCAAATTGCTTACTTCCAGCAAGACTCTTGTAAACACCTTTCTATATAATTCCCTTCAATAAACTATTTTCTTGCTCAAGTGTAACTTGGCTAAGAGAATCATTAGTGGAATCAAGAGAATTTCTAGAAGCAACAATATTGGATTTAACATGATTATTGTTACTACTAGAAGAAGAATCTTTCTTGCTCTTGTTGCTAGATTTTACTTGTGGCATGTAAGTAGACAAGAGTAAACGCTTGGCAATGTAAGAAGAACTTTTCTTACGAAGATCATCATTGATTGCTTTTAAGAACCCATGCTCTTGCTCTAGATTGAGCTTTTCAAAGCGTAGCTTCTCATAGGTCTTTAAAAGCTCTCGATGATCCTCTAAGGTAGTTTCATGAGCTAATTTAAGAGTGTTTAATTCTTTAGTTAGACGCTCAATCTCCTTCTTATCATTGTCATTTGTTTCATCTTGATTAGCCTGATTAACAGCAATTTCATTATAGTTTTCATCACTAGAGTTGTCAACAAGTAAATCATCATCACCTAGCAAATCATCATCATCACTATTGAAATCAACATACTCGGGGTGTGATACCTTGGGGCCTTTAGCCATGAAGCATCTTCCAATCCCTTCTTTTGGTGAGTCAAATATGTCGTAGGAGTTGGATGACACAAGTGCAAGACGGCAACACCTTCATCTTGAGTATGTTCGGAGTCGGAGTGATAACTTCTCTCGGAGTGGTGTTCGGAGTCAGAACCGGATACCCATTCATCAACATGAGCTTGATGGCTTCGTCTTGTGTAGCTCTTTGATGACTTGTCCTTCCTTTCCAAATCCTTGCTTCTACGAGAGGGTCTTCGTTCATAACGATCATCTCTACTCCTTCTCTCTCTTGGAGGTGATTCCTCTCTTTTACTCCTCCTTTTAGGTGAGTCTTCTCTTCTTTTGTAGGGAGCCGTACACTCATTGGAATAGTGTCCGAGTCTTCCACAATTGTAGTAATTTCGTTCACGACTAGAAGATCTTTTGTCATAGTAGGACATTGACTTGGAACTTCTCTCTTTGCTTCTACTCTTGTAGAATTTGTTGAAGTTCTTCATCATTAGGCTCAATTCTTCATTGAAGACTTGTTTCTCACTTGATGATGTAGGAGCATCACATGAAGCTTTGTAAGCACCACTAGACTTGTTGTGAAGCTCTTCTTTATCCTTGAGTGACATCTCATGAGCAACAATTCTACCAATGACTTCCGTTGGCTTGAGATCTTTGTAATTGGGCATCATTTGGATCAATGTGCATACGGTATCATATTTTCCATCCAAGGCTCTTAGGATCTTCTTGATGATGAATCTGACGGTCATCTCTTCACTTCCTAAGCCGGCAATCTCATTTGTGATGAGAGCAAGCCTAGAGTACATTTCAGCGACACCTTCACCATCCTTCATTTTGAACTTGTCAAGTTGACTTTGAAGCACATCCAATTTGGATTCCTTGACAGACTCGGTACCTTCGTGCATATCAACTAAAGTATCCCAAATTTCCTTTGCATTCTCAAGACGGCTGATTTTGTTGAATTCTTCGGGGCACAATCCGTTGAAGAGGATATCGCAAGCTTGAGCGTTGTATTGCAACATCTTCAATTCTTCCGCGGTTGCTTCACGATTCGGTTCTCTTCAATCTTCAAAGAATTCACCTTGCAAACCAACACACACAATAGCCCAAACAGAGGGGTTATGCCCAAGAATATGCATTTTCATCTTATGCTTCCAACTAGCAAAATTAGTACCATCAAAGTAAGGACCTCTACGGTGGTAATTTCCCTCGCTAGACGCCATACTCTCCTAGGTTGTGAAACCAAGGCTATGATCATCAAAGCTATGGAAATCAAGGCAAATGGAGACCAAAACTCTGATACCACTTGTAGGTTGATTCTTCATTTCTTGTAGCTTCGCCCTGAAAACACGAACGACAATGTCTGGGCGATCTTGTGGTGTTTGTCCAGTCTCTAGTTCACGTGTGATCTCCTCCCAGTTGGGGTTGCAGGTCATTGTTAGGAATACATCTGGCTTTCCATATTTTCTAACTAAAGCCATAGCAACGAGATACCGATGAAGTTTTGTAGGATCGAAAGTATGTCTAGAGGGGGGGGGGGTGATTAGACTACTTGACCAAATAAAAATCTAGCCTTTTCCCAATTTTAAGTCTTGGCAGATTTTAGCAACTTAGCACAAGTCAAGCAATCAACCTACACATGCAATTCTAAGAGTATAGCAGCGGAAAGTAAAAATTGCATATGAAGGTAAAGGGAAGGGTTTGGAGAAGGCAAATGCAATGTAGACACGAAGATTTTTGGCGTGGTTCCGATAGGTGGTGCTATCGTACGTCCACGTTGGTGGAGACTTCAACCCATGAAGGGTAACGGCTGCGCGAGTCCACGAAGGGCTCCACCCACGAAGGGTCCACGAAGAAGCAACCTTGTCTATCCCACCATGGCCATCGCCCACGAAGGACTTGCCTCACTCGGGTGGATCTTCACGAAGTAGGCGATCTCCTTGCCCTTACAAACTCCTTGGTTCAACTCCACAATCTTGTTGGAGGCTTCCAAGTGACACCTAACCAATCTAGGAGACACCACTCTTCAAAAGGTAATAAATGGTGTGTTGATGATGAACTCCTTGCTCTTGTGCTTCAAATGATAGTCTCCCCAACACTCAACTCTCTCTCACAGATTTGGCTATGGTGAAAAGATGATTTGAGTGGAAAGCAACTTGGGGAAGGTTAGAGATCAAGATTCTTGTGGTTGGATTGGAATGTCTTGGTCTCAACACATGAGTAGGTGGTTCTCTCTCAGAAAATGAGTAGTGGAAGTGTAGGCATGTTCTGATGGCTTTCTCTTGAATAAAGAAGGGGATGGAGGGGTATATATAGCCTCCACACAAAATCTAACCGTTACACACATTTGACCCAACTCGGTCAGACCGAATAGAAGAACTTGGTGAGACCGATTCAATTCAAAATGTGAACGTTAGGATTTTCGGTGGGACCGACATGATCAACTCGGTGGGACCGATGAGCTAGGGTTAGGACGAAACCTCATCTCGGTGTGACCGATTGCATGAACTCGGTGAGACCGATTTTAGCAATGAGCAAACGGAGAGTTGATCAGGCAAACTCGGTGGGACCAATCACTCCTTTCGGTGATACCGAAACGTTATGAAAGGTAAACGGAGAGTTTGCATTGCGAACTCGGTGGGACCGATCGCTCATTTCGGTGAGACCGAAATGTTACGAAGGGAAACAGAGAGTTTGCAATCCCATCTCGGTGAGACCGAGATCCTTATCGGTGAGACCGAACTGATTAGGGTTTCTGGCTATGGCTATGTCAAAAGAACTCGGTGGCGCCGGATAGATCAAATCGGTGGGGCCGAGTTTGACTTTAGGTTTAGGACATATCTGGAAATGAGAAAGTGGTTGAGGGCTTTGAAGCATATCACTAAGCATTTTGAGCAAGTAGACCATTAAGCAACACCTCATCCCCTTTTAATAGTATTGGCTTTTCCTATGGACTCAATGTGATCTTGGATCACTAAAATAGAAATGAAGAGTCTTGATCTTTTACCAATATTTGTCCTTAGCATTTTGAGGGGTCCACATCTCTAGTCCATGCCATTCCCAATCATTGAACTTTCTGAAATAATCAACTTGAATGGATATTAGTTCAATGAGCTATATGTTGTTATGAATTACCAAAACCACCAAGGGATTAGTTGCACTTTCAAGTTTATCTCTTGGCCCTCCAATAAATGATGAGGCAAGTACTCTCCGTTTTCCGACTGCATCTGCATTCTGTTCTCCATCTTGAATGCTGTCTAGAAGGCCTTGGTATAGCTCTGCCCTTATTTTCTTTTGATTATGCCAGATATAATCCAGTCTGGAGCTTTCAATCTTGATGTAAGTATCCACAACAAACTGCTGGAAAAGTCGCCCGTCGTACAAAATTGGGTTGAATATGCTTGGTCGTGTATGGAATTTATAGCAGTAGTATTCTTTCATGGTTACCCACAGGCCACTGACCGAATCTGTGCAAATATTGCAATATAAAAGTTAGTTGCATAGGTAGTAGTATATGTAAATTTCATTTTAAATATACGGTATATGAACTTTTTACCTGGGTCATCGTCATTACTGATATTATCATTACGAATATGTTCCTCTCGTGTTTCCCACTTTGGGATTTTCCTATGCCAACCTAGTTCAACTCTTGGAAAGAATAGAGGATATGACAACGGATCATAGCAACCGTAATATGATCGAATGAGCTCTTTTTCGTTGTTGTTCCCATGTAATATAACATTTCTGTCATAAGTATCTCTTCTTTCATTTCCTTCAATCCACACTGCAGCTACCTCCGAATTGATTGGCGCGTTGTATGTTCTTTGGTCCAATCTCTGGTCAAGGTTCAAGATGAGTCTGTAGTCCTCAAGGTTTTGAGCTTGTCCTAAACTCCTAAACTGTTGAGAGTACGGGTTACCGTGTAGGATGTCTGTTATTATTCCAATCACATGCTTGTCTTGTTCGTACATTTCCTCACGGCAACGGCGGTATCGATGCTCTAAGCTTGGATCATCGTCGTAGAAGTATAGTTGTAGATGCTTTGGATCTGAGTGACTATTACCAAATGAGTGTATGTTGTGATATATTTGACCATGTGCTCGAAAGGTGTAAATACCAGCCGTTCGCATGTCTATTGTGTCTCTGTCAAGTTGGCAGTATAGAGTAGTAAATGAGAAGTGCCCATTGAAAAATCTTATATTTTGCCGAAAATGTCTTGCATCAGAGTCGTTGCTTGTCCAAAGTCTCATGAGTTCAGGTGGTGTATCTGGATTGGCTACTCTTATCTGTCCTTTTTTGCAACATAATCCCTCAGATTCATACTTGAATTTTGTTGCACGGCAGAAAAAGCAATTTTCTTCTTTTTCGAGCACGTTTTTACTTGTTGGTATGTTGCTGTAGACGAAATCATATTGATCAGGGTTGAGAGCTTCCTCGTCTTCTGTGATTTCAATTTCTACTTCTCTGTCCCACTCTGCTTTGATATGCAGAATATTAAATTTAGTAAGTAGTATTATAAGATGCAAATTTACTTTAAATGTATTAAGCATACCTTCACCGGTGAACATGTATTCATCTTCGTCGGTGTCTTCTTCAAATATGACTCCATCATTACCTGTGTTGTAATTTTTGATTTTATATATATATATATATTTGTATTGCATAAAAACATATATGAAATTAATAACCTTACCGTGATCCTAGTTGTAGATTGATTTTGCTGCCGCATCTATTTCCTTAATGGTTGCTTCTTGCTCGTATATGATTCCATCATTACTTGTGTGATAATTTTTTATTGTTATGAACATAAAATGTTTGTATATAAAAGTATTTATATGTAATTTATTACCTTATCGTGATAATCATTACAGAATGATTTTATCTGTGCATCCACTTCTTTGATTGCTGGAAGCATTGAGGAGGGGATGTCTAGCCAGAGAGCCACTTTACTGTGATCATCATTGTATAATGGTTGTGTTGGTTCATCTGTTTCTCTGATGCTTGGAAACATTGAAGAAGGAATGTCTGTCCAGAAAAGATGGTTAGTTGTACTAACAGATTTATATTTACTTGGAGTGCGAATATTATATAAAATTGAGATTATTACCATAAGTCATGACTTGTGGTTGCTCCAGAGGTTCTTTGTTTTCGTCGGTGTTTTTCGTCATGGATACATCTTCTTTTGATGATACGGAAACAGTTTGCTTCTGTCTTCTCATGAATTGTTCATTACGATGGTGTAGCAATGTTTGCCTTTTTCCTACTGCCACATGATCCCTGTGTTTTACAATAAATGTAGAAGTACTAACCTCTTGTTCGGTTGCGACATATTCAGGGTTCTCCATTGCAAGTGAATCTTTGGATGGTGTGTTGCGTTCCAATTGACGGCGAGCTTCACTTTGTTCTATTCTTGCTTTCTTTTGTTCTGGCTGCATGTTTGCATATTTTTGTTTTCCTTGGGCGCATTGTTCTGCCTTCTGTTCTGGTGTCTTCCCTGAATCTTTCTTTTGATGATAAGCCTAACGGCGTTTTTTGAGTTTGTCCTGCCTTTCTTCATCGGTCATGCATTCATTCTGCTCTTTATACCACTCTTTATCTCTCTTTCTTTTTTGTTCCTTAGCATTTTTGAGTTTCTCCCGCCTTTCTTCATTGGCCATCCGTTCATATCGCTCTCTATCTCTTTTTCTTCTTTTTTCCTTCGCATCCATGGCTTGCCTGCATCAAAGTTTGTATACAGTGGTTCATTAGAATTGTTTTGTCAGACTGAAGTTAGTACGCTGGCCATATCATACTTTTTGACTAATATATCAGGCCTAAAGAGTGCATATTGTCCGTACACGGCAAGGTAATGATAATGGCAGCTATGGTTGCAGACACATATGAAGGATCATTTGAATTTAGCTTGGCATGAGATCATGCGTACCTCAGTTGGAGCACGGGCTGTCTGGCGATGTGTGTTGGTACAACGGCGTACAAAGGCGACTTCTTGCCCAAAGCTGACGTACAAAGCTAGCTAGCCAGGGGAATCATTGTGTTTTTATTTGTATATAAAAGCAGAACCACGTGTCCGTAGGTAATTAGAATTCAGACTCTTGCTAAGTAAAGTCAGCTTCGGATTTTTGCTGTGTCCGTAAGTGATTAGAATTCATACTCTTGCTAAGTAAAGTCAGATTCAGACTGTTGCTGTGTCTGTAGGTAATTAGAATTCGGACTCTTGCTAAGTAAAGTCAGCTTCAGACTGTTGCTAAGTAAAGCCAGTGGAAACTGTGTGTTTTTATTTTATTTGTACCAACACGTCATGCATATACATAGCTAATCAGAATTTGGATTCTTGTACGTACCTAAGTAGGATTCTGATCCCTATCGATGTGTAATACTGTATTTTTATGGTTTATCTGTAAGAATAGAGTTTTGAACATGCACTGCCTTTAGTAAAGAGGAATTGTTTTCAATTATGGAATTGCTCGCGTCTGATGGCCTGTGTTCGATACAAAGCAACAGGTGCACGTTAGTCAAGTACAATTTTATTTAAGAAAAATAAAAGTATGGGAATGCACTGCCTTTAATAAAATGGAGTTCTGAAATTCTGGCATCGGCCGCATGTGCTGTTTGGAAACTGCATGTTACTTTTTCTACATCTATTTGTCTCTCTATATAATATATGTCTCTCTATATAAAACACAAACAGCAGATTGGCGAGGCGGCTAGCACAGCTTCGCCTCATGGCAAAGGTTCCGTGTTCCAATCCTAACTTGTACATTTTGTTCAAAATTCGTGGAGCAGAAGAATAACCATAAAAAAGGAAGATGACGGTGAACCCGACGGAAGCACTCCGTGCTTTATTAGTAGGTAAAGATAAAGATTACTCAATTTGGATCAAAGGTAGGAATCACTTTAAAGAACCTAAAGGAAAAAGAGTTCATAGTTAATGAGAAGATAGATCAAGGTTCTACTAGAATTGATAAGCTAGAAGATATTATTACCAACTTGGGTTCTACTTTTGCCTCTGTTAAAACTGCTCCAAATTTTCCTCCTACGAAAGCTACTAAGTTTATTTATGTTCCTAAAAATAAGGGTGAATCTTCTAGTAAAGGAAACGAAGATCTTATGATGATAAGGGTTCACCCTAACTTTATCAATATTATTAAGGAACCAATTGCTACGAGTGAATTTCTTGATTTCTTACCTAAGAGTGTCATTATTAATAAAACCCAAGAATCTCCTAGGGGTTATAAGTGTGTAATTGAAGAATTGCATACTAAAGATGACAATACCTAGATCTATGTTTTATGCCTAGCTAGGGGCGTTAAACAATAGCGTTTGTTGGTAGGCAACCCATTTTTATTTTTATGTTTTTTTATTTTGGTTCTATTTTTCAGTAAATACACATTATTACCTCTGTAGTAATTATGTTTTGGTGTTTTAATTAGTGTTTGAGCCAAGTAAGACATTTGGGATGGTCTACGGTGATAGTTGATTTGATCTTGCTGAAAAACAGAAACTTTTGCGCTCATTGCCAGAAATTCAATAAATCACAGAAACGTGCTTTTGATCTGAATTTTTTACAAAAGATTGATATACAAATTTCCCAGGTTGTCCTAATTTTCAGAATTTTTGGAGGTACAGAAGTATACGAAATTTCCAGATTACTACAAACTGTTCTGTTTTTGACAGATTCTGTTTTCTATGTGTTGTTTGCTTATTTTGATGAATCTATGGGTAGTATCTGGGGGTATGAACCATGGAGAAGTTGGAATACAGTAGATATTACACCAATATAAATAAAGAATGAGTTCACAACAGTATCAAAAGGGGTGATTTATTTTATTATACTAATGGATCTTATGAATTTTCTGTTGAGTTTTGTGTTGTGAAGTTTTCAAGTTTTGGGTAAAGATTTGATGGACAACGGAATAAGAAGTGGCAAGAGCCTAAGCTTGGGGATGCCCAAGGCACCCCAAGGTAATATTCAAGGACAACCAAGCATCTAAGCTTGGGGATGCCCCGAATGGCATCCCCTCTTTTGTCTTCAATCCATCGGTAAATTTACTTGAGGCTATATTTTTATTCACCGCATGATATGTGTTTTGCTTGTAGCGTCTTGTATGATATGAGTCTTTGCTTTTTAGTTTGCTACAATCATCCTTGCTGTACACACCTTTTTAGAGGGACACGCATTAATCGTGAATTTATTAGAATACTCTATGTGCTTTACTTATAACTTTTGAGCTAGGCAGTTTGCTCTAGTGCTTCACTTATATCTTTTTAGAGCACGGCGGTGGCTTTATTTTATAGAAATTATTGAACTCTCATGCTTCACATATATTATTTTGAGAGTCTTAAACAGCACGGTAATTTGCTTAGGTTATGAATTTAGTCCTAATATGATGGGCATCCAAGAGGGATATAATAAAAACTTTCATATAAAGAGCGTTGAATAAGATGAGAAGTTTGATTCCTTGCATTTGTTTTGAGATATAAAGATGGTGATATTAGAGTCATGCTAGTGAGTAATTGTGGATTGGTAGAAATACTTGTGTTAAAGTTTGTGATTCCCGTAGCATGCACGTATGATGAACCATTATGTGATGAAGTCAGAGCATGATTTATTTTTTGATTGTCTTCCTTATGAGTGGCGGTCGGGGATGAGCGATGGTATTTTCCTACCAATCTATCCCCCTAGGAGCATGTGTGTAGTACTTTGTTTCGATAGCTAATAAATTTTTTCAATAAGTATGTGAATTCTTTATGACTAATGTTGAGTCCATGGATTATACGCACTCTCACCCTTCCACCATTCCTAGCCTCTCTAGTACCGCGCAACTTTCGCCGGTGCATTAAACCCACCATATACCTTTCCTCAAAACATCCACCATACATACCTATTATGGCATTTCCATAGCCATTCCGAGATATATTGCCATGCAACTTCCACCGTTCCGTTTATTATGACACGCACCATCATTGTCATATTGCTTTGCATGATCATGTAGTTGGCATAGTATTTGTGGCAAGGCCACCGTTCATATTTTTTATACATGTCACTCTTGATCATAGCACATCTCGGTACACCACCAGAGGCATTCATATAGAGTCATTTTTTGTTCTAGTATCGAGTTGTAAGTAAACAAAAGTGTGATGATCATCATTATTAGAGCACTGTCCCATGTGAGGAAAGGATGATGGAAGCTATGATTCCCTCACAAGTTGGGATGATTCTCCGGACTTTATAAAAATAAAAGAGGCCAAAGAAGCCCAAACAAAAAATTAGAGAAAAGAGAGAAGGGGCAATGTTACTATCCTTTTTCCACCCTTGTGCTTCAAAGTAGCACCATGTTCTTCATGGTAGAGAGTCTCCTATTTTGTCACTTTCATATACTAGTGGGAATTTTTCATTATAGGACTTAGCTTGTATATTCCAATGATGGGCTTCCTCAAATTGCCCTAGGTCTTCGTGAGCAAGCAAGTTGCACTGGTACAGCGAGGTGCTATACAAACGGGTTTTAACCCCTTTCTGCGATGGCATTTGGAACCGTCGCCAAGTGAGTGTGGGCGATAGGGGGGTCCTTCCCACTCGACCCAGAAACCATCGGGGATAGGCCCTCCTGCCACACACGCTTGGCAAAATGAGATCATGTGCGACGGACGCGCGATCAAATACGATTATACGTACAGTTGTATTAAAAAAAATACAATTATACAGGCCAAATTGTTTCTAATCGTAAGTACATCCCACACAGTCAGTCCCGGCTAAACATTTCCGTTCGTATGTACATTCCACAGTCAATCCAAGAAGTACGTTTCCGTTCGTATATACATCCCACACAGTCACTCCAAGGAAAACGTTTTCGTTCGCATGTACATCACACACAATTTTCCCCATTAAATCGTTTGTGATAACATTGCCATTGCAGACGATATTAACAATTTTACCGTTTGCGTTATTGAATGCATCACACACGATGCATAGAAGAAACTGTGTGGCATAGGCTGTCCATCTCACACACTTTTTATGTGGTAAACGTTTGCGCAAGGTGGCCTAACGCAAACAGTTTTCAAGATGAAGTCGTGTGTGATTGTTCATTGATCCAACACGGTTTATTCCTAGAAACTGTGTGTGTTGGTGCAATGATAGGCCCTTTATGTTTTGGAGTTTGTTGACATAAACAGTTTGGGACTTATGTGTTTGCTAGTGCACACAGAGTAACAGGTCCCTGGAGTAATCGAGGAGTTTGATGAAAACGACGAAGATAATCTCCCTGCGAGGTAGCGAAGGTTATCACCGAAGATAAAGCTAACGAGAGTGACCCCTAAAAAATTGCTGAAGTTTAAGCAATTGGTTTGGTGAGTGTTCGAAGCAAATGAATGCGTTCGAGGAAGAATGAAGACGAAGTGAAGACGTAGCATTTACTTCGTTGTTCTTCTTCTTTCATTGAGTCATATGACCACCGTACTATTAAGAGGGGTATAGCGTTTCAAAGCTTTGATTCTCTGATGCTAAACCCAAACCTATGAAAGCTGTGAGAGAAATGTCTTTGTGCTCCGAGCAAATACTTGCCAGCAAGAGACTGTGATCTTCTTCGCTGCGAGAGATTTGCCTCGGACCGAGGAGTTAGCATTACTTGTTCCTCAAGTAATGTTACCGTTGCTCCAAAATCCGACCGTTGAGAACGTTTCGGTTAACCATTGGCTGGACCTCGTGTCCAAAATGGTCATTTCCCATCTGGGAAGGCTGCGGCTATAAATAGCCACCCCGCGCCGGCTTTGTCCGGTGGCTGCTCCGTTTGATTTTTGAGAAGATTGTTGAGCAACCCCCTCTCTGAGCGATTTGAGTTTAAAATCCACCAAGAGAAAAACCCTAGAGCCGAAGAATTAGATAGTGGTTCAGCATCACTAGAATCTAAGTTTAGTACGCTCTGCCTATTACTCTTGAGAGCTGCAAACTCTCTAGACGATTAGGTGTCAAGTTCTTCAGAGACTAAGAGTAATTGTGGTTCTCGAAGAAGAAGTCTGTAAAGGTTTGGAGATCGCCTTCAAGTATCTACCACGAGTGATCGGCATCAGTTGACAAATCGATTGTCGAGCAGAATAGGGTGAAGAGAGTTTATCTTTCGTGTTAAGTCACAGCCCCTCCAACCGGACGTAGTCCTTGTGCAGAAGGACGAACTGGTCGAACAAATTCCTTGTCGTCATCGAGCACCACCGGTTAACTCTGTTACTTAAGTTTACCTTCAATGCATTTTATTCATGTATTTTACTTTGATGCATGCTTTAGTTTCTCTTCGGTTATATGTTGTAGTTCTTCTTAGTCTGTTTCTAGTTTATTCTGCTGCTGGGTTCTGAGAGATTTAAGTTTTTCGAAGAAAATTTAAAACTCCCATTCACCACCCCCCTCTGGTAGACATACTTCGTTCCTACAATTGGTATCATAGCAAGGTACTCCTTGACACTGCTCATTTTAGTCTAACCACTTTGGAGTTTAAGTACGTCTTCAGTGAACTACAAGTCACATCTCAAGATTCCCATATTCGATGGGACAGACTATCCCTTCTGGAAGGAGAAGATGAAGATCCATCTGCGAGCTATAGATGATGATATGTGGAATGTGGTGCATATCGGGTTCACAGTTGTTATTCCTCAAGCTCCTACCGATGAAGAAAAGAAGCTCATTCAACTAGATGCTCAAGCCAAAGATGAAATTGGTGGCCATCTCTCTCGTGCTCAATTCCTTCGGTATCGCCAGTGTCAGACTGCTAAGGAGCTGTGGGATGTCCTCGAAAAGATCAATGAAGGAGTTTCATCTCAAAAAGAGGCCCGGACTGATACTCTTCGAGCGAAGTTCAATCGCTTCAAGCGAATTGGAAATGAAAGCTGTCAGCAAACCTTCCATCGCCTCAGTGACATAGCTAATGAACTCCAAGGACTCGGCGCCCAAGATATCACTGACCATGAGGTTTTGAAGAAACTGTTACGATCTCTGGACACTTCATTTGACACGCTTGTTCTGATGATTCGAGAGCGTCCTTATTTCAAAAGCCTCAACTCTGCTGATGTGATGGAAAGACTGAACACACAAGAGGAACAGGAAGAAGAGAAAAGAGATCTATATGGCTCAACTCAACGCAAAAATCATGCTCTCAAGGCTGTGGCTGATTCCTCCTTAGAAGGAAGTGCCGAAGAAGATTCAGATGATCCAGAACATCTCAGCAAAGATCTCGCACTGATCACGAAAAGATTCCAACGTTTCCACAAGAAGAGCTAGTCCCAGAAAAGAAGTTCAAGCAACTCTGGGGGTTCAAAATCTTCAAAACCTGCGGAGAATACACCTGCTTCAAGTGCAAAAAGCCTGGACACTTCATTTCAGACTCCCCTCTCTGGGAAGCTGAAATCCGTGCAAGTGGGAGATATGATTCCAGCAACCATCGAAGCAAAGGCAAGAGCAAGAACTACGATTCAGATGATGAGAAGAAAACAAAGAAGTTCTTCAAGAAGAAGGACAACTCCACCTCAAAATCTTCATCAAGATCTTCCTCAAAGAATCCTTCCAAGTCCTCCTCCAACCGCAAGAACACTTCTCGCAAGGCAAAGGCTTACATCGGCAAGGAAATGGACTCTGAAGTAGAAGAATCGTCAGGTTCCGAAGAAGAAGAAGAATCCGATGAAGATTCTGACTCTGGCATGGCTGGCATAGGATGTACCTCCTCTACTACGACAAACTTCTTCGGGAATCCTTCAAGTGACAATGAATCTCCTGCATACTGCTTCATGGCCAAGGCTTCGAAAGAAAAGGACTATGTCTCCGGGTGTACTGAATGGATTATGGACAGTGGATGCACTAGTCATATGACCGGAGACAAGTCGTTGTCTGTCGACCCCAACTTAACTGCTTCTCCTCTGAAGTATATCACTTTTGGCGACAACAACAAAGCGAAGGTAATTGGCTTAGGTAAAATTGCTATTTCCAAGGACAAATCTATTGATGATGTGCTACTTGTTCAATCCCTTGGATTCAATCTTATGTCAGTTGGCAAGTTATGTGATTTAGGCATGCTAGTATTATTCTCTATATCAAAATGCATTGTCTTCATGGCATCTGACCATTCCTTCGTCTTTGAGGGAATTAGAAAGGGTGATCTTTATATTGTGGATTTCTCTAAGGGTCCCTCACTCCAAACTTGCTTGCTTGCAAAAGCAACCGAAGGATGGCTGTGGCACCGTAGACTTGGTCATGCAGGTATGAGAAATTTGCAGAATCTGGTGAAGAAAAATCATCTCCGTGGTATTCCTGATGTGAAATTCGACAAGAATTGTCTCTGTGCTGCTTGTGAAGCTGGTAAATTGGCTAAGAAGCATCATTCATCAAAGACAGTCATGACCACAACAAGACCACTGAAAATTCTTCATATGGATTTATTCGGTCCTCAGAATTATGCAAGCTTCGGTGGCAGTCATTATGGCCTGGTTATTGTCGATGATTTCTCTCGATACACTTGGGTATTCTTCCTCGAAGACAAGACTTGTACTCAAGATATCTTCAAAAGTTTTGCTAAGAAGGCCCAGAATGAATATGATGTGCGAATTAAGCATGTCAGAAGTGACAATGGAACTGAGTTCAAAAATACTCACATTGCTGAATTTCTCGATGATCATGGTATCACTCATGAGTTCTCTGCTGCTTACACTCCTCAACAAAATGGAGTTGTTGAACGGAAGAACAAAGCTCTCATTGAAATGGCAAGAACAATGCTCAGTGAGTATAAAACTCCCATTCGCTTCTGGGCTGATGCCATTAACACTGCTTGTCATGTTATCAATCGTGTTTATCTTCACAAGTTCCTTAAGAAAACTTCATATGAGCTTATCACTGGCAAGAAACCAAATGTTTCTTATCTTCGTGTTTTTGGTGCACCTTGCTATATTCTTGACATGAATCATTCTTCCAAATTTGCACCTAAGGCACATGAAGGCTTTCTTCTTGGTTATGGCTCAAACTCGCATACATATCGAGTCTATAACTCTCACCACATGAAAGTTATGCAAACGGTAAATGTGCGGTTTGATGAATCTAACGGCTCTCAAAAGGAGCACTTGCCAAATGTGATAGATGAACCTCTGATATCGGACGCAATTTGGCAAATGGCCATTGGGAGTGTCAAGCCTGTTAAAGGAAGTGCACCTGAGTCATCTGATGATGATGTTCCCATGACTTGAAGCAGAACTCGTCAAGCCTCTGCCGAAGCAAATGCTCCTCCGAATGGAAATGGCAATCAGAACACAAATGCCGATCAAAATGGCAATCCTGAAGGGAATGATGGTACAAATGCTGATGATGATGACCTTCACGAAGAAAATGCTCATCCTCGAGTGTCAAATCGAGTTGATCCCTCACTAATTCTCGATGAACTTGAGAATCCAGGTTATTGACCCACAACTCGTTCGCGTACTCGTTTGGCTAACTACTATGGTAGTTTCTCCTTTGTTTCACTGGCAGAAGCTACCAAATATGAAGAAGCCATGAATGATCCGGATTGGATGAATGACATGCAAGAGGAGTTGGTGCAATTCAAATTAAATGATGTATGGGAACTGGTTGACAAACCAAATCCCAAGAAGCACAATATCATCGGCACAAAATGGATCTTCCGCAACAAGCAAGGTGAAAATGGTATTGTGGTAAGAAAAAAAGCACGACTTGTTGCTCAAGGGTACACACAGGTAGAAGGCATTGACTTTGGTGAAACATATGCTCCTGTTGCACGCCTTGAGGCTATTCGCATTCTACTTGCTTATGCAAATTACAATGATATCCTGCTATATCAAATGGATGTGAAAAGTGCTTTCCTCAATGGTGAAATTGATGAGGAAGTGTATGTTAGACAGCCACCTGGCTTTGAACACCCTGAGTTTCCTAACAAAGTTTTCAGATTGAAGAAAGCTTTATATGGGCTGAAGCAAGCCCCTAGAGCTTGGTATGACACCCTGAAGAAGTTTTTGCTCAACAAGGGGTTCAAACCAGGATCCACTGATCCCACACTTTTTACTCGTGCTGTTGACAATGATTTATTCGTTTGTCAAATCTATGTGGATGATATTATCTTCGGCTGTACTAATAATGCTTGCAGCTTAGAATTCGGGAAAATGATGTCCGATAAATATCAAATGCCCATGATGGGTGAACTCAAGTTCTTTCTCGGACTGCAAATACGTCAACAAGCAAATGGCATGTTCATTTCTCAGGAAAAATATCTGAAGGAGTGTATGACGAAGTTCAAAATGCAAGATTCCAAAATGAAGGGCTATAAAACTCCAATGCCCATGAATGGTAAGCTAGATGCAGATGTGTACGGTAAGGATTATGATCAGAAGGCTTATCGTTCGATGATTGGATCTCTTCTTTACCTTTGTGCATCCAGACCTGACATTATGTTGAGTGTTTGCATGTGTGCCTGCTATCAAGCTGCACTGAAAGGATCGCATCACCAAGCGGTCAAGTGCATTCTGAGATATTTGGCTCACACCCCCACCTTAGGTTTATGGTATCCTAAGGGAGCACAGTTTGATCTTGTTGGTTATTCAGACTCAGATTGGGCTGGTGACTTGGTCGATAGGAAATCTACTTCGGGGACATGTCATTTCCTCGGTAGATCCTTGGTCTGTTGGTCTTCAAGGAAGCAGAATTGTATATCTCTATCTATGGCTGAAGCCGAATATATTGCTGTTGGCTCTTGTTGCACTCAGTTGTTGTGGATGAAGCAGACACTGAAGGATTATGGCATCAAGGTCAAGCATATACCTCTTTATTGTGATAATGTGAGTGCTATCAAAATTGCACACAATCCTGTGCAGTATTCTCGCATGAAGCACATTGCCATCAGACATCACTTTATTCGTGATCATGTGGCTCGAGAGGATATTGTTGTCAATCACGTCAAGACCGAAGACAATATCGCTGATATCTTCACCAAGCCTCTCAACGAGAAAAGATTTTGTGCGTTACAGTGTGAGCTAAATATCCTAGATTTCGCAAACGTGCAGTAAGCTGGACTCGGCACCCGTGCTAACACTTCCACATCTTTGAAAGGAATGGGTGCATAACACTCGAAGAGTCTGAAACTTTCGACAAAGTGAAAGTTTCTTTCTAAGAGTGAATACATTAAAGAAGAACTAGACTAACCGGGTGCCACGATAATTGTGCAATGCTCAGGGTCATACAGTTCTTATACGGTGGGTTACACCACCACATTTTTCTTCGTTGAGTTTCTCTTCGATTCGATGGATTTGACTTCTGTCCGAATGCATTTCTCTCATTGCCATTTGCTCATGTGTTTGTGTTTTTGCCTGAGTCAAATGCAAAGGACCCTGTTTTCCCTCTGATCTATCTCTTCCAGTCTATGCTGTTCTGTTGCAAATGCTCAATTTTATCTGGAACGAAACTCATCTGGTGTCCTTGACCACAATTTTGTTTCGGACCGACCTTTAATCTGTTTTGGCGAAAGCTGTCCAAAGTTTGGGCTTTCCCGCCCAAGTCAGGACCACGTTCTTTGATGGTTGCCACGTGTTGATCATCAACTGCCAGTCCATCCTATCCGTTGAATTGCAATTGTCCCCGTACAGAAACCGTTCGATCTTAACCTCAGCGTGTGGTTATTTTTTCCTCGCCTATATATAAACCGCACCACCCCCTTCGTCCTCCTTCTTTCTTTCTCCTCGCTCCCTCTCTCCACCGAAACCCTCGCCGCACTGCTCCTCCTTGAGCTCGATGCTGACGACCCCTTCGCCACCTAGCTGCTGGAAAGAGGTCACCGGAGTCATTCCACGCCGCCGCGGGATATCTTCTCCCTCATGTCGCCGTAGTTGCTGCACGTCACCAAGCTGGGGTACGTGTAGTTCATGCTCGAACTTCCTTCCATCTGATTCGAGTTCGTGCGCGGTTAATTTTCACCGATTTTACCGCTTATCTTAGCTCTAGGTTTTTACTTCTCTAGTGCGGATGTGGTTTGTAGTTTTTCCTCGCATCTGAATCTGTCAGATCTAGGGTTTGTGATTATGCTTCGCTCGAATGAAATACCTAGCTTGCTGTCTAGTATTTTCATTTGGACTTACTAGCTCGTTCTATATGTTTTATTCTGTTGAAACAATTCATAAATTCTGTGTCTGATTCTTCCTCAAAATATTTTGTTTGAGAAAATCTTTCACTGTGAGCATTTGTGACTCTGTCCCCTTTTCCCCTCGCTTCTATTTTCTTTCACAGGTCAATGCAGTCAGTTGCAGATTCTGCCAAGATTCACAGTATGGCTGACAATGAAGAAGCTTTCATGGGAATTGCTGACGAGTCCAAAGCACCAAAGGGCCCAACGGTAGGCCCATCAACGAGCAAAAGAAAATGTGCCGAACAAAATACAATGAGCAAGAAGCAGATGCCCCGAAGAAAAGGAGAGGTGGCAGACAACCAATCAAAAACACAACTGAGCTTGTTTCTCACGGTGAATATAACACAGTTCCAGGAGAAGATTCAAATCATAGAAAAGGACGTGTGCAAAAGATTCGGCACCATTGGGTAAAGAAATGGTTCAACTACAAGATGGTTCACCCTCGGTACGCCAAGAACTTCGCCTTCCATCCCCCATGGGGTGACTGTCGCGAGATTGGGCTCATTCGAGTTGGTGGACCACAGCAAAGACCTCCACCACCTCCTGATGTTCATGAATCTTCCATCAAGACTCCAGATTCCTATCCCGAAGAAAAGGCCAAGTGCCTCAAGAATGCTGAGAAGCGTGCCAAGAAGGCCGCCAAAGGTCAAGCAAAGGAAGAAGAAAATCGTCGTCTCATCAAGTCAGACGTCGAGAAGAGAAAAGCTGAAGGAAAAGATGCGCCAACTGTCAAGCCCAAATTCTGCAAGACATCAAAGACTATGGTCTCAATCATGTCTTAGGCTATCAACATCCATGGAACAAGGAGATTATTCTTCAGTTTTATGCAACTCTGTATATCTCCGGCGATGAGACAGATAGCACATAGTGGATAATGCAATGGATGACAGAAGGAAAAAGAATCAAATGCTCTGCTATGGACTTTGTCTCCCATTTTTATTTTCCTCGATTTGAACATGGCAAAACTGAGATTCGCGTTCACAACATTGATGCAGTCAATGATGAAGATTTCCGATGCACAATGGATAAAGAAAAGATTCGTGACTACCATGGTTCTCCTCTGCCTGAACATTTAACCTTAGACAATCAGACTCTATACCACATCCTCACATATACCATCTGTCCGCTGGCTGGAATGAATACTGACAATGTAATATCTGATGTTCTTCGGAACACCATCCACGCCATCTCTCAGGGTTATATCTTCGATGTCAAAGACATGTTCTTGCGCATTTTAATGGATTCAGCTCAGTGTCCTAAAACCATCAAGGTATTCGCACCATGGATTCAGAAAGTGGTTGACTATGCAATGAAGACCGAATATCTTGCTAAAGTCAGTCACAAGAGCTTCATTCCTCATGTGCGTGATACACTGAAAGTTATGGAAGATATTTCTTCAGGAAAAGCACCAGGGTCAAGCACTTCTGACTATCACAGTACTTTCAATGGACCGAAGCTGCCCAAGCGTGATCGTCTGCCGAATACTCAACCTCCTTTGCATCTTGAAGTGAGCATGCGCACTCAGCAGTTGCTACTGAAGCATATGGCCGAAGACCGCCAAGAGAAAGAACATCTGGCTGCCGAACTTAATGCTATTCACAACCGAACAAAAGTTGTGCACATGATTACAGTAGAAAACAAGAAGCACCTATGGAAATTGCTTCGGAAATTTTTCTCCAAGAAGCAACTCAGCAAATCTCACCTTCAAGAACTCTATCAGTACATTGACCAAGGCTTTACTGATGAAGATTTTCACGATTGCTCCACTCCACCTTTGCCAGCTCGTGAACCTACAACGAATTTACTTCGAATATAGCTGCGCAAATTGCTCGATGAATCAGAAGCGACTTCGCCAACTGTCAAGCCTTCTGAAGAAAATCCTCTGTCTCGCAAGTGTGATGAGGCTGGCCCCAATATTCCTTCCTCGTCCAAGACCCAAGTCAGTCTCGAAGGATCAGCTACTACTGCCCCTGAAGATGAAGAGATCCTGCACACTTCCGAATCAGAAACTTCGTCAGACAGTTCCTTAGGCGATGCCTCAGAGTGAATCATATTCACAGTTTTCCACTCATGTTGTTTTATCACCTTTTTGACACTAGTTGACAAAAAGGGGGAGAATAACATCGAGAGTTTGATAGATTTGCTCTGTTGGATTTGGTGTTTATGTTTTTTCTCGCTCTATCATTGAGACATTTGCACCATTTCATGTGCTCTGATGTAAAACTTCTGTTATGGGCTGTAATATTAATAACCCCACCTGCTGCACTGCTCTCTCTCGAAGTTCTTTATTTTGCAGGTGAAATTGTTAACAGAAGTTGTGAATGATTGCACTTTCCTCTCATTCGATTATCCGTCATCAGTGCGAATCATTACCTCGTATGATTGACAATTCTCCACACTCTCAAATGAATTGCAAGGAATTCCATTATATATCAATTGAACCTGCATACATCCAGGAGGAGTATATTACATCATCGAGTCAAGTAACACAAGTTCACTCTTGTTCGATTTAAAACCTTCTTATCTATCTTCACTTCGATGATTATCTGTTTTGTCCACAACCGTCCAAAAAGGGGGAGATTGTTGGTGCAATGATAGGCCCCTTATGTTTTGGAGTTTGTTGACATAAACAGCTTGGGACTTATGTTTTTGCTAGTGCACACATAGTAACAGGTCCCTGGAGTAATCAAGGAGTTTGATGAAAACAACAAAGATAATCTCCCTGCGAGGCAGCGAAGGTTATCACAGAAGATAAAGCTAACGAGAGTGACCCCTAAAAAATTGCTGAAGTTTAAGCAATTGGTTCGGTGAGTGTTCGAAGCAAATGACTGCGTTCGAGGAAGAATGAAGATGAAGTGAAGACGTAGCATTTATTTTGTTGTTCTTCTTCTTTCATAGAGTCATAGGACCACCGTACTATTAAGAGGGGTATAGCATTTCGAAGCTTTGATTCTCTGATGCTAAACCCAAACCTATGAAAGCTGTGAGAGAAATCTCTTTGTGCTATGAGAAAATACTTGCCAGCAAGAGACTGTGATCTTCTTCGATGCGAGAGATTTGCCTCGGACCGAGGAGTTAGCATTACTTGTTCCTCAAGTAATGTTACCGTTGCTCCAAAATACGACCGTTGAGAACGTTTCGGTTAACCATTGGCTGGACCTCGTGTCCAAAATGGTCATTTCCCATCTGGGAAGGCTGTGGCTATAAATAGCCACCCCGCGCCGGCTTTGTCCGGTGGCTGCTCCGTTTGATTTCTAAGAAGATTGTTGAGCAACCCCCTCTCTGAGCGATTTGAGTTTAAAATCCACCAAGAGAAAAACCCTAGAGCCGAATAATTAGATAGTGGTTCAGCATCACTAGAATCTAAGTTTAGTACACTCCGCCTATTACTCTTGAGAGCTGCAAACTCTCTAGACGGTTAGGTGTCAAGTTCTTCAGAGACCAAGAGTAATTGTGGTTCTCGAAGAAGAAGTTTGTAAAGTTTTGGAGATCACCTTCAAGTATCTACCACGAGTGACGACATCGGTTGACGAATCTATTGTCGAGGAGAATAGGGTGAAGAGAGTTTATCTTCCGTGTTAAGTCACAGCCCCTCCAACCAGACGTAGTCCTTGTGCAGACGGACGAACTGGTCGAACAAATTCCTTGTCGCCATCGAGCACCACTGGTTAACTCTGTTACTTAAGTTTAACTTCAATGCATTTTATTCATGTATTTTACTTCGATGCATGCTTTAGTTTCTCTTCGGTTATATGTTGTAGTTCTTCTTAGTCTGTTTGTAGTTTATTCTGCTGCTGGGTTCTGAGAGATTTAAGTTTTCTGAAGAAAATTTAAAACTCCCATTCACCGCCCCCCCTCTGGTAGACATACTTCGTTCCTACAGTGTGCGTTGCCTGAGGTCATCGCCCACGGTGTTTTCTCAATAACCATTTGCAATAGAAAAACCCAATTAGGAGGCTAATTGTCCTATTATTAATAATCCATTTATTACTCTAATTGACATTTCATATTAAGCACACAATATATTTCATTTTCGTATTAAGGAAGCAGGATTTCATAATTGAAATACATCAGAGTACAACATCATATAGCTTCAGCACTCAGCTACCCCATTACACAACTGCACCAGCACCAAGTTTCCCATGCAACATCTATAGCCTTTCGAAATTAGCATCATAGACGGTACATAGACAGATGAATCTCATCTGGAAAACTGCTGAAGTGGAAGGCGAATATTGAGCCTTCGTTGATGTTGAAGGTGTTTGCAACTTTAGGCCAGTGCCTGTGGATGATTGACCGTCCATCCTTCGTCCTCTTCAGGAAGACTTCAATATTGAACCATGGATGTTGTATGAATACCTTCCTCGCCTCCTGACCATACAGATGGTTTGAGAGGTAATCATTAGTGAACTGCTTTGGAAAGGCCTGAAAACAAGGATGTGCATAAATATCTTCTCTAGATTGGAAATGGGGCAAAGGAATAAAAAAAGCCAAGGTATAATAGTTAGTACCATCCTGTAGTGAACTGATGTCTTCTTCATTGTGCAGACAAAGATCTTGTTGTTTTTTGCCGCTAATTTCTTTATCCTAACAATCTTTCTGAGTTTCTTGACTTGACTGATATTCACGGACAACTCATTTCCCCATATGCAAAAAGGGTCGAACAGTGGGTCAAAACCTCTGACAGCAGGACCTACATGTGCAAGACCAAATTGTTAAATACCTAATATTTAAAAACAAGAAGTGGAAAGGTGTGTTATTAACTGCAACAGGCCTAATATTTAAAAACAAGCAAACCTAGTCATTCAAACTTGTATTGTGCAGGTCTAAGTACACTAGTTATGGCGCTCTTTGGATCCATGGGTTAGAGTTAGTTTGAGCTAGTTTGGGCTCAAATAGCCCTAAAGTATCCAAACATGAGGGCTAGTTTGAGCTAGTTGCGTCTAACCCACCCAAAACAACTATCCCACCCAAGAGGTGCTAATTGGGACTAGTTCTCCTAGTGCATTTATTGTCAATCTAACCCTGTTATCCAAACACCTCTTTGGCTAGAGTTAGTTTATGGTTAGTCATTGTTGAGTATCATTGTTATTTAGGAAACGTAGGATATCATAGGATTTATTCTACCTTGACTTGTACTCCAAGATGACCATGTACTCCTATATATATGCCCACGAGGCTCAAGCAATAAAATCAACTATTCCACCAATCTCTCTCTCTCTCTCTCCCTTTTAACTGTCATGAGCTAGAAACTAACTCTAACCTCTAGCTAAGTTAGAGTATCCAAACAGTGCCATTGTTAAATCAAATGGAAAGGCGTGTTAAATACTCCCTCCGGTCCTTTTACTCTGCATATAAGAATTGTCTCAAGTCAAACTTCATAAAGTTTGACCTTATTTATATGAAAAAATATCAACATCTACCATGCTAAAGTTATAGAATATGAAAATTTAAGTCATCACACATCTACTGATATTGATTTCATATTGTGAATGTTGGTATTTTTTTCTATAAAGTTGGTCAAACTTTACGAGGCCTGACTTTAGAAAAATCTTATATGCGAACTAAAAAGATTCGGAGGGAGTACAACATGCTTAACAGCAACCAAATATAGTCATTCATAGAGCTATTGTTAAAATTGGTATTGATGAAATTGAACTGCACAGTTCATACTAGCACATATAGAACCTCACACTGTGAATAGCTGAAATAAACAAGGCATACTACGAACAACTAAAGATGGCAATTAAAACTGGACATATGCTAACTACAAACAACCGAACAACCATAAACCATAGAAATAAACAAGGCATAATGCAAACAACCAAATATAGCAATAAATACTGGACAGGTTCTCACTACAAAAGGGGTTCGAGAAAACAAATCATGGGTTTCCTCAGTTGTCACAGATTGACTCCTCCTCGTGGTCGCCGTCGATGAGGTCTGACTTGCCAGCTGAGGATCCCAAGCCAGCGTCGTAGAACATGTCCTTCAGAAATGACAAAAGGGGCTCCATGGCAATGAAGGATGGCAAATTGTTCATAACGAGCAGGGGATCAGCGGCAGGGCCATCGATGAGATCGACGGCTGTCGAACCCGTAGGGTCGGGGGTGGGCAACTTAACCTGTGACATAGCCCACGTCAAGCCATCGCTGTCGATGACCTCGATGTCATAGCTGGCGTCTGCGACATGCCAGAATACTCTAGCCTGCTGATTGAAAGGCTCAATCCAGGTCTAGTCATCGTCGTTAGATTCCTCGGCGGCCACCTCGCTGACGTCTGGCGAAGAGGCCGCGGTAAAGCTCTTTTGGGCCATTCGCTCCTCGAGCTTCCCGGGAAGCATAGCCGGGCTTAGGATGCGACGCTCTGGAGTGGGGGAGGGGGGTGGGGATGAGGATCTGTGGGAAATGGGGCATTTCGCAGGCGTCATCTAAGAAACTCAGGGTGGCGAGGGTATGTATATCGGTGGGTAAACTGCACAGGCAGACCGGGAGAGGTTGACGATGGAGGCGGCGCGGCGGCGACCTAGCTAGGTTTCGAGCGAGGGAGGGGTAGTGTGT
Organism: Thinopyrum elongatum; assembly: GCA_011799875.1. NCBI lineage: Eukaryota > Viridiplantae > Streptophyta > Magnoliopsida > Poales > Poaceae > Thinopyrum > Thinopyrum elongatum. Next base: position 549,478,233 of record CM022298.1, on the reverse strand, counting down.
ATGTGTGTGAGAGGCGGATTTGGGGTGAGCGAAGGATTTGGGGTGTGTGTGTGGAGGGGGTCCAAGGTGGTGTTTGAGGAAATGCCGCGGGTACTGAAAATTTTACTAGGCGGGAGTAAAATGGCGGGGCTACCAAAAATTTGGATCAAGGGATTGAAGCAGAGCGGGACGGGAGAAACGAACATCACACACGGTTAAAACATAATAATCGTGTGCTATCAAACAGAAAAACACTCCAGCCGAGCAGATATTTTTGAGATTGCGAGAGATGCAGGCGGGAGTAAAATGCCGGGGCTACTGAAAATTTGGATCTACTGATTGAAGCAGAGCGGGAGTAACAGACATCGCACACAGTCCACACATACTAATCGTGTGCTATCAAACAGAAAAACCATCTAGGCGGGTAGATATTTTCAAGATTGCGAGGGAGTAGATATTTTCGAGAGGGGGAGGGAAGCCTCGTGGAGCCTAATCTACTTTGATCATGTGGGTGACAGGGGCAGGGGCGCGGCACACGGGTAGTCCTAGGGAACCATGTCTGTTTTGTACCCTATCACAGACGGTTGCTACGTTCGACTCGTCTACTGTTTATAAATTTGGCGAAAAAATGCGGGAAAGTGTCAGAACACGAACACACTTGCATGTGGACCAAATATATGTATGAAAAGGATGGTTTGATGTTCAAATACCCAATGCACAACTTTGATGTGGCACCTGTCGTACAAAGCACACATTATTATTGCTACCCCCCCCAGACACACACACACACTTCGTGTAATCGTGTTGGCGGGAGGGGAATCCTAGCTATGAACGCATGCCCCCAAATAGCTAGGTCTAACATCTCAGCCTACCATAACACAAAACTGAAAGGAGTACAACGTGGTCAACCCTCCCCCCCTTGCTTCCGATCATATGTGGACCGTGTGCGGGCCCACAGATGTGTTCTTCTGGCGTTAGATGGGTGAGGCCACATACGAACCACACCTGCGGGGTGGCCCAATATGTGTGTGTGTGTGTGTGTGTGTGTGTTTGTCTGTGTGTGTGTTTGTGAAAACAATGTGATGTGTGATATTTAAATAACCAAATCACAAATTTGATGTGGCACATGTGCATCACAAATTAACCGGACATCCCCGACCCCATGGAGGTTCATCTAGTGCGTAGTATTGTGCCCCCCCCCACACACACTTTGAGTCAGTGGGAGGGGGCATCTCACCAAGGCGTATTGTAAGACTGACCAAGAAGAATCACCACCTTGGTCGTATAACCCCTCTTGTTGTTGGGTCAAAGTCATGCATGGAAGTCCACACGCGGCCCCACAAAATAGGCTAGCTTGTCGCTGATAACCATGCGAGGGAGTGCCTGAAGACAACCACTGCATGCATGTGGCCCAATGCAAACATATGTATGAAGTGTCATGTGGTGTTTGAATATACCCAATGCACAACTTTGATGTGTTACCCTGCTTTTGGAACCGGAAAGTCCCCACACGGAGTGAGGGTTCACGACGCGTATACTAATATATATATATATATATATATATATATAGGGATTCATGTGTATGCAAGCCCTCAAACTTAGGTCTCGAATCTCACCATGATCGACATACGACTATACGGTAACGCGAACCAAGAGAAGAAGAATCGACCCTAGTAACCTCTCTCGCGTTGTTGGTCAAAGTGATGGACGTCCACGCGGGCCCATGAATATATAGGCTGTCGATGATAACCAAGCGAGGGAGAGTGTCCAAAGACAACCACTGCATGCATGTGCCCCAAACATATGTATGGACATGCGTGATGCATGCATATATGTTTGAATACCAAAAGCACGACATTTTAATGTGGCTCATGCATGCATCAAAAATCGCACAGTCCCCACACATATCTGGTTCATGACGCGTCGCATGCTTGCCCCCCCTCGACCTGGTGGGAGGGATTCGTGCGCACACATGCGCTCAAAGTATAATATGTTATCTGTCACATCATGACATGCGTGTACCGTACCGTATAAGACGAACCAAAATTTAATCCCCTCCTAATTATAAGTCAAATTAACCTCTTTCGCTGTCGGTCAAAGTGATTGACCAAGCGGGCACACAGAGATGGATGAAGCATCTTGCCGATAACCCTGTGAGTGAGTGCTAGAGGACAACCGCCATCGCTTTCTTGTGGGCCAAACACATGTATGGAGATGTGTGGTTGTGATGTTTGAATACCTAATATATATGCAGAACTTTGATGTGGCACCTGCCTCAGAAACCTTTAAGTCCCCCACATGAACTGAGCTTCATGACACCCAGTATATATATGCTGCCCCCTCCCCTCTTCGACGCGTAATATATACTCCTATGTACTGTAACACAACCCGAAATTAATCCTCCTTGTTCGTCAAATTTCCTTTCTTGTTGTCTCATATATTAGATGGACGATGACCTCGCGGGCCCATGGAGGGAAGCATGACAGGCGAATGAGTGACAACCATCATCTGCACGTGGCCCAATGTGTTGGTGATGTTTTTAATACCCAATATGCACAACTTCTTTGTGGCACCTGCCTCGGAAACCGAAAAGTCCCCACACGGAGCGAGATCGTTCATGATGTGTGTGTACGTAGTATGTGCTGCCCATGCCCCCTCCTCCCCTCCTCGACGCATACTATATACTCCTACCGCAACACAACCCAAAAAGAAACCTCCTTGTTGGGTCAAAGTGACGGGGGACAACCTCGCGGGCCCACGGATGCAAGCATCGCACGTGAGTCACTGTCCTATATGACGTGTAGTATATGTTGCCCTCGGCCACCCTATTCAACACATACTATATATATATATACTCCTACCGTACGTAACAAAAACCAAAAAATGACCATCCTTGTTGGTCAAATTAACCTCTCTCACTGCATGTCATAGTGCTGGACGGCGACCCTGCAGGCCCACAGAAAGTGTCACACGCGAGTAAGTGTCCTAGGACCACCGTGTGCATATGGCCCAAAGATGCATGTCAAACTTTTTCTGCAGCGAACATGCGACCAAAGGAGTTTAGTGTTAAAAATTTAAAAAATACGTAACATTTGTCTATTTTTGTACATTGATTGATTTCCCAGGCATTTAATGTGCAAAAATCAAATTTGATCTATATGAGACCCGTGATAGTGCACGAGAATGGATTGCAAAATCATATGTGTACGTGTCCCTGGGTGCATGTTTAGTCCCCAAGGAAGAAATTTCTAACATCGAGAATCTTGATTTTAAAATCCAGTAAATCCAAAATTAAGTTGAAATTCATGAAACTTATCATGGTGTCATATGGACACCAATAGACTGTGATATTTTTTTAAACTAAGTTGAAATTAATGCCCGGCTTCATGAAACTTATCGTGGTGTCATATGGACACCAATAGACTGAACGTGCACAACTTCTATTTACAACAACTTGTCTTCATGCACCAGTAGATTTTCTGGCCCAGGATCTTTATTTTATGATTCAGACCGATCCATTTGATTATGACTGCCAAAAACTTTGGTTGAGTTAGTTGTTATTGTCCTGTTCAATCTGGATTTTGTGTAAACCTGATGAACAATTAATCATCGTGCTTTCGTACCTTCTGTAAGCTAGGGTTAGATATTGTTGTCCTTTTCAACTCGGCTTTGACCCATATTTTCTTTCATACAAATCGGAGCTTCTATCAAGAACCCTCATGGTTCCGAGGGAACTTGGTCACATGATCTGTGTGCGAAACGACATACGCTGTATCTTCCCGCCTTGATTTATTTTACAGAGGCAACATGCAACTGTGCTAAACATATGAAATTATTTAGGGTTCGTTTCGCCTTTTTATATATTGATTTTCCTAGGCATTTTTAACAAATCGCCACCATGTTATTATCACAAACGGTCGTATTAGTCCAACCGTGGGCGTTCAACTAACCATTTACTACCGCGGGCAGCTGTTTGAGTAGACGGGACGACTGTGAGCAGCCCGCCGTGCACGCTCACCATACCGGGAAGCGAGCCGCGAGCGCTGCAATTTATTGCTGGTTTTGGACTTTTGTTTCGGCCGCCTCGGGAAGGTATGTGGAACAGTCCTCTGTTCTCATCTACAAGCACCGCCGCTGAGGATCGCCGCCTGCTGCGAGATGGAGGACGAGCCAACCAACAAGCGGGGGCAGGTCGAGCCAGAACCGCAAGAGCCTCCGACGAACGTGGACTTCATCAGCAGCCTCCCCGACGAGACGTTGGTAACCATCATATCCCACCTCCCCATCAAATATGGCATGCGAACCGCTATCCACTCGCGGCGGTGGCGCCCCCTCTGGCACTCCAGCCCCCTGGACCTCATCATCAACCATGAGTTCTGCAGCGGGGAGCAGCAACGCCTGGATGCATTGTCCCACATCCTCACCATGCACCCTGGGCCGGTCAGATGCCTTGCTATCGGCAGGCTCAGTCCCCACAACAAGACCGAACCCAAGTTGCACTACTGGTTCCTATCCCCGGCCCTGGATCGGCTCGAGGAGCTCAGCTTTCATGCTGGACGTCCTTGCTCGCTGCCGCCGTTCGTGCTCCGCCTCGCGCCCACGCTGCACCGCGCTACATTCAGGCGGTGCATTTTCCCCCGGACTGATGCCACGCTCGCTCTTCATCTCCCTAAACTTAAGCACCTCGACTCATTGTCATCCGCATCTCGAAGGAGGATTTGGAGTGCCTGCTCGTCGGCTGTACATAGCTTGAGTACCTTCGTCATCATGCGATGGATGGGTTCAGTAGCCTCCACATCACCTCGACGAATGCCCGTGCGATTTATGTGCATTGCTGGCGCCGCCCAAGGCTGTCAGTTGAGGTGTTTCATGATATGGTCATTGAAAATGCGCCTTTCCTCGAGAGATTGTATGTACTTGATAAATTAGGTCCAGCAAGAATCAGGGTCATTCACGTACCGAAATTGACAGTGTTGGGCTATTCGTGTGCTGAATTCAACGAACTTGTTACTGGATCATTATCCGTTCAGGTACAACAGTCTTCTTCTTCTCCTTATATATTATTGGAAAGCACATTTTATCTAATTTTTGTTGATCTATATGTTCACCTGTCATCCAGAAAATGATTCCCACAAGCTTGACCCAGCCTCTGCGCACAGTGCAGATCTTGGCACTACAATCTGTCGGCCCCGATCTGGATGAAGTTGTTAGATTCCTTAGATGCTTTCCTTGCACGGAGAAGCTATACATCGAGGTGATGCTCCTTTCCTGTTAATTGTTAACCACAACGGAGCTCAATTTTTTGTTACTTTTACCCATGATTACAATGAAAAATGTAGAATGATTTCTAAAGGAAATTTTGAGGATTTCAATACATATATCTTTTGAGATGCTAGTGTTGTTCGTGTTTTATTCCTTCGCCCGACATGCTTTCGTGATAAAAGTTTATCATGAAAAATTAAAGGTGGCATTTCGCTCTTTTCGTGTATTTTAGAAATCCTGCAAATCAAAGAGGCCCAAAGTGTTCAAATCTGTAGCTAGGCACTAATATGTTGTCTTCGTTTGTAGATACTAGCAGGCCCGAAAGTAGAAAATGTTGGGGAATATAACAATCCCATTGAATGCCTTGAGCTTCATCTCACGGAAATTACTTTTAACGAGTACCGAGGCACCACACCAGAAATTAAATTCGCCAGGTTCTTTGTTGAGAAAGCAAGGTTGCTCAAGGTAATGAGGTTTGCCCTATATTTACTGCGCAGAAGTGAATGTATTGCTAAAGAGCGTAGGCGTGTACAGCTGAATGGAAAAGGCTGTGCAGAAGCTGAATTTCAGTTTGTAACTTCATATGACAGATTATTCGGAAGTCACTGTATCGAGCCGCTATATGACTTCTCGGTGGCTGATCCTTTCGCAGAAATAATGCATGAAAAAGATTCTGAAGAAGATGAATTTTATGTGTCAGAATAGTGTGAACCTTGTAATCTTTGAATTTGGGCCTTGTAATGCTGGAATTTGAACCTTGCAATTTTTATGGTATTTGTTATATAACGTAATTGGATGTTTAATTTGGTTTTGCAATCATGTCCTGTTATAAGTATATATATGTTGTTCTTCTGTACATAGAGCATAGATGTTGTGCAGACAGAGCATATCACATCGCACACGGACCACACTAGGGAACCCGTCGGTGATGAATTCATTAATCGCAAATGGTTGTATACCAGCAATCGTTTGCCCACAACACACACGACTTATTCCATCACAAACAACTCGGATGGATCAACTGTATGTCACGTATCGCACACGCAAATCTAATCTGATTCGTGCTTGATGTCTCCGCCATCGCTCGCACAGTTCGTCTTATTTGCCACGTATCACTGTGCCGGCCTATGCTCGCGTCCCTCGGCGCGCTCTGCTCGCCTTTAGGTGCCGCGGCGCGCTCTGCTCGCATTCGTCGGCGCGCTCTGCCTGCGTACCTCCATGCGCTCGGCTTGTGGACAGCTTTTCCTTGCGTGTTCAACTGCTATATGCATATATATGGTTGCTCGCCGTTGAGGCGACCGCGGAGCGCTCTGCTCGCGTCCCTGCGCGCGCGCTCTGCTAGCGGTTGGGGCCTGCGCACGATCACGTTGGGGGCCCATATGCATGCGGTTGCACCGCGCGCGTCGCCACGATGCAGTTACATGCGGCACAATGTAGTTATGCGCTGCAAATTAGAACTGCCATCCAGGCGTGCGGATATTCCAGGCCATCCGGCTTCCCCATTAATTCCCGCGGTCATTATAACCTTAGTCTCTTCAACCTTTCGATCTCGCCCCACAACACAACAAGCACACCCACGACGACACATGCAGAGAGGATATCTAGCAGTGCTCCAATGGAGTTCAGGGAGCATAAAGTGGAGACCCACGCGAGGGAGACGGATCTCTCGGTGGTGTACACCATCGACCCGGCCGTGGTGGAGGACTACATCAACATCGTGGAGCAGTTGCTTGCTCGAGACAAGTACAAGGTGGTCGGCATCGACCTCCAGTACACCGGCGGTTATCCCAGCAAAGATCAGAAGGTTGCCGTCACCCAGTTGTGCGTGCCCCATCATGTCCTCATCTACCACTACTGCATGGCCACAGAGCCTTGCGACCATTTCGCCAGGTTTGTCAACAACACCGACTACAAGTTCGCTACGGTGGAAACCTCTAACGATGTAAAAGCGCTCATGGTTACGGGCTTGGCCTGCAAGAACCTTGTCGAAATCCATGAGCACTACAGGGTCTGGGGCAGCACGAAGGACTCCCTGGTTGAACTCGCCTCGGCCATCATGGACCCCTACTACGAAAAGATTAAGTAGGATGCCAACAGAACAAGTCCCGTATCCTGGCACGGGCCTGGATGCGGCAACTGGATCAACCTCACCTCAGGTTCGCGGCCAAGAGCGTGTACACATGCTACGAGATGCACAGGCGGATCGTTGACATGAGGTAGTGCCTCATTCCCAAAATCGATGAGGCCGGATCGAGCCACAAGCAGAGCAGTAGCGGTAAGCGTCACAAGAAGTAGCTGGTGATCAAATGATCATTTATCCTACTTAATTATGCATGTAATATATAGTTTACTTTGGCGTGTGGAAATGTCATGTGTGTAGTAGCCACCTATGTAATTATGCATGTAATAGTTTACTTTGGTGTGTGCAATTAAATGTCATGTGTGTAGTAGCCACCTATGTAATTCGATGTTTAATTTGGTTATGCAACCATGTCCTTATAGGTGTGTGTGTGTGTGTGTGTGTGTGTGTATATATATACATAAACACTATTCTGATCACGGGATCAGAATATTATTCTGATCACAACCTGAACTTCCTGAGTTACACGCCTGAACTTCCCTCTGTAGGAACCCGACCTTCGGGCTATCTTCGCAACCGTGTCTCCCCGCGCGAATTATTTTGGTCAGTCGTGTTCTATGTGATGTAAGTGCAATCTCCAAATAGTTTTTAGCAACTAAATGCCCGTTTTAAATAGGAATCTTGCTCATTGGCGGATTTTGCTCTCGAGTCGTGATGAACATGCGTCTGTTGCAATTTTACTGCCTGAGTTGTTCGACCTGAACTTCTCCAAGTGCTAGGTTGAACTTCCGCCAACATTGCCCAAATGGGGCTTGCGATATATCGTTGGAAAGCTATGGACACGAGTATCATGACCCAAGTTGAATTTTTGGCAAAATGTAAGCGGTTTAAGAGCAGTTTTGAAAACCGTTTTTTTTCATACAAAAAACGTGAATCGTATTTTTGATCGCATTTCTAAACCGTTTATCGGAATGAGGCAGATAATATGGCGTTGGAAATCTGCTGCAAAACCGCTGCTCCCACATGTTGAAAGTTTTCTCTAATTCCCTATGGTTAAAGAGTAATTTCAAAAATCATAAAATTTCGCAAACCGAACAGCCGAGTTCGTATTTTCGATGCCATTTCTAAACGGCTAATCCAATTAAGGCAAATAATATGGCGTTGGAAAGCTTATGAAAATGCGCTACTTTTTCATGTTGAAATGTTTTTCTAATTTTGAACGGTTTAAAAGTAATTTAGAAAACGGTACAAGTTCCACCGAGTTCGTATTTTTGAGTTAATTTTTTAACCGTACGTCCGAAAGCAGCAAATGAAATGGCGTTGGAAAGCTTGAACAAATGCGAAACTTTTTGGTATATATTGTTTCTCCCAAATCTTTACGGTTTTAAGTCAATTTTGAAAATGGCTAAAAATGTATTTTCACCGTAATTTCTACAAACTTTATCGGAATGGGGCAAATAATATACCGCTGAAAAGCTATGGAAAATGCGAAACTTTTTCAGGTTGATGGTTTTCTCTGATTCCTAACCGTTTTCAAGCAATTTTGAAAACGGCGAGATCATGCGTTGTGCGTTTTATCACGAAACAGAGCCTTCGAAAATGCACCGCGTGAAGAACTTGAACTTCTCAGCATGTCTACTTGAACTTCACTCTGTTTCTTCACGTGTTGTTTTTTGTTCGTAACTCTCCATCCACTCACCGGAATTGAGCAAGTGATATACCGACGGAAAGCTGCTGTAAACACGCAACTTTTCCGTCTTGATCATTTTTTTCATACTCGCGACAGTTTAAAAGATTTTCATCTGAAATTCATTCGGTGTAGTAGCTGAACTTCCTGCTGTTTGCACGTTGAACTTCTGTTGTGTATTTTCGTTTGTAATTTCTCACCCATTCGTCGGTGTTACACAAATGATATTACTTTTGTACAAACCTCTCTCGCGATAATTTTTTTAATTTTCTCCGACCGAGGACTTGAACTTACACAAATGATATTCCTGCCATTTTGAAGTAAATTAGAAAATGGTGAGATCATGATTTCTGTCTTCATCGCGAATAGAAATGCACTGCGTGAAGTAGTTGAACTTCTCGGGCATGTCTGTCTAAACTTCACTCTATTTTTTATGTGCTATTTTTTGCCCGTAACTACCAAACCACTTACCGGAATTGAGCAAATGATATACCGACAGAAAGCTGTTGAAAACACGCAACTTTTTTGTGTTGATCAGTTTTTCATACTCGCGACGGTTCAAAATATTTTATTGAATGCGTAAAAATGTGTTTTTAACGGTATACATAAAAACTTTTAAACCATTCATCAGAATATAGCATACAATATACCGTTGGAAAGCTTATGAATAGGAGCATATTTTTCATGTAGACAGACATTACAAATTTTTGTCGTTTTAGAGCAGTTTTAAAAATGGCAAAAACAACATCGTTTTTTGCCTGTTTTTTACATGTAATTGAAGGTCGGACGTCTCGCACTAAAGATCTTGAACTTCACCGGGAGGAGCACGTGAACTTCTTGCAACAAACCTTTTAAGCTTTTTGTTTTCTATTATTATATTCTTATCTGAAACGCATTCCTTGTAGTAGTTGAACTTTCTGGTGTTTTCACCTTGAACTTCTGTCACGTATTTTGGTTCTACCTCTCTCACAAGAATTTTTGAACTTTCTCGGGTCGAGCACTTGAACTTATAGCAACAAAACTTTTAGCCTTTGCCTTTTCATTCTTTTTTTCTCATGTGAAACGCACACCATGCAGTACATGAACTTCTCTTTTATTTCGCTTTAGTAATGGAAAAAGTATGAGTTTTTTGTATACATAGAACCTTTCTAAATTTTTTATTTGAACTTCTTTGTGTAATTTTTAGAAATGTGAAAATTGAAGTTTTATTAGAAACATCGAACTTCTTCGCTATTTTGAATTGAACTTATTGGTTTTATTCTTTAGTAACCGGAAAAATCTAAGATTTTAAATAAATATCAAACTGCTCTGTTTTTTCCAATTGAACTTCTTCGTTATTTTGAATTGAACTTATTGGTTTATTCTTTAGTAACCGAAAAAAATCTGACTTTTCAAATATAATATCAAACTGCTCCAGGTTTGTAATAAACATCGAACTGCTCATCTATTTTAATTTGAACTTCTTGAGGTTTAGTGAGAAGTTCATTTTTTATGCATTGTGAAATGCTGCACTTTTTGATGAACTTTACTGTTGTTTTATTTTCTATCTTTTTAGTGCAAATTGAACTGCACAAGTTTCGCATGGTGAACTTCTGTCTTTCTAATAAACACAATGAATTTCTACACACAACGTTTCTATAATACCCAAAAGTTGCCCAAAGTCATTTTTTATTGCTCAGACAGCAACTCACGCCCACACTCTTTTTTTTGACTTCTGTTATCAATAGAAAAAATATCATGGCACTGTAAATAACGCCTCCACTGTCCTCCCCGCAACATCACCCACCAGCACCTCTACATAGTTTTTTTGGACAGTACCATCCCTTTGTTTAGGACAAAAAACAAGTAAATTAAACAAAAATCACATGTAGGAACCGAGGATGTTTCTGTCACTGTGTCAAGTGGAATGGTTACAATAAACCATAATAATTTAGAAAAAATACTTCATGGGGCATCAACAAAAAAAGGAATATGAAAATGGTGCTTTTCCATCTTCACATATAGTTGCCAACAATGAATTCCGTAGCTTCTCCTTCTTGGACATTTACACAAGCACCTAGCGGGCAATGAATAAAAAACACACAAAAGTAGCCATGGCAAACATCTTGGTAGAGCAGCAGATGCGCTTGGTGCTATGCGGGGAGGAGAGAGGTGTGCATGAACTTTTTACTGCATCTGACCTTTTGAATATTGCATATATGAACTTCTCTGGTGAGACAAGATTGTTTTTTTTACAACATGTCATGAATATGTCTCTATGCCGCACCTGCTCCTGCACTTGAAAGCAGAACATAGCTTCTGTGCAATTGAAAGCAGAACAACAATCTGAGCAATGATGGATAATTAACGACAAACAACATCTGAGCAATTGAAAGCAGAACACAGCTTCTGTGCCGCACCTGCTCCTGCACTTCTCTTTCCCTCCTCTGCTGCATCTAACTGGCTCGATTCCGTCGTAGGGATGCAGGTGTTTGTGATGGTAGAGCGGATCGAATGCGAGGCACACGATCAGCAAGGGAACTGAGCGAGCCCATCCATGCCGGTTGTCACTGTGGCGGGGTGGGAGAACGACGACGGTGGGTAGGAAGGAGGAGTTCGGGGAAGGCGCGCGGCCAGCTGCAGGTCGTGGCCTCCTGCAGCTGAAGGTCGATGCCTCCTCCAGCTGCAGGATAGCACCCAACCCGCACGTGCGCTAGTGTTCGCCGACGAGTGGAGGGCAGTGAAGAATCCTCACCGGATCTGGCACCCCGAGGTGCTCCGGGAGAGGGAGAATACCGCGGTGGAAGAAGGCAGCGGCGCACGGGGGTGAAGCGGCGGCGCGGGGGATGGCCGGATGGGGGACGGTGGTGCGCGGGAGGTAGGGCGGCGGTGCGCAGAGGCAGGAGGCGAGCGCGTGGGAGGCTGGGTGTGGCGGCGGGGGAAGCTGGGGACCACAACGCCGACGATGAGCGCAGGTGGCGATGGGGATGGGATCTTGGGGCGGCCGTGTCTCCGATTGGGGCGTGGCGGGGTAGCGTCAGCGCCGCCGGTTGGGGACGGGGCGGCGGGCGCGTCGCCGTTGGGGGCGGGAGGTGGGGGATCGGAGAAGGTGGTGGGTCGGGTGAGCGTGAGGTGGGGTGGGCTTTTTTCTTTTTTGCTGTCACTGCCCGGTTCGGGAGTTCGGGAACATTCCCATCGGGCCCTATATAGGGCCTGACGTGATCCAAATAGTTATTCTGATCCCAGGATCAGAATAGTGTTGTCCTATATATATATATATATATATATATATATATATATATATATATATATATATATATATATATATATATATATATATATATATATATATATATATATATATATATATATATATTGTTGTTCTGTATGCAATCCCATCGCACAACACACACGTCTTATTAGCAGCAATCGTCTGTGTTATTATCGGTCTTCGCACACATTTCTGATTACAGACCTGTTTGTCGCGTATCACACACATCTTGTTAAAGTGAACCATTTATGTTATCTTGGTTCAACGCAAACAGTTCATCCGAGTGAACCGTATGCCGTATATTGCACACACCTTGATCTGGCTGACCGTTTCTTTTGTGTTGCCTAATCACAAACAATTCATCCGAGTGAACTTTATGCCGTATATCGCACACACCTTGATCTGGCTGCCCGTTTCTGTTATTCCGCCTCATCACAAACAGTTTATCCGAGTGAATTGTATGCCATATATCGCACACGCCTTCATCTGGCTGCCCGTTTTTGTTGTTCTGCCTCATCACAAAAAGTCCATTGAACTAAACCGTATGCCCCGTATCGCACACGCAACTAAAATCTGAACCGTGTTTGATATATCCACCATCACAAATGTTTTGCATCTTTTTTGACGGTTTTTTTTACATCATCATTTGCGATTAATGCATTGCACACAGTTTCGTCGAAGGGTATCTGATTGTAGTGTTGCGTTAGCGGCATCCTGCAGTAGTGTTGGATGCACACCCACTTAGTTTCTTTTTGAGCTTTCATACACTTATAGCTCTAGTGCATCCGTTGCATGGCAATCCCTACTCACTTGCATCGATATCAATTGATGGGCATCTCCATAGCCCATTAATTTGCCTAGTTGATGTGAGACTTTCTCCTTCTTTTTGTCTTCTCCACAACCACCATATTCTATTCCATCTATAGTGCTATATCCATGGCTCACACTCATGTATTGTGTGAAAGTTGAAAAATTTTGAGAACACCAAAAGTATGAAACAATTGCTTGGCTTGTCATCGGGGTTGTGCATGATGAAATACTTTGTGTGACGAAGATGGAGCATAGCCAGACCATATGATTTTGTAGGGATAACTTTCTTTGGCCATGTTATTTTCAGAAGACATGATTGCTTTATTAGTATGCTTGAAGTATTATTGTTTTTATGCCAATATTAAACTTTTGTTTTGAATCTTACGGATCTGAATATTCATGCCACAATAAAGAAGATTAAATTGATAAATATGTTAGGTAGGATTCCACATCAAAAATTCTGTTTTTATCATTTACCTACTTGAGGACGAGCAGGAATTAAGCTTGGGGATGCTTGATATGTCTCCAACGTATCTATAATTTTTGATTGGTCCATGCTATTATATTATCTGTTTTGGATCTTTTATATGCATTAATATGCTATTTTATATTATTTTTGGGACTAACCTATTAACCTAGAGCCTACTGCCAGTTTTTGTGTTTTACATAAAAGGAATATCAAACAGGGTCCAAACGGAATAAAACTTTATGATGATTTTTCTTGGACCAGAAGACATCCAGCTTGTAGAGGGGGTCAGAGGATGGCCTAGGAGGCCACAAGCCTGCTAGGAGTGCCCCTGGGGGGGCACGCCCAAAGGGCTTGTGGGCCTCTCGGGGGTCTCCTAACCCTAATTCTTGCTCTATAAATTCCCAAATATTCCCAAACCACCAGAAGTGTCCACCAAAATACTTTTTCGCCGCCGCAAGCCTCTGTTCCCGTGAGATCCCATCTTGGGGCCTTTTTCGGCGATCTACCGGAGGGGGATTCAATCATGAAGGGCCTCTACATCAACCTTGCTACCCTACCGATGATGCGTGAGTAGTTTACCACAGACCTACGGGTCCATAGCTAGTAGCTAGATGGCTTATTCTCTCTCTTTGATCTTCAATACAATGTTCTCCTTGATATTCTTGGAGATCTATTCGATGTAATACTTTTTTGCGGTGTGTTTGTTGAGATCCGATGAATTGTGGATTTATGATCAGATTATCTATGAATATTATTTGAGTCTTCTCTGAACTCTTTTATGCATGATTAAGATATCTTTGTATTTCTCTTAGAACTATCGGTTTGGTTTGGCCAACTAGATTGGTTTTTCTTGCAATGGGAGAGGTGCTTAGTTTTAGGTTCAATCTTGCGATGTCCTCACCCAGTGACAGAAGGGGTAGCGAGGCACGTATTATATTGTTGCCATCAAGGATAAAAAGATGGGGTTTTCATCATATTGCTTGAGTTTATCCCTCTACATCATGTCATCTTACTTAAAGCGTTGCTCTGTTCTTATGAACTTAATACTCTAGATGCAGGCAGGAGTCGGTCGATGTGTGGAGTAATAGTAGTAGATGCAAAATCATTTCGGTCTACTTGTCAAGGACGTGATGCCTATATTCATGATCATTGCCTTAGATATTGTCATAACTTTGCGCTTTTCTATCAATTGCTCAACAGTAATTTGTTCACCCACCATATGCTATCTGCAAGAGAGAAGCCTCTAGTGAAACCTATGCCCCCCGGGTCTATTTTCCATCATATATTTTCAGATCTATGAACCAAAAAACCCAAAAATACTTTCCTACAATTTACTTAGATTTATTTTAGTTTGCCTTTTTATTTATCTTTTATACCTATCTCTATTAGATCTCACTCTTGTTCGAGACCGTGAAGGGATTGACAACCCCTTTTGGCGTTGAGTGCAAGTGTTTGTTAGTTTGTGCAGGTGCATAGATTGGAGACTTGCTTGTACCTCCTACTGGATTGATACATTGGTTCTTAACTGAGGTAAATAAATATCTCTACTTTGCTGCATCACCCTTTCCTCTTCAAGGGAAAAATCAACGCAAGCTCAAGAAGTAGCAGGCCTCCTTTTATAGCTTAAGGGGCGACCACAGTGGCAAAACAGCCATTTTACTGTGATTAGATAGCTAACAGTGCTATCATACCTAACTCTGGCAGTTAGGACAAAGTGCATTAAATGCACTGCTAGGTGTCGTGCTGAGGTTGAAGCCGGGCAAGCCTGCCGCGCTGCTTATCCATCTTCTTCTTATTAGCATGACACGCCTCTGGACGGGTGTCAATAAAGCTAATCTCTTCCTTACCATGCTACCACGTGCTTGACAGGATCCACCTAGTTGCTTGATAGCTTGACACCACACTAATTAATGACTTGAGAACGATGAGGTGGAGCAGTGGAGTCTTGGTGAAGGCCTGATGGCAAGGTGCCTGGCGGGTTCTGGTCTTGGCGGCCCCGGAAACCTTGCCGGGGCGAACTGGTCTCGTTCCTCAGGTGCAACTCGACCCGGCCAGGCTCTCCAGCCTGGCAAGGGAGGCTTCCCTGAAGTGATCTTCTACTAACTTGCTCTTCTTGAGCTTTGACACGCCCAGCAGGGGCAGTTTGCCCGGGAGGCCACATAAGTCAGTGCACCAGTCAAGGTAGAACAAATACCCCTGTTTGTGTACACCGACATTAGCCCCCGGGCCTGAGCCATACGCGCCGTGGGTGTCGTTGGTTTAGACCCAAATAGTGCACGGACACGCTGCAAAAATCCGCTGCCCACATATTAATGATTTTACTGTTATGTCAATCACACGTCCATCCCACGCAGTTACTGCGGGTCGTGGAATCGTGGGTTTGCAGCAGTTACTGGGTAGTGCGCCTGTAAAGGAGGTTTTTGCAGGGGAATAGTGGAGAGCCAACCCCCTCGCGTGGTCCCAATAAAACAGGGCAGACGCAAAGGAGCATTGCTCATTCACATCGTTTGCCCCTCCTACTTCATCCTCTCCCCTGCGACGGAAACCGCCTCCGCCGCCACCATCCTTCCCCCACACAAAACCAGATCTCTCCCTCTCCTATGCTCAAAGAAATGGGGCGCAAGAAGAGCGCCGTAAAGGGAAAACAGGCGGCCAAGCCCGAAGATCCAAGAGCAGAGGAAAATAAGAAAGAGGCGGAGTAGTTGGTTCAGCGACGGCAGGAGAATGTGGTTTTCTCGCCATCAGACTTGGATGACAATGCTTTGATCCATAGGTATGCATATATATGGGGGAGGAAAACCAAAGGCCACTGAGAACCGGTTGTTTTCCCTGACGGATCCAAGATTCCAGCAGACTCTTATCCCTTTTTCTGCGCATACTTCTACTGCGGGCTTTCTCCCCCTTCTCTGACTTCTTCAGTGCCATGATGCATGCTTTTGGTTTTCATTTGCTGGATTTCACACCCAACGCGATAACTTGCATGGCAGTCTTCGCTTATCTGTGCGAAGATTTTGCCGGAGTCACCCCAACATGGATTTACTTCACCACTTCTATATCCCCCGTATTGAGGACAAATCCCTTTCGGGGAATATATCATGGATTCTGCGGGGGAGGAGAGAAGATTGGGATTACCTTGGAGGGCAATTGCGTGGCAAGTGGGAGGAGTGGAGGGGTGACTGGTGCTGGATTCAGGACCCTGAAGCACTCCCGTTCTGCTTGACGTGGACCACGTGCGTAGTGCGCGGCAAGGGCTGGAGCAACTTGGGTGCCACTGTCGAGAAGCTCCACCCAGCATTGAACAGAATTGCCCGCCTCAAAGCTGCCGGGCTCACCATCGAGCATGTGGGAGCCGACTTCCTCCAGCGCCGCATTACACCATTGCAAAGGAGGGATTGGTTTTCCTGGGAATACAACACTGGTACAGCGAGGTGCTATACAAACGGTTTTTAACCCCTTTCCGCGACGGCATTTGGAACCGTCGCCAAGTGAGTGTGGGCAATAGGGGGGTCCTTCCCACACGACCCAGAAACCGTCAGGGATAGGGAGCCTTGATGCATACAGTTGTCCCTATATAACCGTTTCCGATATCTCGAATATCCCAAACGCTTCATCCTTGCTACTCGTTTGTGCTCGCATTGCCATCGCAGTCGGAGTTTTGTGGTTTTACCTAAAACCAGGCAGATTCCAGGCACGGGAGTTTTCAAGGCACGTACCAAACTGGCTCTACGTTTATGATGCCTGGCACATCACAAACAGTTCATGATTATAAACCGTGTACGATAGGTAGACAATCACACACATTTAGTTTTCCCGCACCGTATGTGATAGTGTCTGACATCACACACGCTTTGCAAACGGCAACTGTGTGCATTGTTACACACGTTTCCTCTCCATGAACCGTGTCAGATTATGATGTATATCGCACACGCTGTGATTTATTGACCGTGTGCGCCATAATGACCTGCACACCGTAATTTCGCCCTAATTTAATTGCTGCTATTTAAAATTGTACCTAATTTGAACTTCAAAGTAGGCTATAGCTTTATTCATATCCATCAGGTTCAAACAACCAATGCATTATTCGATTCATAGGTACACATGTTTAAGAATTACATAAGCACCAAATAAAGAATGATGAACCAGGGTTCTATACTTGTACTATTACAGATGGTAAAGAAAGAGGCGACAGACATTCTGGTTGCTGAACAAGGTGAAGCAGAATGGCCCTATTGTGCTCTCCTGGATGCAGAAGGCACGCATGACTCTAGTCCAACCCCTTGTGATGGTCGGCCGCCAATCATGTAGTTTGAGAGGTAATCTTGAGTAAACTGCTTCAGGATCCACTGCAAAGGAAAATAGATTCAGACATTGTCATCTAACACAACTCATTACGGGCAGTAAAAAGAAGGCTACAGGGTTCTTACTTACCATCATGCAGTTCACTTTTGTCTTGCATAAAGTGTAAATAAATAGTTCGATTGACATCTTTTGACCCATTTTAATAACAATCTTTATCAGTTTCCTCACTTGATGCTGGTTCAAGAATATCTCATTGCCCCATACGCAGAAAGGCTCAAAGTGTGGATCTTTGGCAATGACATATGTACCTAAAAGCACCAAGTTAATATTACAAGCTAAACAACAATTGAAAAATGATGTAGTACAATACTCCCTCCATCCCATTATATAAGATTTTATTACATGTATATCTAGACATCATCAGAACATTAAGGTAACACTCTTCCTTGTTGCTATGTAGCCTGGGATTGCATATTTAGTCATTCAGTACAATGCATGTTGCTATGTAGCCTCAGATATATTAAATATGGCCCTAGTTAACCTACTGATAAATGGGTTACAGATATATTCAGTGAAATGTCCGATTCAACGATTAATCCCTTATCATCCCCCAGGCTATATGGTACCAACTACCGATATCCTGAACAGTGAGTACATATAAGCAATGCGATGAAACTAACATCGATGGAAAACATCACTGTTCTCAATATTGTCCTGTATGAGTACATATAAAGGCATGTTAAGCACAACAGGCTAAACATCAACCAAATATATCCATGGTAGACAACATAATCTACAAATGATAGCTTAAGTGTGCAGGCTTAAGCACGCTAGTTAAGCAAAACAAGAAGTGGAAAGGTGTGTTAACTGCATCAGGCATAACATTTAAAAACAAGCAAATAGTCATTCAAACTGGTATTGTGCAGGTCTAAAGTACACTAGTTATTGTTAAAAAACGAAAAGGCATGTTAACTGCAACATCCTTAACAGCAACCAAATATCGTAATTCATAGTGGTATTGTTGAAACTTTTATTGATGAAATTGAACTGCACAACAAGTAGTTGCACATATAGAGCATCACATTGTGAAGAACTGAAATAAACAAGGCATAAGGCAATATATATATATATATATATATACCAGCAATTTTAAAAGTTAACGGACTAAAACCCTTAGTGGATATATATATACTCCAGCAATTTTTGGCCGTTTCTGGTCGATCCCCTAAACTTAACATTGTAAACTTCAATTTGATCAAGTTCAAAGCAGGTTCAACCGAAAGTAGCATGCATTCAAACCTAAACATAGATAGTTTTGCATAACCAAACATAAAACATAAATTTAAACTAAGCTAAACTACTTTCGGTCGAAGTGGAGGTCGAGCCAATCCTTCCTCGTCAGGTACGGTGTGCCGCGAGCCGGGTCCGGGCCAGTGCCGTCGTCGGGGTCGTTGGGGAAGACACTCCTCCACTCATCGACGTTGATCTCCTCGTCCTCGCCGCCCACCTCGATGCCCTCCACGCCGCCGTCCTTGCCGCCATCGACCTCATCATCGGAGGAGAGCACGATAACCTCGCCGCCCTCCGCGCCGGCAAAGATCACCCGCTCCGCCTCCACGAGCTCCGGGTGCTGGCAGCGGAGCTCTTGCTTGTAGGCCTTGTCGGTGGCCTCGGCCTAGAGGCGCTCCCACGCCTCGCGGTCCTCTCGCGCCATAGCCGAGCTCACCACCCCTGGCTCCGGCAGAACAAGGTCGACCGGACGTGTGCCGAAGGGGAAATTGAGCCTAGCCGCCGCGCCGTGGTAGCGGACCTACCAGCGGTCATACTCCATGGCCGCGAGCTCGGCCGTGTGGAAGCTACCGAGCCACCGGTGGGTGTGGGTCTCCCGATCCATAATCTCGGTGACCCACGTCCCCCACCGCCGCTGCCGAACCCCGAGGTAGGACCTCGTCGGCGGCCGGGCCCGAGGGAGGATGGGGAAGTCCTCAAACCAGCGTAGGGGTGCGGCGGCGGGCGGATCGGGCGACCGGCGATGACGGATCGATAAAGAGCCCACGGAGGATGACGGGGACACCTCGGCTGCCACCTCGCCGGCGTCGGGCGAAGAGGCCGCGATAAACCTATAGGATTCCATCATATATATATGGTCAAACTTCCCCTTTCGCTTCCCGACAAAGGTGGACTGTGTGCCGACCCACAAATGTGTGCTTGTGGCGCGAGATGGGTGAGACCACATACGAACCACATGCGGGTGGCCCTACTATATGTATGAAAAGGGTGTGGTGTGTGATATTTAACTACCTTTCACAACTTTGATGTGGCACGTGTGCCTCGCAAATTAACTGGACTTCCCCGACCCCACGGAGGTTGCAGGTAGCGCGAAGTACCCCCCCCCCACACACACACGTCGGGGGGAGGGCATCTCACCAAGACGTACTGTAACACGGACCAAGAAGAATCCAACTTGGTCGTACAACCTCTCCTCGCTCGTTGTTGGTCAAAGTGATGGACGTCCACACGGCCCCGCAAAATGGGCTAGCTTGTTGCCAATAACCTCGCGAGGGAGTATTGTATGAAGACAAACCCACTCTGTGCATGTGGCCCAAGTATGTATATGGAAGTGGTGTGTGTGTGGTGTTTGAATACCCAATGCGCAAATTTGATGTGGCACCATGCTTTGGAACCGTAAAATCCCCACACCGAGCGAGGGTTCATGACGTGTAGCATGCGCTCAAACTTAATTAGGCTTGGAATGGGTCGACCTGCTATACGGTAACTCGAAGCAAAGAAGAAGAATCCACCCTAGTAACCTTTCTCGTCGTTCGTCGAAATGATGGACGTCCTCGCGGTCCCACGAATATATATAGGCTTGCTGCCCATAACCAAGTGAGTGAGAGTGTGTCCAAAGACAACCATTATTGCATGCATGTGTCCCGAACATATTTATGGAGGTGTGTGATGCATGAATATGTCTTGAATACCCAACCCAATGCACAACATTGATGTGGTGCATGCGTTGAAAATTGCAGAGGTCCCCACACAGAGCAAGAGGTCGTTCATGACGTGCCGTGTACTTGCCCCCCCTCCCCCCGTCGATCCAGCGGGATGGATTCATGTGTACAGATGCGCTATTATATATATGTAATCTCACATCATGATCTATATCAAGACAAAACAAAAAATTAATCCCCTCCTAAGTCAAATTAGTTAACCTCTCTCGCGCTGTCGGTGAAAGTGATGGACCAAGCTGGTCACCCCCCCTCGACACGTACTATATATACACCTAGTAACACAGCCCTAAAAGAATTAATCCTCCTTGTTCGTCAAACGTACCTCTCTCTCGCTGGGTCAAAGTGATGGACGACGAACTCGCGGGCCCAACACAGAAGTGAAGCGTACGTCGCACATGAGTGATCATCCTATATAGGACTACGTACCACCGTCTGCATGTGGCCCAAAGAGATGTTTGTGTGATGTTTGAATACGCAATGCACAACTTTGACGTGGCACCATGTATATAGGAAACCAAAAAGTCCCCACAGAGAGCGCGAGGTTCATGACGCGTGGTATGTGCTATATGTACGCCCCCATTCGACGTGTGGTATATATGTACTTCTACTGTATAGCACGAACCAAAAAAGAATCATTCCTTGATGATCAAATTAACCTCTCTCTCATTGGGTCAAAGTGATGGAGGACAACCTCGCATGCCCACAGATGGAAGCGCCACACGCGAGTGAGTTCCTATATATAGGGCAACCACCGCCTGCATGGTATTGCGTGATGTTTGAATACCAATATAATGTACAACTTTGATGTGGCACCTGCCTCGGGAACCGGAAAGTCCCCACATGGAGCGAGGTTATGACACACATATATATAGAGTATTCATGTTGCCCCCTCTTTGACATGTACATACTCCTATACCGTGCATATACGTAACACAAACCAAAAAAGAACCATCCTTGTTGGTCAAATTAACCTCGTGGGCCCACAGAGAGAGGCACATGCGAGTGATGTCATAGGACAAAACCACCGCGTGCATGCGCCCGTGTGTTATGTGATGTTTGAATACCCAATGCATAACTTTGATGTGGCACATGCTTCGCAAACCGGAAACGCAGTACACCACGATGCGTGTAGCCCCCTCACTTCAAGCCGGTGGGAGTGTGTACGCACATGCTCGAACTTTGATATGGAATCCCACCATGATCCACACCACACACATGCCAAGATGAATCCACCTTTTGGTAAAATGCCTCTCGTTGTCAGTGGAAACTGAAAACCTTTGCGGGCTAACGAATGGGCACGTCGCTAATAACCGCACGAGGGAGAGTGTCCGAGAGGACCACCAACGCATGCATGTGGCCTGAACATTATGTATGAAAGGGCTGTGTAATGCTTTAAATAACCAATTCATGACTTTGATGTCTCATAAATGACTCACAAAATGATCAATAATCCCACACGGAGGTTCACGACTCGTAGTGTACTGCCGGAGCCCTCCCCCCCACCCCCCACACATACACAGACACACACATCCCGCACCACCACAGCCACTCTGAGGCATGTCAAACTTTTTCTGCAGTGAACATGTGACCAAAGGTGGAGTGTCGTGTTCAAATTAAAAAAAAATAGACATCATTCGACCGTTTGTATACATTGATTGATTTCCTAGGGATTTAATGTGCAAAAATCAAATTTGAGCTACATGTGCACCAAAATGGGTTGCAAAATCATATGTGTCCCTGGGTGCATGTTTCCCTGTGCAAGAGATTTCAAAATATTGAGAATATATATTTTTAAAATTCAGTAAATCCAAAACTTAGTTGAAATTCATGAAACTTATCGTGGTGTCATATATGGACACCAGTAGACTATGATATTGTATTTTTTTGTCAATGAGACCCATTTTGATATAATCTTCTTACAAACGGGAGATTATTAAAAACTGGCAACCAATATCTCATACGGATTATTTATTCGGACCATGTGCGTTAGACCGTGCCATGCTTCAGTTAAGCAGTAAAGCGGCAGAATGAATCATCAATAAACCAAAAAATATACGTGCTGCCACACGCCCCGTGTGCCGTGCGAGTAGGCGTGAGTTGACGGGATGCATGCGAGCAGTCCACCACGCACGCATACCAGGAGGCGTGCGTGCAGGTGTGCGTATTGACGGGAGGCGTGCGAGTAGCTATGTGAAATGATGGTAGGAATGGCAGAAGTCCGCCACGCAGGCTCACCGGGAGGCGAGACAGCTTTTGACCACAGCCTGCCTTGCTCCCACTGGTCCGTATTAATTGCGCGCCCGAGCCGCCGGCCATAATAGGTGGCCGCACCCCCGGTCCACAGTGCTCACCAATGTCTGGACTCTGTAGTGTATGAGGATGTCGCCGAAGCGCACCATCGGAGGGAGTGGCGACACCGGGGCTGGTGAAGCACCCACGCAATGCGTGAAGCTGGGCACAGAGGTTGCCATCGCCGCCGACGAGGTCTCGCGTGGGCAGCAGCATGACCTTGACTTCGTCGGCGCCGTCGTGCCTGCCCAGCCGGAGCCGGAGGTCAACAGCAACCCCGGCAATGACTGCAACTCTGACGGAAAACCGGTTAGTCATCTATATACCCATTTGTGCGGCAAACATATCATGTGTTTTCTCTGGTTACTCCCCCCCTCTATAATTTTTCTGGAATACAAATCCTATGGTTATGTTCTCTCAGTCCATGAAATCAGAGTAATTAAGATCCGTTAGATGCACGTAGTGTATTGATTGTTTGAATGTTATCCGTATAGAGTTAGTGATTAATTGTTTGTTCTGTACAAATGATTTTTCCTAATAATCTGACTAGGGTTAGCTTGTGTGCTACTAATTCGTGGCCTGATCTTGAGAATTGATTTTGAATGTCCTACATATATGTTTGTGCCTTTTTTCTTCCAGATCTTGAGAATTGATTTTGATTGTCCTACATGTATGTTTATGCCATTTCTTTTCTTTCAGATTAGTATGTACACAGATGAGGCTCCAGCCAGCGCCGCCGCCGGATGTAGATCTTGGACCCGGCTGCGCGGCCAGAAGCGGCCACGCTCCCTTGGACCTGAGGGACCAGTAGAATCTCTGGCGGACCGCATCAGCGATCTCCCGGACGGCATCCTTGGGGAGATCATCTCCCTTCTCCCCACCAAGGATGGCTGCCGCACACAAGTCCTCTCATCTCGGTGGCGCACTCTGTGGCGCGCCACGCCTCTTAATCTCCACTATCGTCAGCTATCTGTCGATGATGATTCTGAACTCCCCGGAGCCATCATCTCCTCCCACCAGGGCTCCGTTCAACGCATCTGCATCCCGGCATGCTACCTACTGGACATACCCTGCACGGTGGCCGCCTGGCTGACATCCCGTCAATTTGATAAACTCCAGCAGCTTGAGTTCTACCATTACTATAGCGATAGGTTACCACCAAGAGCTGCATCTGTGCCCTCACCACCGATGCCCATCTCATGGTTTTCCTCCTCTCTCCACACCGACACCTTGACCCGGTGCCATCTAGCAGACAATCTGGTACAAATGCTTCGACTGCCACTGCTGAAAAAACTTGCGCTTGTGTTGGTTGATCTATCGGTGGCCTCACTTCACAGCATCATCCACTCCAGCTGCCCTGCACTGGAGCGTTTGGTGCTTGTTTTTGGACTAGGAATCCATATCCCTTGTCTCAAAATAAAGTCGCCTCACCTTGTAAGCATTGGAATTCATTTTGAAGGACAGGAGCTCATCATCGAAGATGCCCCTTCACTTCAAAGGTTGCTCCTTGATTGTTGTTATAAACCTTCGCAAATAACTGTGGTCTCTGCGCCTAAACTGGAGACCTTGGGTGCAATTAGTGATCCGTTTGAATGGTTCAAGATGGTGTTTGCCTCCACACCTATTGAGGTACTGTATATTATTCATGTACACTTTTGTAATTTGCATTTTTCGTTTGTGCGCATAAGTTAAGTATCATCTTGGAGTACACTTTCAGTAATAATATTATGTTCTATGCTCAATGAAGCGCTTATCCATCCTATCAGTGATGGTGGATTATGTCAAGACCTTATATATCAATATGTGGTGTTTTGATCTCAACATCATTATTGCCTTGCTGCAATGCTTTCCATGTCTGGAGAATTTGTATATAAAGGTGACAATTTCACGCACATTGAAAGCCCATATATAATGTACTATAATTAATCGTTCAGCTATCGCTCTTTCAACATAATCTTTTTTAGACATTAACTGTTTTCAATCTTCATCTCTATTTAGGCACTAACACATGGAGAAAAAGGTATAACAAATCGATGGTTCAAGAAGCACCGGGATTTTCTCATATCTCATGACATTCGTTTGAAGACAGTAACGCTGGAAGGATATGCATTAAATAGTGCAAACACTAGCTTTGTCACATTCTTCATGTTGAATGCGAGGGCGCTATTGTCCGTGAGGATTAAGTTTTTCAACAAGAAATTTCTCATGGAACTGTATGTGGAACAGCATAAAAGAAGTTTCAGGTGGACCTAAGGGCTTCTGATCGTGCTTGGTTTATATTTACAACAACTTGTCGTCATCATGGACCAGTAGAACTTTTGTACCAGGATCTTGATTTTATGGATCAGACCGATCCATTTGATTGTGACTGCCAAAAACTTTGGTTGAGTTAGATGTTATTGCCCTGTTCAATCCGGGTTATGTGTAAACCTGATGAACAATTAATCCTCGTGCTTTTACACCTTTTGTAAGCTGGAGTTAGACATTGTTGCCCTTTTTAACTAGGGTTTGACCCACGTTTTCTTTCATACTGGGCGTCTGTGTTCCTATAGGTACTACCTCTGTCGTGGCTTATTCTTTGTTGGCCCCCTTCGTATTTTGTAGTACCAAACTTTGACCTTAGATTTAACTAAGAATATATTAATGCATGTCATCGAAAATAATATTGTTGGATGGCTATTCCCGGCTATGTTCATCTGCTATATGCAATAATTATGCATGTGCTTGCTCTCCGTTTAGGCGGCCATGGCGCGCTCTGCTCGCGTGCCTCCGCGCGCTCTACTCGCCGTTTAGGCGCCCTCGGGTCGCGTCCCTCTGCGCGCTCTGCTCGCCGTTTAGGTGCCAAGTCTCGCTCGGGTCGCGTAGTCGTCCCTTCGCGCGCGCTCTGCTAGCGGTTGGGGAAGCTTTAGTTATTTGATCTTAGATTATGTTAATTAATTATACCTCCAGAGCCCGAATCATCCGGCTCTGGACGTATAATTAATTAACCTAAACTATGATCTCCGGCGCCCGTTCCCGTCGCGCAACTCCATCCTGTCGTCCACCGTTGGGGGTATGCCGGTATGTGTGGGTAACTAGCTAGCAAGTGGATCAGTAGCGAGTCACCGCCGGCGGCCATTGCTGTGGTTATTTATAGCTAGCAGCTGGCTAGGGGATTGGGGATTTTACAATTCACCCCTGTGGAGCGCGGGAAGCCTTCGCCGGAGTGCGGGAAGACTTGAGCACACAACCCGGCATTCATATGCATTGTCACGTGTTACCGGACACGTGTTAACATAAGGAAACGTATGTGCAACTTACTAATCATCGCACACGAGTACTCGCAGACGCATCGTGTGCGATACTCCTAGCCACCGCAAGCAACTAGTTTGCATTTTTCAAAGTTTTTTGTACGAACAGAATCGCACACGAACTAACTATAGTAACCGTCTGTGTTATAAATTCTCATCGCAAAAAGTTCATCCGAGTGGGCTGTTTGCTGTGTATCACACACATCTTGTTTACACGAATCATTTGTGTTCTTTTGGCTCATCACAAACAGTTCATCTATGTGAACTGTATGCCGCATATCACACACATCTTGTTAATTCGAACCATTTTTGTTCTCTTCCCTAATCGAAAATAGTTCGTCCGAGTGAACCGTATGCCGTATATCACACACACCTTGATCTGGCTAACCGTTTTTGTTGCATTCCCTAATAGCACACAGTTCATCGGAGCGAACTGTATGCCATATATCGCACACACATTGATATGGCTGCCCGTTTCTGTTGTTCTGCCTCATCGCAAATAGTTCTTCTGGATCAACCGTATGCCCCGCATCGCACACGTAACTGAAATCTGAACTGTGTTTGATGTCTCCACCATCGATAACGTTTTGCATCTTTTTTGACTTTTTTTACATTCCCGTTTGCGATTAATGCATCACACATAGTTTCGTGAAAGGGTCTCTGATCGTAGTGTTGCGTTAGCAGCATCCTGCAGTAGTGCAAGAACGCTGCGGACTGGATGCGGCTTTACCCTGGTGTTTCCAACAATCTGACAGTCATGAGCCATGCCTGGCTCTGTGAGCAGCTGTTCCACAAGGCCGGTACCTTCCACTTGCCGGCAAGAATCGTCCCGTTGCACATCAACTCCACCATAGATCAAATCCTCAAGTGGATGCCAGACTGCAATGCCAATGGGGTTAAGGCCGACTGGCAATTACCCATCTTGGAGGATGAGATGGACTGGGCCTCTAGCTTAGAGGAGAAAGCCACCAGGAAGGAGACAGATTTCACCAAGGGAACCACCGAGGAGGATCATGAGTACATACGCAGCAGGCTTGAAGAAGCCCAAAGGATCAAGGCTGCCGCGGCAGCCAGCGATGATGGTGATGAGGGAAATTCCTCAGAGGAGGAGCGTGTTGATGAAGAGATTGCCGGGCTTGAGGCAATAGGGGTCGCGGCTGCCGGGACGGAAGCTGCCGGGGCGAAGACTGCCGGGACAGAGGTTGTCGGGATAGAGGCTGCAGGGGCAGAGGCTGCCAAAGCGCTCGAAGAAGAGGAAGGGCTTGAAGCGGCCCCCCAGGCCCCAGAGCAGAAGCGTCGCCTCCGCAAGAGAGGCAACCGAGAGCCAGTGGTCCCGTCTTCGTCATGGGCAGGGGCCAAGGGTGAAGAAGACGACCGCTAGGGGTAACAACGAAGACATCATGCGCCGCCACTCAACCTGCCTCGTTCCAGTCCTAACACCGCCTTCCCGGCAACGGGTTGTGAAGGGCGTTGATCTCACGCCGCCTATGAGCCCGGTTCCGGTAGCTAGCAAGACCCCACCACCACTCAAGAGGGCCAGGGAATCACCCCTGCCCTTGGTGTATGAGATGGACGCCATGCTCGACGACCCAGAGTGAGGAAGAACTTTTGCTTTTCTTAACTCTGACTGCGTTTCATTCGATTCTCAACTGATCTTGTGCCACTGGTCTTGACAGCGATGAAGAGACGCTTGCTCAACGGGCCAAGCGTGCCAAAATGTCAGCGGGGCTGGGCTCGGCATCAGGGGTTGAGCTAGCAAAGGACGCCATGGACGATGCTGTATCCAGCCCCGGGCCAGCCTTCGGGTCATCCCCCGGCATGAAGGCATGGGGCAGACCTCGTCCGCAAGTAGACATGCCGAGGCCTCCCTCCTGTCACCCACCAAGGGGACCAGTGGAGGCCACCAAGGGGAAACCCGGCAACAAGTGGCGGCCACACCAGCTCACCCCACAAGCGATACTCAAGGATTGGGTTCGCCGGCAAGGACCTCCATGGCCGGGTCCATTCACGCCGAAGCCACTCTTATGAAAGAGGCGGATGCCAGTCGCCCGCCATCAAACACTGCCGGGGAAGGATAAGTTTCTTCTCAACAGGCGCCGGTAGGTAAACCATTTACCTTCCAGCCTTTATCTGATAACTTTTTGCTTTCTTGATTCTTTGGATCGAGCTTCTGAATCTTATGCCTCTCTTGCCTCCAACTTCTTTTGCAGCCCCCGTGCTTGAAGAGAAGGAGCTCTTGGACGAAGTGGCTGACATAGGGAAGGATGCTGCTGTAGAGGCCCTCAAAAATGCCACTGAAGAAGGCCATGCAGAGGCCCCCAAGGATATCCAAGAAGCCCCAGAGGGAAAAGAGGAAATCCCCGGTAGCATGCCTAGCCCCATCATGGAGGTTGAAGACAAAGCACCCCTCCAAAGCGATGCTTCAAACATGAGGGTGACCTTCCCTCCAAGTAGCTTGGCGATGATTGTTGCTCACCCTACCCCGACAGCCCCCAGCTCGTCAGTTCTTGCCGGGGCAAACTTTGACGAGGCGATCAGCCGCATATTGGCTCCCTTGACCCAAAGGGCAAAAGAAGCAAGTGACCCCAGCGACAGCTCCAAGAACTTGGTCTTTCTGGAGACGGTGGCTGTCAGGCTCAAATAAGTGCAAGAGAGGTATGGCCAGAAGTGGCAGGCAGTCCAAGAAGAGCATAGGGCCCAGGACGTGGCCACCCAGCAACTGAAGGACAAGGCAGAAGATTTGCGCACTTGGTATAACGATTGATCCCGCGAACTCAGGGACCAGGAGGAGAGGATGGCCACTGCTACAAAGAGAGCCAGAGCTCGCGATGGCAGGCTGGCGGAGCGCGAGGCGCAGCTCAACGCCAAAGCAAAAGATTTTGCTGCTCGTGAGCAGGCCCTGGCTGACACTCTTCGCAGCAAGGACAACGAGCTGGAGAGCCTTGTTCTGCAGCGGGTCAAGGATCTGGAGGACGGCCACAACAAAGCCATCGGCGCACGGACCCAAGATGTAGCAGCTAAACTCAAGGAAGTCTCCGATAACCTTGCTGCAGCTTCCGAAGCCAAAACAGAGCTTGAATCCCGAATTGGGAAATGGGAAGAAGAGCTTGCTGGGAACAGGAACGAGGCAGAGGGCCTCCAAGCAGAAGCACGGAAGGCAGCCACTACGCTAGAGGGGCTGCAATCGCAGCTTGCATCCAAGGACTAGGACCTGGAAACCGCTTCCGGCACCATTGAGGATTTGAACACCAAGCTTGCCGCTCTAGAGAAAAATCTTGAACTAGCCAAGGATCGAGAGAGGGTCTTGACAGAAGAATCCAATACTGTTGGAACTCTCCGGAAGGATGCAGAGCTCAAACTCAAGGACCAGGTTGATTTAAATGATCTTTGGTCGAAAAGCATGGTCAACATAGCTAAGCGCATCTCCTCCCAGATTGCCAATATGAACATGAAGAGCTGGACCTTCTCCATCAATGAGCATGAGGCCCCGAGCGTCAAGCTGACACACTTCTTCGAGGGTCTCATTGAAGGACTGAAGATGTATGAGGATAACAGATCCTCTTGCTTCGCTAGTGAGTCTCGTAAGTTTGCCCAGGACGCCATCTTCACTATGCTTGTCAACTTTGCACATCGCCACCCCGACGTTGATCTCTTTGATGCCTTCAAGAAGCTGTCGGCCGGGACGGACACCTCCGCTGTTGCACAAGTTGTTGGGCCTTTGGCCGACAAAGTTCTTCGAGTGCCCCGGGTCCAAGGAGACCGCCGGGACTAATTTCTCCTACTCCGTTTGCTGTAATGCTCTGAGACAAAAAGACATGTTTCGGTCTTATGTTAGGCCTTGCTACTTTCTGGAATGTAATCGCACTCTTGAGTAGTTGTATGAGCTAATGCTATCCTTTAAGTTTATATTGCCCATTGTTCTTGCATGATTATGGATCCTACGCATGCTGGGAGCTTGTCGGGGCGGACATTAACTATGCCGCTATGGGGGCGGGCCCCTAGCATTTTGCAAGCGTAGGTGCCACCGACAAGTTTCCCTTCGACGTTCTCGATGCGGCTACCTGGACTATTGAGCGGACTTGAAACAGACGAGGATGCAAGCGATCACGGAAGAGTCCCTTCGCATTACGGATATCTCATGCAAGTGCCAGGGTTTAAACCAAAGGAGTCGCAAAAGATAAATAATAGAACCCGAAATAAAAAATGTTCCATGACTTATCTTTTCAAAGCCACGCAACTGTTGTTTGCTGCGGAGGCGCGAGTCCCTCCTTTCCTTGGAGGTCTCACATACAGAAGACAATGCTTGATTCATGTGCAATCTGATTGCAAAACAACACAACGTGCAGTGAGACTTGCCGGGGAAGGACTGAATAAACCTTGTCGCGGTTCCCTTCCGTAAAAATGCCGATCTGCGGATTTGAGCAGAGGCCCGATGGATTAGCCATGGCTCGTAGCTTAGCGGAATGCTCATCCTTGCAAGATGAATGCCTGTTCCAACAGGAGTAGCTTATCGATAATCAGATCATCCGCTCCCACATCGCTTGCTGCTGTGTTCCATACTGGAAGGAGACCGCGGCGGGATGACTGCCGCATTGCCCATGGCAACTGCCCCCCCCCCCGGTGTCCACTCTGTTCGTTGTGGCCGCGGCGCCCACGGCATCTACTGCCGCGGATGAGGGGACCCTCGAAGCAAGGAGCGGCGCTGCCGCTCCGCTCTTCTCCATGGGATTGAATGGTGATGCAAAAGGATGATGAAGATCGCCGCACTGCTACTGCTTCAGGTTCACGCAAGCGACGCCCCCAACCTGGCGCGCCAAAGATGTCAGCATGGAAGCACAATCACCTATGGGGCAGAAGTGCCCCTTTGTGGTTCGGCAAGGGGACTGTCACATTGCACAACAAGCAGAAATAGCAGGGGACAACACGGCGATGGACAGCTCTCTTTTACCCAGGTTCGGGCCGCTTTGCAGCATAAAACCCTATTCCTGCTATGGTGGATTGATCTGGAGGAACACGAAGACACGACGTGCTCTAGCCCGGCAAGGCTGCCTCGGGGGGAGCAGCATGTGCATACAAGTGTTGGGGGATCTAAAATTCGAACACTTTGCTAGGTTGCCTCGGGCATCCTTTTATAGCTTAAGGGGCAACCACAGTGGCAAAATAGTCATTTTAGTGTGATTAGATAGCTAACAGTGCTATCATACCTAACTCTGGCAGTTAGGACAAAGTGCATTAAATGCACTGCTTGGTGTCGTGCTGAGGTTGAAGCCCGGCAAGCCTGCCGCGCCGCTTATCCATCTTCTCCTTATTAGCATGACACGCCCTCTAGACAGGTGTCAATAAAGCTAATCTCTACCTTACCATGATGCCACGTGCTTGACAGGATCCACCTAGTTGCTTGATAGCTTGACACCGCACTGATTAATGACTTGAGTACGATGAGGTGGAGCGGTGGCGTCTTGGTGAAGGCCTGCCGGCAAGGAGCCTAGCAGGTTCTGGTCTTGGCGGCCCCAGAAACCATGCCGGGGCGAATTGGTCTTGTTCCTCAGGTGCAGCCTCGACCCGGCCAGGCTCTCCAGCCTGGCAAGGGAGGCTTCCCTGAAGTGATCTTCTGTTAACTTGCTCTTCTTGAGCTTTGACACGCCTGGCAGTGTCGGTGCAACAAACCCTGGTGTATGTTGCCCTGACTGTACACAGGCTCAAGGACAAGGTTGCAGCATCCAAGACAAGGCCAAGCAGGAGAGTTAGCTCTTTGAGAAATCAAAGGGTGGATCAAGAAGACCAAGACAAGCAAAGGCAGCAAGATATCACCAAGGGAAAAGCCTCCCTTACCAGGCAGGCGAGCCTGGTCAGGTCAAGGCCACCCCAAGAGCAAGTCCCAAGACCTCCCCTGCAAGGATTGCCGAGGTGCTGGCGGCCTGCTATCCCGCCAGGACTCCACTGCTCCACCTCACAGTGACGCAAGTCGCTTCACTACAAAAAAAATACACTTCCATGATGATACGTGTTTGTCACAGTAGGTCATGTTTTCTATCATGCATGTACATCCATGACGATTTTATAACAGAATCAAGATAGTCATACATGTGCTGTCGTAGAAGTGTTCCATGACATTACCAAAATTATCATCACGGAAGTGTCCACTTCCATGACGATAAATCGCTCGTCATAGAAGTGCTTTCGTCAAGGATAACTGACACGTGGCATCCACCGTAATGGGTCGCTGTTAAGCTATAGGGTTCTGGTTTGGATCCGATAACCCGTTAACAGCTGGGACCAATGAGGATTTTCCACGTGTAAAATTATCATTGGCTATAGCAACCACGTATCAGCACCCGAAAAGGACAGATGTCAACCGCCCAATGGACAGGAGACGCCTATGATACGTCGACACGTGGCAAGGCCCAACAGCGGCCCATTTAGGTTAAAAAGGCTGGCCCAGTCAAAATTAGTGGGCTGGCCCATTAACGGCCTGCTTGCAGACGGCCCATTCGCAGTTAAGGCCCGTACGGCTAGTGTCAAATCGGCCCGTCAATGGCCCGTTCTAAATTTGTCATCATGACGGCCCATGGTCACTTCTGGCCCGTTAACAGTCCGCTAAGTATTTGGGCCGAATTATGCCCGGTGTGTTTCCGGCCTGTTAAAGGTCCTGCTTCATTTGGGCCCATTTATTGGCCATTGAAACTTTCGGCCCATAAACGACCGTGAAGGACTTGGGTCATATTCGGCCATGTCTGACATTCGGCCTGTTAAAGGCCCACTGTAAATTTGGACCACTTCCAGCCTGTTGTGATTTTTGGCCTGTTAATGTCGGACGAAATCCATGGGCCATATGTGGCCCAATGTCACATCGGACCTATTAACGACCCATATAAAACTGATACTAATCAAGCCCGACTGAACTTCCGGCCTGTTAAAGGACTGTGTAGTAGGTCGGCGCATTTACGGCCCGTCTGAATTTCGCCTGTGAACGATCCGCATTGTAAATGGGCCACCACGAGCTGAGATACATTTTGGCCTGCTAATGACCAGTGGGTTATTTGGCACAATCAGGGCCCAATCTAACTTTCGGCCTATTAAAGGCCCATGTTATTTATGGGCTCGAGATATTTACACATGTTAATAGCCTATTTGTTACCGAGTGCCCAAATTATGTTTAGGCGTGTTAAAGGCCCACTAGGGGCACATGCCTACCAAAAATATGAAAGCTTATGCTGATTTAGGCCCAGATATTTTTAGTGGGCTACATGCAAATTATGGCCCATAATCGTTTTTAGCCCAATTGGAATGGGCTTGACGAATGTTGGCACG
Source organism: Thinopyrum elongatum (assembly GCA_011799875.1). Lineage (NCBI taxonomy): Eukaryota > Viridiplantae > Streptophyta > Magnoliopsida > Poales > Poaceae > Thinopyrum > Thinopyrum elongatum. Next base: position 549,444,496 of record CM022298.1, on the reverse strand, counting down.
TTGGGCTCCTACGAAGCTTTCGGCCGAATACATTACTAAGATAAACCTACACTATACAAAAATAGCGTCGTAATTTCTACAGCCTTTGGTAGCAGGATAAATGCTGTATCACAACAAAATAAATTCCAGCCATACAACAAAAGGCCTATTGGCATAAAGTTTACAGTCCTTGCAGATAAAAGCACCATCTGATGTATAGAAGCACATATCATTTAACCTGAGTGCTAATGTTTCAAGCTGTAGAATCTAATGGAGTAGCATGATCTTCCCCTTTTTTGAGCCATTGCTCTTGAACAACAAAGCAAATGTCTGATAGTCTGGTTTCAAAACCATTCATATCTTGACGACATTTGTCAACCACTATTCTTGTTTCCGAAACGACGTCCATTAGGGATTGGACTTGCGTCTGGAGCACAGATATATCATTCTGTCTAGCCAGAAGATTTTGTTCAGTAGGTAATTTGGACAAGGTTACCTTGACAACCAACCCAGAATTACGCAGGAAGGTTCTTTTTGCACTGTTAGGGGAGAGATACTGACGCACTGCAGCAAGACGTGACATTGTGCCTGTGGTAGCCTCGTCACCTTCAGGTGGTTGTGGCTGTTCAATCATTTGTTCCATAGCTTGCTGAAAGTTTGAACTTGTAGATTAGTGTACCAGATAAGTTACTAATGAGACAAAAACAAACAAAGTAGGTTTCACGTCATCATTCATATCATGGGCAAACAGATATAAAACAAATAGGCTATTGTATCATTGTGTGGGCACGTGAACATCACAACTAGATTACAGATCAAGACCAAAAGAATATCCTTCATCTCTTTTAAATCGTGTAAGGTGAAATGATACATTAAGACAACTGTGTATAAAAGTGAACAGAGTAACTGACATTGGCTGCAAACCAAGCAGTTAAATGAACACGTCACAGTAACAAGCAATTCAAAGGTAGGAGGAGTAAGGACTTACAATAGCAGCTTGAACTGGTGTGCTCATGCCCTTCATCTTGCTGGTGTGGCAATCCTTGAAGATTTGCACTGCATTCGGTTCAGGTTCTTTTTGGTCTGCACGGGCTTTCCTCTGTATTTGGAACAAGTAAATACAGATACGATAATATGGCACAGAAAAAAGAAGGAACTAGCAGCTATTTACAAGAGCCTCTCACTGTGCAATATAGCTACGAGATCCTGTTGTCTGTTGGAATTTCACTTTAGAATGGTTGGTCTTGTTCTTCAAACAGTTAGCCTAGAAGAAGATACACTTGTAAGGCACATATGTAAATACAAGTTCAATATGTGATCTGATCAAATACATATACCCTACCTGATACTTTGGATCAGACCAATGTTTAACAAGGGTTGTCCAGTCTTCATATGTAATATATTCCACTTGAGATGTTTGGGCGATTTCATTGTCAGCCTTGCCTTCAAAGTGAGTTTTTCTAAGGTGATACTGATACTGTCACAGAGCAGACTGAAAAACATGAGTGCATGCTTGTTTAGTTGCATCATCTTTTGGATCCAACTTGAACCTCATCTGTTGAAAAAAGAATGTGAGTCTTATTAGGAGGAAGCTAGAAAGTATGGGACAGAGCAAGACAATATTACAAATTGCGATGAATAACATTACTTACGGATAAATGGTCAAGGAAAGTGTTAAACTGGGTATCGTCTTTCTCATTCCTGTACTGGATCCATGTTGGGAGGATACGTGCATGACACCTAACGGCAACGGCTGCCTCTGATACTAACTTGGCTGACTCTGTAGCATCACGTGGCCTTTTTAAACCTGCCTCAAAATGGATCTCCATTCTTCCTCCTTTAGATTTTGTTGATTTATCAAGCATTATCCCTGATGTCTGTTTCCGCTTGCGCCGTGGTGCTAGTTCAACAATGAATATGGAAAGTGTTAGTGCACATCAAATTGTGAGAGTACATATAAAGGAGCATGCAACTGCAACTTGACTCGGTCAGGTGCCGTCTTGGTGTTGATGCTCATGAGATTCATCTGATCTTGCCAAGTCCTGTTGTGTCAGTAGTGCTTCGGAAGTAGTGTTAGGTGTGAAGGCAGCTTGGGAACTGGCCAGTTGCGGAGCAAATGAACGAGTAACCCGTTGACATGCCGGTACAGTTGAAGCGGATGCTGCAGCTGGTGGAGCAGGTGATACTATGTTTGTAGATTTAGCCGGTGGACTTGGACCTTCTACTGCACTATAAGTACCAGCAGAATCTTGAGGGCAGATCCTTTTCCGTTGCACCCGACGAGTAACACCATTCCCTACTATATCCTTTTCCTTGCTCTTTTTTGACTTTGCCATGCCAAGCCGTACCCACAACACAAAAGAATAAAATCACTCTTCAGAACTCATTGATGCATGATACAGACAAGCAATACTTTGATGTAAGACAACCGTATGAGGATGGAATATGTAAGAAAAATAGGACGGCGTGACATATTCATAGCTACGATGTGTAAACTAAGCAGAAGGATTTTCAAGAAAATAGAAGTAATGCAAGCTAGACACCATATGAAAGATGCAACCAATATCACTCTGCCAAGTTAAAAGTGTCTTGTCATAAGTGGCATTTCGAAAAATTAGAAGCAGCACAACCTAGAAATCAATGCAAGATGCAACCACTATCAAACTGCCATGTTAAAAGCGTCCAATCATGAGTGACTGGTGTGGGGATACACAACAGCAGTACTTTGATGTAAGACCATGGTATGATAGATAGATGCAGTGTATTCTAGACACAGAAAGGCATGTCATATGCACATGTATAATGTATAAACTCAGCAGGTGCAATTTAATCAAAATAGAAGAAATACAGGCTAGACAACATATGCAACATGAAACCAATTATCACACTGTCAACTTAGAGCAAGCACCTGCGATGGTGGAGTACGGGAGATGAACTCATCATGTAGACTTGGGACTTCAACTGCATTAGCAGTAGCAGTGGCAAATCTAGAGAGTCTCTGTTTGCGTCGGTCCGGAGGACCACCAATATCCCCTAACTTACACTTTTCCTTCCTCTTTTTTGATATTGCCTTCTGAAGTCAAAACCACAAGAAGATGAATAAAATTAGCTCTGCATAACTGGTTGATGCATGATACAGACGAACACTACTTTGATGTAAGGCAAGCGCATGATAGAAGGATGGAATATATACAAAAAAAGACAACATTGCATATTCACACGTACGATAGGAGGATGGAATATGTATGAAAAACAGTAAGAAGAAGGCATTTCAACAAAATTAGAAGAAATGAAAGCTAGGCACCACATTTCAGGTAAAAAGTGTCTCGTCGTAAGTGCCATTTCAAGAAATTAGAAGCAGTACAAGCTAGAATACAATGCAAGATGCAACCTACATCACACTCCCAAATTAAATGTGTCTTATGGGTAAGTGATTGTTGCAGGTATAAGTTGTAAGCTATGCAGATGCAATTCAACAAAATTAGAAGCAATACAAACTAGACATCATACGGAACACGCAACCACATATAACAGTTCCAAGTTAGAGCAAGCACCTGTGATGGTGGAGTAGGGGAGATTTGCTCATCATCTACATAGCTACGTTGACTGTCCAGCCTTATGTTGTCTTGCGGATCTTGTTGGGAGGATGGCGGAGTAGAATCTGTAGAGACCCTCTGTTTGAGTTGCTCTGAAGGACCACCATCATCCACTACCTTACTAATTTCCTTCAGCTGTATTGATTTTGCATTGTGAAGTCAAACCGATAAGAAAAAGGAATAAAATTCACTCTTCAGAACTCATTCATGCATGATACTGACGAACACTACTCGGATGAAAGGCAAACACATGATACGAGGATGGAATATGTACGAAAAACATGATGGCATGACATATTCACACCTATGATGTGGTAACTAAGCAGAAGGCATTTCAACAAATTAGAAGCACTGCAAGCTAGACACCATATGAAAGATGCAACCAATAGCACTCTGCCAAGTTCAAACTGTCTGGCGTTTCAACAAATTAGAAGCAGTACATGCTAGAAATCATATGCAAGACGCAACCAATATCACAGTGGCGACTTAAAGGTGCCCCATCATAAGTGACTGATGCGGGATATGCAAGAACAGTAGTAACAGTAGTCTGATGTAAGAACATGGTGTGATCAGATATAGTATGTTCTAGAAACAGGAACATGTGTCATATTCACAGGCATGATGTGTAAAGTAAGCAGATGCAATTCAACAAAGTTAGAAGCAATACAAGCTAGACATCATACGCAACATGCAACCGCATATAATAGTGCCAAGTTAGAGCAAACACCTGTGATGGTGGAGTAGGGGAGATGTGCTCATCATCTACACAGCTACGTTGACTGTCTAGCCTTGTGTTGTCTTGCGAATCTTGTTGGGAGGATGGCGGAGTAGAATCTATAGAGACCCTCCGTTTCAGTTGCTCGGAAGGACCACCATCATCCAATGCCTTACCAATTTCCTTCCGCTTTATTGATTTTGCATTGTGAGGTCAAACCGACAAGAAAAGGAATAAAATTCGCTCTTCAGAACTCATTCATGCATGATACTGATGAATACTACTCTGATGAAAGGCAAAGTCATGATACGAGGGTGGACTATGTACAAAAAACTGGACGGCTTGACATATTCACACCTATGATGTGGTAACTAAGCAGAAGGCACTTCAACAAATTAGAAGCACCGTAAGCTAGACACCATATGGAAGGTGCAATCAATATCACTCTGCCAAGTTAAAATTGTCTCGTCATAGGTGGCGTTCATCAAATTAGAAGCACTACATGCTAGAAATCATATTCAAGATGCAAACCAATATCACACTGCCAACTTAAAGGTGTCCCGTCATAAGTGACTGATGCAGGATACACAAGAAGAGTAGTTTCATGTAAGAACATGGTGTGATAGACAGATATAGTATGTACCAAAAACAAGAGGGCGTATCATATTCACACATATCATGTGTAAGCTAAGCAGATGCAGTTTACACTAATTAGAAGCAACACAAGCTAGACACCATATGCAACATGCAACCAGATATCACATGCCAAGTTAGAGTAAGCACCTGGGATGGTGGAGTAGGGGAGCGGAGACTTGGAACTTGTAATGCACTAGCAGTACGAGGAGAATCCATAGAGATGCTCCGTTTACGTTGCTGCAGAGGACCACCATCATCGCCTTCCTTACTCTTTTCCTTCCTCTTTTTTGATTTTGCCTTGTCAAGTTAAACCCACAAGAAAAAAGAATAAAATTTGCTCTTCAGAACTCATTGATGCATGATACTAACGAACACTACTTTCATGTAAGGCGGCCGCATGATAGGAGGATGGAATATGTATGCAAAACAGGACGGCATGACATATTGACATGTATGATGTGTAAAGTGTAAACTAAGCACAAGGTGTTTGAACTAGTTAGAAGCAATGCAAGCTAGAAACCATAAGAAAGATGAAACCAATATCACTCTGCCAAATTAAAAGGGTGGCCTCATAAATGTATTTGACCAAATTAGAAGCAATACATGGCAACAGGCTAGAAATAATATGCAATATGCAACGAATAAAGGTGTCTCTTCGTAAGTGATTAATGCAGGATACAGAAGAGAGGTAGTTTCATGTAAGAACATGGTTAACAGATAGATGTAGTATGTACCAAAAATACGAAGGCATGTCATATTCACATGTATAATGTGTAAACTAAGGAGATGCAATTTACCCTAATTAGAAGCATTACAAGCTAGACACCGTATGCAACATGCAACCACATATCACACTGCGAAGTTAGAGCAAGCACCTGCGATGGTGGTGTAGGGGAAATGCGGTCTTCAAGTACAGAGCTACGTTCAATATCTTCATTTAGACTTGCTATTTCTTGAGAATCATGTGGGGAGGATGAAACTACACTCTTTATAAGAGTAGAGCATCTCATACTAAACCACGGGCATGACTGTCTCATCATAAGTGATAGATGCAGGATACACAAGAACAGTAGTTTGATGTAAGAACATGGTGTGATAGGCAGATGTAGTATGTACCAAAAACAGGAAGGCGTGTCATATTCACATGTATAATGTGTAAGCTAAGGATATGCAATTTAACAAATTAGGAGCAATAAAAGCTAGGCACCATATGCAACATGCAACCAGATATCACACTGCCATGTTAGAGCAAGCACCTGGGGTTGTGGAGTAGGCGAGATGAGATTTGGAACTTGCACTGCAGTAGGAGTAGCAGGAGAATCTGCAGAGATCATCTGTTTCGGTTGCTCCAGAGGACCACCATCATTTCGTGCGTTCGTCCTTTTAGATTTTTCCTTGTCAAGTAAACACACAAGAAAAAGGAATGCAATTCGCTCTTCCAAATTTGTTGATGCACGATACTGACGAACACAACTTTTATGTAAGGCAACCACATTGTAGGAGGATTGAATATGTACGAAAAACGCTAAGCAGAAGGTATTTCAACAAATTGGAAGTAATGCAAGCTAGACACCATATGAAAGATCCAACCAAAATCACTCTACCAAGTTAGAAGTTTCTCATTATAAGTGGCATTTCAACAAATTAGAGGCAATACATGTTTGAAATGATATGCAAGATGCAACCAATATTACACATTCATTTGAAGGTGTCTCGTCAGAAGTGATTGATGAGGGATACACAAGAAAAGTAGTTTGATGTAAGAACATGGTTAATAGAAACACATAGTATGTACCAAAAACAGGAAGGCATGTCATATTCACAAGTATAATGTGTTAACTAAGCAGATGCAATTTACCCTAATTAGAAGCATTACAAGGTAGACACCATATGCAACATGCAACCACATATCACATTGCCAAGTAAGAGCAAGCACCTGCGATGGTGGTGTAGGGGAATTGCGGTCATCAACTAGAGAGCTACGTTGACTATCTTCATTTAGCCTTGCTGTTTCTTGAGAATCATGTGGGGAGGATGACACTGCACTCTTTAAATGAGTAGCGCGTCTCACAGTAACCCAATGGGGTGACTGTCTCATCATAAGTGATTGATGAGGGATACAAAAGAGCATTAGTTTGATGTAAGAACATGGTTAATAGACATATGTAGTATGTATCAAAAACAGGAAGGCATGTCATAATCAAAGGTATAATGTGTAAAGTAAGCAGATGCAATTTAACCAAATTGGAAGCAATACAAGCTAGACACCATATGCAACATGCAACCCCATTTGACAGCGCGAAGTTAAAGCAAGCACCTGGGATGGTTGTGTGTGGCAATTGAGATCATCAACTGCAGAGCTACGTTTACTGTCTCCATCTGCTGACACTACACCCTTTAGAGCGTTGAAACGCTTAGTGCTTATCATCGAATTACACTGGAGCGACTTCTGTCTTTTCTTTTGTGTATTCATCAACACTGCGTCAGAGTCTGAAATACCCATGCATAAAAAACAATAGTATGAGTATGGGTGAAGTGTGTGCAATATTAGTATAGTGTAAAAGTAGCAGATAGCAGGTGGGTGAGAAATAAATGACGGAAGACATATGAGAGCTCTACAACATGCATGGCACACGAAATTACTAGATTCTAGGATTTTGAAATATGAGCACAGGGATGCTGGGAAATGCAGATGCTCCTCCAGCACACCACAAGGTGTGGTCCTATGAAAATAACAGTCGACTAAAAACAAATAGGTCAGTCCATTTTTTCTGCACTGTCCGATGTACAAAGAACGGGCAGATCGCCTTCATCTACCTCCAGCCAGTCAGTGTTGACGATCTTCCTCGAAACACCAGCGACCACTGACCCAGTCCCCTGCCTCCGCCCTCCCCCTGACCTCACCGCACCGCCGTGCTTGGAACCGCCCCCCGGCCATCCCTTCAAGCCCCGCCGACCTCCAGATCGGGCGCAAGCAGCACCTGCGCCCCACACCGCTATGATAGACACCGATGCGCCGCTTCCCCGGTGAATAGGCGGACTAGGTTCTCCACGCGCCTAAGCGGGTGCTGCTTCTTTTAATTGCGAATCAACTAACCCTGAATTGAAATCGAGGCGGGCGACTGACCTCTAGCTAAGGTGAAATAGTAAATGGGAGGAAACCTTGTGCATTTAGTATCATGAAGAAGGTGCAGTAAGAAGCGCTCAACTAGTTTCTTTCGTGGGATGAATACGGTGTGAGCAGAGACGTAAGATTTGCACAAATAAGGGAAGAGGAGTACCTCTTTCTGCTGGCAGTGCTGTGTCCTCCTTCTGTTTTTCCAACGATCTTCTTGTGGTTCACTGGAAACAAGAAGTTGTGGAGGACGGTGGAGCCTTGGACGAACCCATGGCCAAGTTGTTGAGTGCGGTGCGGTGGCTATCTATCGGCAGTGGGGAACCAGATCCGAGGCGGCGAATGACGGCGTAGCGGGAACAGCTCCGGTGCGGTGGACGGTTGCGACAGTGGAGCGGCAGCGGTGAGGCGCAGGATGGCATGGTCGAAGTGGTTCTAGTACGGCGCACGTCGGCATCGGCGTCGTGGAGGCAGCTCTGCCTCGGCTTCAGCTGCTAAGTCCTTGAGGGTGTTGCGGTTGCGGTTGCGGTTGCGTTGGACGACGACGTCGGGGTACCGGCTCCGGCGTGATGGAGGAGGGCGGCGGTGGATTGGGCGCGATGGGGTGGAGGACGAAGGAGGCTGGGGTTTTGCGGCTGGTGGAGAGGGCATTTTGGCGCCCACGGAGTATGAATGGGGAAACGGAGGGAGGGGAACTAAGGGGGAACAATGTTTCGGTTTGGGATGTGCTTGTTTGAAATTTGGGGAAAGTTACAAACTTTGCCCCCATCTAAAATTTTGGACATATTGCGGGTCAGGGGTAGGACAGTAATCTCAGGTTTCCCAAATGGTGGGCGGGATAGATTTTGGCCGAGCGCATGGGTGTTTAGGCGCCCACGGCGTATGAATGCTTCTCGGAGGCGGTTGAGACTGGCGTCTTAGTGAAGTTACAAACCTACCCCGGTTTAGACCTTTGGACATCGGGCCGATAGGCTACACGACTCAGAGTCAGGACAGTAATTTCCTACCACCAAACATTAGTCTCGCGCGGTTTCGGGTGACCAGAGGCTTATTTGGCGCTTCGTTCAATATTTGGGAGCAGAAGTATTAACGTTTTCAGTTCTCTTGAATTGAACTTTCAGGATTTGTCAAACTTCACAAATCTTGACTCTTGAAAATCCTAAAACTATGATTATTTTGGAATGGAGGGGGTACATTTGAATATACATTGTACACGGGTATGTACTAAAAAATATGCAACTTACCGCAATTCATGCATGGTTCCAGATATAATCTCCTTGGTTGCAAAAAAAATAGTTAGACATGCGTATGAATATATAGCATGTTCAAACGCACAACAAAGATTGATGCCCCCTTTTAGATCAGATTTACAAATGCCATTATCTCGGATTCAAATAGATGAATGAACTTCCTATGAATTCGAATCTTCGAAACCCCCTTTATGTTGAATTCAACATTTATTCTATTTCGTAGCTAGCAATTTGGAATGTATCCATGTAAGTGAAAAATGTATAAAGTGCTTGACACTAACAACATGGAGTGCACTAATTAATGTTTATATATGAATTGCAAAAGCAATGCATTGTTTGGATTTCAAACCACTCTCACTCTATGGATCGATAATATGAAATAAACCCATGCACATGCTAGAATTCAATAGAGTATGGGTGTCTGATAGACCGATGTTCATTCATACGCAAATTGCAAAATTCATAATCTCATCCAAAAATAATAATGCCATTTATATTTTAATTTAATGCGTAGAACCACCTTTTACACGTAGATGCACTATGCCTCGGCCCGTTCTCACACACGCGCTATATATCTCTCTATCTGACGCATAAGTGCGCACACGTTATATACATCAGCATTTCTCTCTCACACATGCTCACAATCTCTCCCGGGGTGTCTCACGCACACACTCTCTATATATCTCCCTCTCTCTTTCTTACTACTATGTACCACTCTTTTCACTAATCTTAGTTGGAAAACACTATTTCTCTCGCATGCATATATACACACGCACGGTCTCTACTAGCCCTCTATAGGCACATATATGTGCCTACGTGTCTCCCGCACGCACATTATCTTTAGGCCTTTGTCACACACATTGCCCCCCCACCTCTCTCTTAGTAGTTGGCAGATATGATTCCATCAGATCATTCGGTAGGATATCCCTGACTGTTAGGCTGGATGGTAATACGATGCAAAGTTTTACCCAAGTTCGGGCCCTTGCAGTTGAGGAAAAAGCCTACTCCTGGTACTGTATATTTGTGATAGGGGTGTGTACAAAGTACACGTGAATACCAGGCATTGTGTGTGTGTGTATGCTATTGACGAACTAGCCCCCGGGCTTATATAACATACTCGGGGCCTAGGGTTACAAATCATATATAGTTGGCTTATCATCAGTGGGGATAGAGTCCTCCACGACTCTGGTAGCTTCGTCTTGTACGCCGAGTCCTCCACATGGGTCTTCGTATATCGCGTCTCGGTCCAACCTATGTGGCGCAGGATGGAACCGACCCATGAGTCCTCACGTTGACCCACCACAACTAGAAATGATGTGCCCACCACACCCCACACACAATCGGCCACTAAGAAAATAAGCATATACAATAGTACAAAGTTATACATGAAATTTAATTGCATGGTGCATCCAATAATATTTGTTCTGCATTGTGAATGTTTATATTTTCTCCAAAATTATTAGTCACGGGAAAGAGAAACGAAGGGCATATCTCTCCTTGTCTCCACCGGACACCCCCTCTCTCTACACCACTTTCACGTACGCACACAAACTATCTCTCGGCCCTCTAAAAGTATGCCCCTGACACATTCACGTGTGACGGTCACTGTATTTCAAGCGAAAGCACTATACGGTCACTGGACTTCAGAATATGCTCATTACGGTCACCATATACATTCTCGTGGTGATCATACGGTATCTAGCTCACGATACGTCTCTGTATTTTGTTGATGACACTGATGGACATTGTATTTGATGCGTGCTCCGTATTTTGTTGACGACACTTACGGTCATTGTATTTGAAGTGAAAGCACGATATGGTCACTGGACTTCAGAATAACTCATCACGGTCACCATAAACATTTTGTGGTGCTAACCAACCTGTGGTTGGATGGTTAGGAGGACAGTGGTTTCACCAGCCCACCAGGGTTAAAGTCCTGGTGCTCGCATTTATCCTGGATTAATCTCAGTATTTTCCGGCGATGTGCGTTCAGTGGGAGGAGACGTTCCCCTCGACTACGAGGCACCTATGGTGACTTCGTAAAATCTCAAGATCATATGCTGGCTCACTCTCTCGAAGGTGCTCATAGGGGTAGGGTGTGCATGTGTGCGCTTATAGCGGTGAGTGTTTGCGCGTATATATGAGCGCTTGTGTCTGTACTGTGTTAAAAAAATACATGTCGTGATTATACGGTCACTGGCTCACCCGTACAACTCTGTAATTTGTTGATGACACGATCAATTGACCAGTCAAACATTCCACGTGCGCAACTAGTATTGCACCATCAGCGCACGTAACCGTGGGGCCCACCTGTCAGCGCATATATGAAAGAAAGAAATGGTAGCTTGAGTCTGTACTGTGTTAATAAAATACATTTTATGGTGATCATACGGTCACTGGCTCACCATACAGCTCCGTAATTTGTTGATGACACGATCAATTGACCAGTCAAATGGTCCACATTCACCAGCGCACATTACCGTAGGGCCCACCCGTCAGCGCGTATATGAAAGACAGAAATGGTAATAAATTAGTGGTCGGTGGGGATTCGAAGTCGTGAGACCTCTGGTTGGCAGCCCACGCGCCCTAACCACAACAGACAAGGATTGCCTTGTGATGATATGCTGAGCTGGCCGTTTCAATTGCACGCACGCACGAGCCACTGTGGTGAATACAAACACATCACACATGTGCACAAACACGCACGCAACGCCCGCATGCATGCATGCAATACTCACACGTACACATGCACGCACGCAACACTCGCACAAACACACGCATGCATGCAGGCGTGCAACACTGACACGTACACATGCATTCACGAACACACGCACGCACGCACACATGCATGCAACACTGAAACGTACACATGCACGCACGCAACACTCGCACGCCTGCATGTACACAGCACACGACACAAGACACACGCTCAACCTATACGTGCATGCACCCTTTGTTAAGGACATGGATTCTTACGGGTATTAATCAATCTTATCTGTGATAAGCAGAATATTGATGTTTGCAGCGGTCTTTATGAATCACAACATATCGAACGGGCTATCAACGTATATATGAAAATTTTAAATTTCTCTTACATTATATAGTAGGCTTATCAACCTACATGAATTAGATGACGTCACACTCAATGAACAATCATCGGTTTATGAAATGCCCGCTTCTCACCGCCCTGGCCCACCAAAAGCTCCTCTATCGTGCGTTGCCTGCATTGGGTCACTGACATGCAGGCCAGGTACCCAACGAGCCCATACGTCAGTGGAAGAACAGCACGGTGTCGTACGTCAGAGTCGAGGGCGCCGCTCGCAGCACGCCCGGCTGAACACGCCTCCTTGCCGCATTCAAACGCCTCCATGAAACCCGTGTGGAAGCCGAGAAACCCACTCCGGACACATGTCCGTTCATGACCAGGCCGGCATTAAATGCAACGCCTGCCAAGCTCCTCCCGTCCGTCGTCTATTTAATCTCCTATTTAAACGAGGCCAGACGCCGGCTAAGAATCGCACACCTCCGCCGCTCCCCTATCTCCTCCTTCACCATTTTCTCCATCTTACAATGGCTTACAAAGAGTAGTTATCTGGCATCCAAGCCGGCTGGGTGGCCCGCGGAGCCCGCCGGATACGAGCTATGCAGCTCGCTGATCCACCTCCCTCCCCTCACCCGACGGAGCCAGTTGCCGCCCCAAGCCGGCGCGTGGTTCAGCAACTCGCCACTCCAGGCCAGCTCGATGAGGAGCGGCGAGCTGCTCCCCGCCGGCACGGCGGGGAGCACGGGCGTCGTCGCTGCCGTCCACGCCACCGCCTCGTACCGCGCCTCCCATGTCTGCGACCGCGTCTCCCGTTTCTGTGGCCGAGACTCCCATGCCTGCGGCCGCGCCATGCAAGCAGAGACAGAACCCAGGTGCGCGGAGAGCAACGAGTCGGTGGCCAGCGCCTCCGCGTCCGCCGCCATCATCAAGGAGAAGTAGAACACGGGAGGCCGCCGCCGCTTGGGTCCCATGAAGGCCACCACCGAGGCGACGCCGGCGTACACAACAGGTGTCTTGCCGGATCCTTCTGTTGCGAGGACCTTCGTCGACCCCGCATGGGCTCCACGGAAGCGGAGAAGCCCCCTTCAGACTCCATCTTGGGCATCAGCCAACGATGTCAGTTGAGTGGTGGGGAAGCGAGCCGTCCTTTGCACTAAAGCATATACCTCCGGGGCTCCCGGTAGTCCGGTGATCGTGCTGCCGGACATGAGGAAGACAAATGGATCCGCGGGCGACCATTTAGGCTAGGTATTATTATACCTGTGCTGTTCAGGAGTAGCACCGCTTAGTTGATTTGAATGTGATGAAATCCATCATGTTTATATGAAAATCCAGTATTTTATATGAATTTTGTCATTGTTTATATGAAATATCGCCGTGTTTGCATGAATTTCGTCAGGTTGGTTGAGTTGCTGTCAGAATGTGTGCAGCTACGGTTGGATGGCGTAATTTGCGGGTCGCCGGTCGGTCTGTGTCCGGCTCGGGTGGCGTGGTGGGACAAAAAAATCACAGCTTGTGCAAGCTTGTCTCTGACGCGCGCGCTGGAGGATGCATGAGCACCCAAGCTCTTCCTCGTTCATCGGTGGCGAAGGCACGGGTGGACAAAAGGGTCGCCAATATTTTGGCTACCCCGGGCAAGATCCAAACAACCCCTTCCAGCCCCACCCCTCCCAGCACATTCAAATCCCTCGTTCGCCGTGAAATTTTGCCATGTGTTGTTTTCATGGATATTTTGCTGTGTGAAAACAAATTTAAATATGAATGAATAATCGGTGTCCGCGGTCTTCTGCCGGGACACAGTTGGATGGCCTCATAGTAGTAGTAGTGTAGAGTACTAGTACTACTAGAAAGTGAGTGTTTACTACTGTATCATGTACTCCCTCCGTTCCCAAATATTTGTCTTTATAGACATTTCAAATGGACTACAAACATACGGATGTATGTAGACATATTTTAAAGTGTAGATTCACACACTTTGCTTCGTATGTAGTCACTTGTTGAAATCTCTAGAAAGACAAATATTTAGGAACAGAGGGAGTACGTACTAATTGCAACGCATGCATGTGTTAGCAGTATAATGACCACGTACGAATTTGATGGTAAGATTTGTGTAAGTTGGATGTCATATTATTGCTCTAACATGTGGTCAAAGTTAGCCTCCAAAACGCATTTTAGACCCTATATGGATTGAGGGAGTACATGCATTGCTGAGGTTTCTCTTAATCCTTGCATGCAACATTTCTATTGAAGCTTGAAATGTGACCCTTCCAAAAGAACTGTAGTACTAATGGTATCGTACTCCCTCCGTTCACCATCTCACATGCTCAGTACTTTTGCGAACTATGGAAGTAATAAATTTATTCCACCACTCAGCATCTATTATGGATACATTGTGGATTTCAAATTGAGTCATATAGACCGGAAAGTAGGCACTTAGGGCATCCACAATGTATGCTTTTTGTTTCCTCTAAGCCCTCTCTCTCCTCTTAGAGGCAGGCCTCTATACATTGCATGAACTGCCTCTAACAAAAAATTGGCTAGCATCGCGTCTAACCTTAGAGGCTGCCTCTAACAATGTAACAATCCATCTGGTCCCACTTGTCAGCCTTAGGAAGCATAAGAAAGTAGGAGTACAAGAGAAATGGTACTGATTGGACAAATGTGGTGCTAATCAATACTTTTTAAATTTCTGCTAGGGCCCACCTTAGAGGCTGGTTAGAGTCTCTATACATTGTGGTTTTTTCATTTGATAAGAGGCAAACCATGTGGGGCCTACCTTAGAGGCAAGGCTCTATACACTGGAGATGCTCTGTAGTACTACTTTTGATGTGTCCCGTCAACTCGTAGAACGAGGAGAAGCTTGCTACGCCCTCTCCCCCGCCCACGGGTGCGGTGGCTCGCAGAGTCACGGGACGAGGAGAAGCTTGCTTACTACGCCTACGCCCGCTCCCTCGCCCACGCGCGCGGTGGCTCGCAGGACGAGGAGAAAATTTTACTACTCCCTCCGATAGACATATACTCACCTACCTTGGTTAGAGAGATTATCATATTGTTTGAAATATTATGTCTTTTAGTAGTAGGAGTAGTACAGTGGTAGTACATAGGAGTAGTACTACAGCAATTTCCTTGGAGTCCGTGGTGCAGCAAGCTACCCTAGGTTATGTTACTACTCCCTCCTTTCCGGTTTATGGCTCAATTTCAAAATCTCTCCAACCAAGGTAGACGGTGAGTGGTGGAATTAATTTCGTAGTTTGCACAAGTACTTAATTAGTATGCTTGTTTTTCTCAAAAAGTTATGTTTACCGATGCATTAATTACAACGAATGCATGCATGACCACTAAATTTCCATGAACTTCTACATGCATTGGTGAGTTTTCTCTTGATACTGCTTGCATCGGGTGATTTAATGCACCTCAAAATCCAAACATGTGATGGTAAGTACTAGTAGAATTGAGACTTATAAAATGAAAAAACGAATTTTTTTAGATGAGCCCTATAAACTGGAAAGGAGGGAGTCGTAAGTAGTACTACCTCCATAGTGGGTACGTACTCCGTAAAATCAGATTTTCCCAAAACTAAGTCGCTCAACCTTTATTTGCTTGTTTCCCTTCCTGCCTCGTTGCCTCAAACAGACTATGCCAAACTCCCCTGCCTGCCGCGCGGGAAAAGACCCGCCCTTGCCTTTTTTAGTCCGGGTTTGTATCGATGGATCGCGCGAAGCAGCAAAAACCAAGCCGTGTCTTGTACTCCTCCGTCGTACTAAAAGAGTGGAGACGCTCGCTTTCATGAATTCTGTACTTCCTGTCGCCGACATGTGGGACATATAGCAACCGGGTCGACGTGTCATGCACCAAATAACAGTGCAGAACAGCAGGGGGACGCACCCCAGTCGTAGCGCCCCAGTAGTAGTAATGAGCAATGAGACGTCAAATCACAATGTCGCACCTTTCCCCCAGACGGACGAAGCAACCATTATTTCACACTTCGCTGAATCCGCTTCGCCATCATCTCCTTCAAGAAAACCACGTATTGCTTCTGCCATTGTTCTGCCTCAAGAGGGACGCGCATCACCTTGGTACATCATGACACGTGGGACCGCATGACAGGCCATGCTCCCCCGCCCGCCGCTCGGCAAAATCACCTCATTTTTACTACTCCCTCCATCTAGGTGAATAAGTCATCTTAGGTTGTGCACCATGACCAAGAAGGAAGGGAAAATGAGAGAACTTAATGTTTATTTGCTAATTAATAGCATTGCATGCAATGAACTAACCACTGCATGTCGTGTTCGGTAGTCCTGAGTCATTGAAAACATGCACACCCCACATCTCTTATTGGTTGATATGTCAAGAAACAAGAAACGAGGTGGGAGTTAATGCACCGCGCCTAAGTGTTTTGGGATTATTTGGTTTTCGTAAGGTTCACGCCCTATAACCGAGACGGAAGGAGTAATCTGGATACTACTAGTATCTTTTTAGATCAATATAGTCGGGATTCACCAAGGAGCAAAACCAAGTGGTAGGCTACTCCTGTCGTGTTGGCGTAGCAAATCAGCAGGGTCAGTCCGCACACGAAATGGCGACACACTTAACAGGACCCCTTTGGCCGACATGTGGCTCATCCACCGTCTTGTTCCACGTGTGATGCACCAAATTACAGTTCGGAGCAGCTGTTGGACTTGGAGGCACCCCGGTCGTAGCGCCGCAGTGGTAGTAAATGAGCGATGAGGGGTCAAATCACAAAGCCCCACCTTTCCCGCATTAAGCTGGACGGACGAAGCAACCATCATTTCACTCTAGGGCGCAAGAGCATAAAGAAAAAAGAAAACCAAAGATGCGTGCGGCAGCTACCTAGGGCGCCCTAGGGTAGGAGCCTCCACTACAAATCTGCTTCTCCCTTGTCCTCTTGAAGAAAACCGATGATGCGTGCAGCGGTTAGGGTTTGTAGAAGTACTACGGTGTGCGGGGCCACGCCGTAGTAAACGGGAGAGGGATTGAGTTCGAGTCGACGCCTTAATACGGGTGTGCCGCTTGGTTTTACGGGAACGAGGCAGCATTTTGGGTTCGAGGAGCAGTGGAGATATACGTACAAAAAATTGTGGACGTAGGTTCGACCGAAAGGCAATGACGCATGGGCCCCGCATTTTGATATACCCGCGGCCACGTGAAATTTTCTAATCAAAATAATGCATAAAAGTTCCTCCAAAAACATCTATAACTAATGGGAAGTGAATGTATGCTTAAAATGAAAATGCAATACAAAGAGAAAAAATGAATTGCAGTTAAAAGAATGACATTTCTAACAAAAATGTGAATGTGAACTACATATGTGTGCACGTGACCAACACATACATTGTCACTACAAAATCTAATGCAAGAAATAACTTATGATTAACATGCACGAATTGATGATGTGGTGCTTGCATGCATAGAGTACAAAAACAATGTGATTTACGACTTGCATGCATGACGTGTTCATGTGCCATAGTTGCATGTCCAGGAAAAAAGCTACTAGTCGGTTGTACTAGCTATTTAGGAATAGAAGATGTATATATGGAAGTTGTAGGGAAAGAGATGACATGTATCTCAATTCCTATGAGTAGGGATTGGAAAAGAGATGTCATTTGGTTCACATCATAGGAACTTTTCTATTGAATCTAAAGATGACATGTATCTCAATTCCTATGAGGAGGGATTAGAAAAAGAGATGTCATTTGGTTCACATCATAGGAACTTTTCTATTGAATCTAGAGATGACATGTATCTCAATTCCTATGAGGAGGGATTAGAAAAGAGATGTCATTTGGTTCACATCATAGGAACTTTTCTATTGAATATACGCTAATGTTTATTTTCCTTTGAAATTGTGGGAGTATAGGAATCCATTCATATGAACCAAGTGGCTCTAAAGCTATAAAAATGATATCATGTTTATTTTCCTTTGAAATGTGGAGTATATGAATCTATTCCTATGAACCAATTGGCTCTAAAGGAAAAAATCCTATAAAAATCATATCATATAGAGTTCCTATGATATTCCTCCGCACCAAAGGATGGTTGAAATTGTTGCAGGTGATACGACAGTCTTTCTTTGTACACTCCTCCCCCATCTTTATATTTACCTCTCGAAGATGAATGAAATGATATATACTGGGTATTCTGTATGTGCATTTCGGTATACGAAAACTCGGTAAAAGTTTTCGAGGTTCGAATTTTCAATAAAGCCATATGCACTACATTTTGGAACGGAGGGAGGAGCATACGGCAGTTGCTAACACTCACGTGGAAGATTTGTGTGTCGGAGGAGTGGCTGTTCTGTTAAATGCCATGGCAAAACTGACACTGTCGGATGCCGATCTAACGGTTCTTACGGCGTTCCTCAGGAAATGACTTGTGGCGAACGTTTGTCAGATATGATTTACGGACACATGCATTGCATTGATACGTGCCCCCTCTCTCTCACGCACACACACACCCTCACGAGTCACGACTCTCCCGAGTCCTTTCGCACCCACCGTCTATCTGTAGGTAGATGTCACACACATATGTGCTCTCACACCCTACCCTCAGAACTTCTAAAAAAATAAAAGACGTCGTGCACCTTTTATTTTAACTCACACGTCACACACTTA
Organism: Thinopyrum elongatum; assembly: GCA_011799875.1. Classification (NCBI taxonomy): domain Eukaryota; kingdom Viridiplantae; phylum Streptophyta; class Magnoliopsida; order Poales; family Poaceae; genus Thinopyrum; species Thinopyrum elongatum. The sequence continues at coordinate 549,425,530 of CM022298.1, read as the reverse complement.
TACTATTACTCATGTGGCGAACGTTCTTTGGGCGTAGTATATTGTACCCTCATGAAGAGAAGCGGTGCATGCACGCACTAGTTCTCTCACACCCACTCGCGGGTACACGTAGGAGCGCATTTTTTTTGAAGCTAGGAGCGCATTTGTTTACAAAGAGGCATCCCAATTGACATTTTGACTAGTATAGTTTTCAACTTGATGGAGGGTCGGGGACCGCACGTGAATGATACAGTACATAGTGCATCCGGGACGCGGTGATTTGATAATGCGACCTGGAAGCGGTGGCACGTTATTGATCAAGTTTTATTTTTACTTGAACTTTAAATGAAAATAGTGGTTCGCGCGTATTCAATTTAGGGATAATTGGTTTTATACCCTTAGTTGTGTCCCCCTTGTCAGGATTGCCCCTAGTTTCTGAAAACACGTGGTCTTGCCCGACCCACTTTGGTGTCTTGTGCTTTTGCCCTTTGACCGTTTGACCGTCACTTTGAAAACTTCATAACTAATTCATACTAAATCAGAAAAATGCAAATAAGATACCAAAATATTCGGAAAAACATCACCTGTATGTCAATGTCACTTGCATTCATGACAAAAGTGTTGGTAAGTGCCCATCCGAGTTTTCGCTCTTATCATACCACCATGAACAGTAAAATCTAAAAAAATTCAAGAAAAAGTTGGTGGCAAAGAATGGCAAATTTGTTAACTGCTTGCCAAGTTTCATCAGGGAATGACATTCATGGAAGTCGTGGCAAAAAAACAATCTATTTTCGAGTGTTGATTGTTTTTTTTTGCCATGACTTCCACGAATGTCATTCCCTGATATAACTTGGCAAGCACTTAAAATATTTGTCATTCTTTGCCACCAACTTTATTTTTGAAATTTTTCAATTTTTTAGATTTTACTGTTTATGGTGGTATGATAAGAGCTAAAACTTGGATGGGCACTTACCAACACTTTTGTCATGAATGCAAGTGACATTAACATACAGGTGATGTTTTTTCAAACATTTTGGTATCTTATTTGCATTTTTTTGATTTAGTATGAATTAGTTATGAAGTTTTCAAAGTGACGGCCAAACGGTTAAAGGGCAAAAGTACAAGACAACAAAGTGGGTTGGGCAAGACCACGTGTTTTCAGAAACTAGGGGCAATCCTGACGAGGGGGACACAACTAAGGGTATAAAACCAATTATCCCTTCAATTTAATAACGGCTGCTACAACAAAATCACTCCACTATATATATAAGCAGGAACCTCGGCGCTTGCTTTACTAGGGTTCCTCTCTTTCACTCTCTCATGCTCTCCAGATCTAAGCAAGACATAGGTGGCCACACTCTCTCTCTGCTCACGGCTGGTCACAAATCCGGCTGGACCACCTCGGCCGGGGCAAGGGTGTAGGTGCATCGTTCACGCGGTCGTCGGCGGCGAGGGAGGAGACCAACATTTGCCCGCGCGTCCCGATCGACGGCCATGCCGTTCTATCTGAGACAGGGCTGGCTCGGGAGGGCTTCCGACTCCTTCTTCATCCCTGTGGTATTGTGGCCAAGATGCGGCCTCCCGACGCCGTCTTTGCCACATCCCGACGACCCTCAGGTATATATTCCTTCGAAACCTGACTTGCTCTACTGCCCCAGCTCCCCACGTGGCTTTGTGTGGATCTTTTTCTACTTCCATCGGTTGTTCCAAAGCCACCTAGACTTTTACTATTATTAGAGGTAAAGCTAGTTCATACAGTCGAATCTAAGAGTTGGTTCAAACAGGGAAGAAAGTGGGAAAGTTGTAGCATGAATCTAGGACTTGGTTCTAAGAGGAAATGGTGGAAAGTAGTAGATACTGGCTACCCAACTGGTCTCTTGGTTGAAAAGGCGAAGAAAGCATGGTGGATGGCGAAGGGTGGGGGAAGTGGACCTGTCTCTTGGTCGAAAAAGGAAAGAAAGTGAGGGGTGTTGGGGGACAACGCAAATGAGAATGAGAAGGTCTAGATTTCCTATGCTCACATAGGAAAATGTCGCCGAGGAGATAAAAAATGGGACAAATGCAAACATGCTGCCTGAGTGTTTGCCGCTCTTGGCAACCACATCTGCATCACCACTTTATGCCCCTGCTGTCCCTACGCCCATATCGCTACCGTTAATGTAAAATCACATGAAGCATTAAGCAATGCCACCTAATGTCACTATTAAGTAATGGTCTAGTGCCATCGATAAATTGAAGCAATGCCACCTAATGTCACTATTAAGTAATGGTCTAGTGCCGTCGATAAATTCAAGCAATGCCAACACCATTTTATGAAGTGCTTCCGTCTTGCTTTATTTCCCATGAATTGTGTTTTTGCAGTTACACTTAAATCTCACACCGCTAACATTGCTTCATCCCAGTGGAACTGCACAAATTTGATTGCACATTTACTGACCATGTGCTACTATCATGACAGTAATACTAATGCTATTGTTCTGCATGTTAATCTAGTGGTAGTGTTGATGTGATGTGATGCTACTTCTTACTTAAGGGGACTTTCATACTGTCAATGTAGTGCCAATTATAACACAATAGATGCTGTTGTTAATCATATGCCACTGCAAATAACTATCACTGTTTAAATAACCGTATTTCATATTTGCACAAACAGGGATGTCTGTCTCCATATCATTTCTATCTGCGCAATCAAAAGTACACACCTCAGTTTTAGTAGAACTGCACAAAATGAGATGGCTATTCCTAGCTGCCGCGTCTAACCACCCGTGTTCCAGGTATTCCTACATTGGTAGTAACTAGGTAGAATGACCAACGCAGCTGATTCGTATGTTTTACTTCCTGATTGCAGTGCAGGGGCAAGCGAAAACAACTGCATCCTAGTCGGGAATGCACTTTCTCCTAGTTCATCCATGGACAGAGGACTAGCTGGCACGGCTGCACGGAGGTTTTTGGGACAGGTGCGTGGACAAGAGGCATTGTGGTCTACTTATTTCTGCAAATAGCGGTGCTTAAATTTAGTAGAACTGCACAAGAAGTTCAGATGGTCAGTACACTACATGGTTCAGTTCAGCATTCCAACTGAGAACACAATTATAATTGGTTATTCTGGAATGAGAGAACCTAACCTTGGATGGTGGCAACAAGAAAAACCAGAGTGAACTCCAGGAAATTAAAGCCTGCCTAGGGAGGCCCTTTGCTCAGAGAAGCCTTGCTTGATTTTTCCTGATTTGTAAACCTTCTCACAACTTTGTCTTTTGCTGTGAACTAGCAAGATGCCCGTGCGTTGCACAGAACATCAAGATGCATTTGTATGAGTAGTTTATCTTGTGAGAGAAAATGATGAACGAGGGAAGGCCTTATTTGCAAATGTGGAGAGGGGTGTGGGTATCTTTTTGCAAAATTGCCATAGTTTCCTTCCTATCCGTCAGATATAAATCGGACGGCCTATATTGCAGGATGGCAGGCACACCATCATCACCAACTCTGTTTTTTATAAGAGTAGAGACTAGTAAATGTTTGTTATGTTCTATGAATCATTGAGATGTATAAAATTGCTTAACTTATGCTTTTCAAGTATTTTATGAAGCCGAGTTTAATGTGAATGCTCCACATAAACGCTGGACTAGCGTGTGAACGTTTGGAATTTACGTTGTGGCCTCAGTTAACTGCATGAACCACTGTAACAAGATACGTAGTTGCTTATATGTCAGACAGCAGATTATTGATTGTTAGCTAGTCGATAGCCGACTTTTCTAGTGTTGAAGCGAGCTGAGCCAATGTGTCGTGTTTTGCACAACTGCTTACAAGTGGGGTAGCACCAACAGTGTTTACATGTACTTAACCAGCCTTACATACCCTATGTATATGTCGGTGCACAGCTATCGAACAAGTACTCTATTTCATCAAGCACGCACTGCTCATATGATAAACCGTGACAACTTATGTCTTACCATGCCATGTTACATGAAAAAACTAGTGAGGACGCATCTGTTTCGACAACAATTAGGATGGTTCTCACATGATTCACGGGCACACAAAAGTAGCAGTAGTTCCCATAGACGGATTCAAACAGAGTACTAGCCCTAGAGGGCTCGATAATAGGCAAGGTACGGATAATTAGACACAATCCAAACTACTTTTAAACACTAGCTGGGGCAACTATTTCATTCCTCGATCTAATTTGGGATGGACACAAGACGGACCTTGCCATGAACATCATCGAGGACATCTAGCAGCAGCTCAATCCTATGAACCTTCCTGAAGATAACCTTGTGGCCTTGCCACTCATAAACTTGTTTGTGGAGGCATGCCACGTCATCTTCGTGTGTAATCTTGACAAGAACAGTATGCCTCACAAACGAAGGAGTAGCTTTGAACTTCTTGTGCTTCAGTACACCCTGGACAACATGCCTGATAACAGTGAGGCTGGAATACATCTCGACTTTGGTATAAGTGCAAATGGCTTCCAGGATCCAATACCCTAAGAACTTTGTTTTCCCAGTGCGTATATTCAGGTCATCCGCCTCATAGCAAGTGACATATACAACCACACAATCCTTGTCTGCATCAGGGCTCTAATTGAAACGGAAACAAATTCTGAATTACTTTCCAATATAAGAAACACAAGTTATTTAAATCACTATGTAGAGTCAAAAGTATGCATGACAGGGAAGGTAGCATGGCATCGAAGCTAATAAAATTTGGCATTATTTATCACCACATACTTAGATGAAAAACAACAATCGAGATCGGCAAAGAAGAAAATCACCTTGGGCAGCTCAGTGGGGGGGGACACATCCTCGAAGGGGGAAAACTGCTCCTGCAGGGCCACGGGGGCTGTAACCTCAAACGGGGCGTTGACCATCTCAGTAGTGGCCGTGAGCGTATCTGGGGTCGGCTCGGTGGCTGCCTCCATCTTCTTGGAGCTCTCTGCCTCGTGGGGATCAGCCTCCCGCGTCTGCTCCAACATCGGCAGATCTTTGCCTGGTTCTCCTTGGTCCATCATGAAACTGATGAATACTAGGAGACAACTGAAAGGAAAACACAATCGCAATGACAATGAAACAAAAAAGAGAGTGAGGATCGGTTACTGCTTTGCAAAAGTTCTTTTTTTTCTGAAAGAAAATATACCAACATCACGGATCCGCTTACCTTCCCTTCGTTGGGAGAGAAGAACAATGGCAGATGCGAGTGTTGGCTTTCTTGAAGACGGTGAGGGAGAAGGGGATTCAGCGAAGAGTGAATGGTTGCTTCGTCCGTCAAACTTAGACTGCGGGGAGGTGGGGTTTTGAGGTATGATGGCTCGTTACTGCCGCGCTACGACCGGGGTGACTCTCCGCCTGCATACCGCCTTCTAATTTAGTGAATGGCATTTGGGCCCACGCGCTACATGGCCCGCATGTTGGTGAACCAAAGTAAAATGGCATTCAGTAGAGGGAGACGTTTCGATGACCTCGGAGGAGCCAGAAGCGGTAGTGTATCCACTGTACTAGTAGTAATTGTTTTTCTGGGTAGCTGTAGAGTGTCTCCACTGTACTAGTAGTAATTATTTCTCTGGGCCCAAGACAAAACAGCCCATCCACCCTAGTAAATAAAAAATCAATTCAAAAGCCCATATATTTACTTAATGAGAGGCGCTACCCAGCACACCGCCCCCCAAAAAAACCTGGGTGCTCTTCTTCTCCTCACTCCCACCCACCTCACGTCAGCTCACTCCACTCGTACCCCCAAATTCCTCACCTCACTCCTACAGAAAACCCCAGCTCCCCTTCTTCCTCACTACTACAGAAAAACCCCAGCTCCCCTTCTTCTTCACTCGCACTACAACTAGGCTCGTCATTCGTTACTCTGCTCAGCGCCAAGAAGATGAGGCTCCCGCCAGCGGCGACGCCTGTTGTAGATCCCGCACCCGGCAACGCGGGGAGAAGCGGCGAGCCCACCCCCATCGGATCCCAGGAACCCGTAGAATCTCGGGTGGACCGCATCAGCGATCTCCCGGACGCCATCCTTGGGGAGATCATCTCGCTTCTCCCCAACAAGGATTGCTGCCGCACCCAAGTCCTCTCAACTCGGTGGCGCCCTCTATGGCGCACCGCGCCCCTTAATCTCGACTGTCGTCATCTATCTCTCTTTAATGATTTTGAACTCCCCAGAGCAATCATCTCCTCCCACCAGGGCTCCGTTCAAAGCCTCTGCATCCCGTCATGCTACCTGAGCAAGCATAGCATGCCCTGCATGGTGGACGCCTGGCTGAAATCCCCCGAATTCACAGAACTACAGCTGCTTGAGTTCTACTATTCCCTAGGAAATCACCTACCAGATACCGAATGCCATGTACTTGTGCCCTCAGCACCGATGTCCATCTCGCGGTTTTCCTCCTCTCTCCACACTGCCAAATTTGCACTATGCTACCTACCAGACAATATGGTACTAAACCTTCGACTCCCATTTCTCAAAAAACTTTCACTTGTGCGGGTTCATATATCAGAGGCCTCATTGCACATCATCATCCACTCCAGTTGCCCTGCCCTGGAGTGCTTGGTGCTTGTTTTCACAGTTAGAATCGGTTGTCTCCAAATAAAGTCACCTAACCTTATAAGAATAGGAATTTCTTTTGATGGAAGGCAGCTCATCATCGAAGATGCCCTTCACTTCAAAGGTTGATCCTTGATTCTAGTTATTCACCGTCGCAAATAACTGTCATCTCTACGCCTAAACTGGAGACCCTGGGTGTAATACATGATCTCTGTGCTCATTTCAACATGGTGTTTGGCTCCACAGTTCTTCAGGTACTGTCTATTATCATCTACACTTGTAATCATAAGCTGCATTTTAAATTTCTGCGCATAAGTTCTATATCATCTTGGAGTACACATTTTGTACTAATATTATGTTCTATGCTCAATGAAGAGTTTCTCCATGGATAGCCTATCAATGGTGCTGGATTTTGTCAAGATCTTATATATCCAAATGAATAGTTTTGATCTGAACAAGATTATTGGCTTGCTGCAATGCTTTCCATGTCTGGAGAAGTTGTATATAAAGGTGATAATTTCACGCACATTGGAAGCCCGCATATAGTGTACTAGAATTAACCGTTCAGCTGTTGCTCTTTTGACACTCTTTTTTTAGACATTAACTGTTTTCAATCTTCATGTCTATTTAGGCAACAGGATGGGGTAAGAAAGTTATAACCAATCGGTGGATTCGTAAGCACCGGGATTTTCTCACTTCTCATGACATTCGATTGAAGACAATAACACTGGAACGATATGTAGCCAACCAGGCAAACACTAGATTTGTCACATTCTTCCTGCTGAATGCGAGGATACTATTGTCTATTAGGCTTAAGTTTATCAGCAGCATGGTTTTGACGGATGGGTATGTCGAAGAGCAAAAAAAGGAGTTTCAGGTGGACAAAAGGGCTTCTGAACATGTCGGGATTCTATTTACAACATCTTGTGGTCATAATCCAGTAAATTTTACGACCCAGGATGTTCATTCTATGGACCTGACCGATCCATTTGACTGTGACTGCCGAAAACAGTGCTGGAGTTAGATGTTGTTGCCCTTTTCAATCAGGGTTTTGTCTAAACCTAATGAACAATTAACCCTCGTGCTTTTGTATAGTTTGTAAGCTGGAGTTAGATGTTGTTGCCCTTTTCAACTCGGCTGTGACTGTCATATTTTCTTTGAAACAAGGCAAATGGCTTGCCATTTGTTTAATTAAGAGTGAAATATTGTAACAAATCCCAACCAAGGGAAATAACATCACTCTCGCCGGCTGCTTGAGCTCACTGTGCATTACAGAACCCAAGTGATTAGCCCCCACCAGCACCCACAAACTTATTTTGAACTAGCACACCAAATGGGCTGTAAATTTTCATAAGAAAAGCTGCATGACTGTGACAGATTTGGATTCTGACATTTGGGACCCATGAGGAAAAAGCCTATCCAAGGTGGTGTCGACTTAATTACTACTCAACAAACAATTTTGCCTACCACCCGTTGGATTGACATCCAACATCTGTCGTGTATCTTCTATCTCTTGCCTTGTTCCTCCAGCCGCCCAAACCAAACCAACCCGTCGGTTCCGCCTGCTCCCGCCTCCCACGGCTGGCTGCGCCTCCGCCACCCTACCGTACCCTCAAATGTTGGCCAGTCCCTCCCTCTATTCCCCCACACGTCCTGTTATTCTCCGGCGATGTCAGCCCCAACACGCACCCGCACCCGAACCAGTCAACCCTCGTACTCCCCTCCGCCTGCGAATAGACTAGCGCATCTTCCATGGCTCATGTTCGTTCCGTCTGAGGCCTCGCCTTCGTCCTCCGCCTTGGTTCGCTCGCCATGCGCGGTGCGGCGCCGTCTGGTGTTGTCAACGTCGTCAACAACTAAGAGGAACAAGGAGATGACTGCACATGGAGAGGATGACAGTAGGGACCCACCAGGGTTCATGGCAGTACGCAAGCAAGTGCCTCGTTATTACAAGCCCAAAAAAATGGTTCCTCCTAATGGTTGGACATCTGGGGCCCATGCCATTGTCAACGTAGTCAATAAACAAGAGAATTACACAACGAGCGGCTGACACCAGGGACCCAGCAGGTCGCACAGTTGTTATTTACTTTTTTTAGGAACAAGCAGTTGTTATTTATACTTGTTTTAGAGACGGATCAGGGTAACAACGGGGCTGTGTGGGGGCTGTGGCCCGTCTAGCCAGGGTTTTATTTTATGTTTACCACATGATGAGCCCAGTTGTGTTTTTTTCTTGCTGAAAATGGCTAGCCCAGTTCTACTTTTTTAAAATAAATACCCAATGAAGGCCTACTTGCTTTCTCAGACCTGCTGGGCTGCAAATCTTTCAAGACGAGAGCGATGTATTCGCTTGCCCAGAAAATGAAATAGTAAGAAATGGGATGTAAATTTATAAACACAGCAAACCGGCAATTAGTTTCAAATATCATTTTTTTAAATTTTGACATTTTGAATTTAATTGTTTTTTTGCGGGGAAAATTATGTTGGATTTTAAATTGATATAAATTTATTATTTTTAAATTAGTTTGAACGTGACTCGAAATTTTGGGATTAAAAACAATTTGGACCGCACCAAAATATGCAAAATTTCGTAGAAATTTTTAACCGTGGCCACAATATGGGCTGTAATGCTACCAAAAAGAATATGGGCTCCAAAAAAATCCTTAAGAATTAGCGAATGGGCTGTAAATTATTAGAAATAATGGCAGATGGGTTGTATGCTATTTTCCACAGATTTGAGGCTGACTTGTGCGCCTACTATAGGTTGACGCGTACGCTTTCCTAAAAAAAAGGTTGACGCACAGGCAAGGCCGTGTCAACATAGTCAACACACAAGAGCAGTGACTGTTGGATGTCCATCCAATGGCTGCCATGCTTCTTCAATCTCTGCTCTTCTTGCTCCAGCCGCTCAAACCAGCACCGGCGGGACTGCGTGCTCCCTCCTCCCATGGCCGGCTGTGCTGCCGCTCAGGCCGCACCGCCCCACCCTACTCCATCGCTAGCCAGGCCATTCCTCTACTCACCCACACCTCCTATTATTTTCCGGCGACGGCAGCCGAACCAGTAAACCCTCGTACTCCCCACTGCGTGGGCAACCACTGCCGATTCTTCCCCGGCTCCGGGTCGTTCCCTTCCTAGGCCTCGCCATCGTCCACCGCCCTGGTGCTCTCAGCGCGGCGTGGTCAACGAACGACATCCATCGGAAGAGGACTGTACATGTGGAGGCTGACAGCTGGGTCCACGGCCGCACGCAACGAAGTGCCTCCTTATTATGCGCAAAATAATGATTCCTCCACCTGACAGCAGGGACCCACCGGAAGGGCCTCTGTATTTCACGAAAAAACATTCCTCCCGCTGACAGCTCGCACCCACCAGCTATTTCTTCGCACGCAAGGAAGTGCCTCCTTATTACGCACAAAAAAATGAATACTACCCCTGCTATCTGGGACCCACCATAGTTGGAGCCTGACTTGTGGGCCTACTAAGTTGACGCAGATGGAGGGCTTTGTCAACTTAGTCAATATGAACGATTCTAGCTCCAGTGACCGTATGATGTCCATCCAAGGGCCGTAGTGCTTATTCAACCTCTGGTCTTCTTGCTCCAGCCGCCCAAACCAACGTCGGTCGTGCCGCCTGCTCCTGCCTCCAGTGGCCGGCTCTGCTGCCGCACAGGCCTCACCACCCCACCCTACTCCCATCGCTGGCCTGGCCATCCCTGTACTCACCCAGACCTGCTGTTATTCTCCGACGACGGCAGCCTCACACTGCAGCCCAACCAGTAAACCCTCGTATGCCCCTCCGCGTGGGAAACAACTGCCGAGTCTTCCCCGGCTCCGGGTCATTCCCTTCCTAGGCCTCGCCGTCGTCCACCGCCTTGGTGCTCTCGGCGCGGCGTGGTCAACGTGGTCAAGGAACGACTTACATCGGAAGAGGACTGTACGTGGAGAGGCTGACAGCTGGGTCCACGGCTGCAGCAAGAAAGTGCCTCCTTATTATGTGCAAAATAATTATTCCTCCACCTGACAGCAGGGACCTATCGGAAATGCCTCTGTATTTTGACTTAGCTGTATTTTGCGAAAAAAACATTTTCCCCCTGACAGCTGGGACCCACCAGCTATATCTTCGGACGCAAGGAAAGTGCCTCCATATTGGGCGCAAAAAAAATGAATCCTCCCCCTGACAGCTCGGACCCACCATCAATAACTTCACACGCAAGGAAGTGCATCCTTATCCTCCCTGACAGCTGGGACCCACCCGGTCGAAGCATACGTAGCGTTGTTAGAACATGTACGTACATACTGGTCGATCGGTCTCTCTGCAACGATGAACCATAGCCGAGCAAGCAGCGACACATGTAGTAGTAGAGCCCCCGACATAGCAGTTCAGACAGTCCCTTCTAAACCATGTACACGTACGTACAGCCACATGCTAAAAAATACGGCCACATACGGGCAGGGTCTCGAATGCGTACTCGTGCATACGTACGGCCAGGGCTCGTGTACATGGACAGGCAACGGACGGCAGTAACGACGTCCTGTTCATCGGGCAGCCAACCGGCTGGGTCGTAACGGAGAAATAGCGTCCTGTTCATCGGGAGGCAACAGATTGGGTCGGAATGCGTCCTGATCAATGGGAGCCAACCGGCTTGGACGGAACAGCTAAAACGGGGTCTGGCGTACCGCAGTACGAAGGAAACGGCCTTCTGTTTGACCGGCTACGATCGAAACGGGTGTCCTGTTCATCGGGAGGGGTGTGGCGTACCGCAAAACGAAGGAAACAGACTTGTGTTGGAGCGCTACGGTCGAAACGGGGGTCCTGTTCATCGGAGGGGTGTGGCGTACCGCAAAACGGGACTCCACGGGGCTACTGTTCACCCACCGTCGACTTCCTTCAGCCTCCACCTGCACTATTCATCCATCGCGTCTTCCTCCTTCCTCCACCAGCTACTGTTCATCCACGGGTTACTGTTCATCCAGCCCTCCACCGACTACTGTTCAACCAGCCCTCCACGGGGTCCTGTTCATCCACCTCCAACCAGCTTGGCTGTGGCGGCCTCCTCTCGTTTTCTTGTTCATCCAGCGGCAACGGCCTATATACTACCACGGGGTCCTGTTCATCCAACCCCCACCGGGAACTATTCATCCAACCCTCACTGGGAATTGTTCATCCAACCCCAACCACGTACGTCTCGACTCGTTCAACCGCAACCCCCACATTCACTGTTCATCAAGAGGCATCAGGTTCGATCGGCTTCAGTAGGCAGCAGCAGCAGCGATCGATCGCTCGGGTTCAGTTAATAGCCAAGGGATCGATCGCTCAGTTTTAGTAACATAGATAGTGCAATCGCTCGGGTTCAGTAAGCGAATGCCTCGCTCGGGTTCAGTTAGAGCCCAACGCCTTGCACACACGCGCGTACTTGTATGAGAGAAACGCGCAATCCCTCCGTGCATCGCTCAGCCCCGACCACCCACCGTAACCGGGAACTCCCCGAAATTTTCCTCGCCCTCGCTTCTACCACGATTTTTTCTGTCATGGATGGCCCAAAGAATGTCATGCAGGTGCGTCTCCGGCCCTCCCAGATGAAAAGCCCATTTTCTATCATGATTTTTTGTCATAGAAGTAGGAGCCCACCATATCTATGATGATACCGGGTTTTGTCACAATTATCGTCATAGAAGTGTCATAAGCATGACAGGAAAAAAATTCGTTTGGCCCAACATGTCACGGATGTGTCTTTTTTTTTGTAGTGCTTATCAGTGCGGTGTCGAGCCCCAAGTGAATAAGTGGCAGTCATTCAGCACGTGGCAGCCATTCCTGAGGAAGATCACCCCTAAATGACACCCGTCCAGGGGCGTGTCACACAGACAGGCGAGAAGGTGGTTGAATGGCACGGCAAGGCTTGCCGGGCTGCATCCACGATGTGACACTAAGTGGTGCATTTAATGCACCTTGTCCTGGCTGCAGAGTTAGGTATGATAGCACTGTGGCTATCTAATCACTTGATAATGACGGTTTTGCCATTGTGGTAACCCCTTGACCTATAAAAGGAGGACCGAGGCAACCTTAGAAAGGATTCGGACCCTTGTAGACTCATACGCGCGTAGCTGCTCTCCCCGAGGCGACCTTGCCGGGCTTGAGCATTGCGCGTTCATCACGGTCTCCTACTCAATCCACCAAAGCAGGAGCAGGGTTTTACGCCTAGCGGCGGCCTGAACCTGGGTAAAAACCACCCGCGTCACCACTGCCGTGCTGTTCTACGACCTCCGCTCTTTGTGCAACGTGCCCTTCCCCCTTGTCGAACCACAAAGAGGCCAATGGCCCCATAGGTGATCATGTCGAACCACGACAGGCAGGGGCAGTTTGCCCGGGAGGCCACATAAGTCTGTGCACCAGTCAAGGTAAAACAAATACCCCTGTTTGTGTACACCGACAGGGCGCGCCCTGGTGGCTCATGGGGCCCATGTGGCTCCGTTTGACCTAACTACACCTCTATAAATTCTCTAAAATTAGGAAACCAACAGAGAAGTCCATGAAATACTTTTTCCGCTATCGCAAATTCCTGTTCTCACGAGATCCCATCTGGAGGCCTTTTCCTGCACTCTGCCGGAGGGGGAATCAATAACGGAGGGGCTCTACATCAACCTTGCTGCCCTTCTGATGATTTGTGATTAGTTTACCACAGACCTACGGGTCCATGGTTAGTAGCTAGATGGCTTCTTCTCTCTATTTGATCTTCAATACAATGTTCTCCTCGATGTTCTTGGAGTTCTATCCGATGTAATCACTTTTTGCGGTGTGTTTGTTGGGATCCCATGAATTGTGAGTTTATGATCAGATTATCCATGAATATTATTTGAGTTTTCTCTGAAATATTTTATGCATGATTGTTATAGCTTCGTATTTCTCTCTGATCTATTGATTTGGTTTGGCCAACTAGATTGATTTATCTTGCAATGGGAGAGGTGCTTTGTAATGGGTTCGATCTTGAGGTGCTCAATCCCAGTGACAGAAGGGGACATGACACGTATGTATCATTGCTATTAAGGGTAAAAAGATGGGGTTTATTCATGTGTGTGTTTACTTTGTCTACGTCATGTCATCTTGCTTACGGCAATACTCTGTTCTTTATGAACTTATTACTCTAGATGCATGCTAGATAGCGGTCGATGTGTGGAGTAATAGTAGTAGATGCAGAATCATTTTGGTCTACTTGTCTCGGACGTGATGAATATATACATGATCATTGCCTTGGATATCGTCATCATTATTTGCTTTTCTGTCAATTTCCCAACAGTAATTTGTTTACCCACCGTATGCTATTTTCAAGAGAGAAGCCTCTAGCGAAAACTATGGCCCCCGGGTCTACTTCTATCATATATTAAAAATCCTAAAAATAACTTGTTGCAATTTTACTTTATTTGTTTTATTTTTTATTTTTGTTCGATCTATCCATCTATCACCATACAATTTAATCTTGCAATTAACCGCCAAGGGATTGACAACCCCTTGTTTGCGTTGGGTGCAAGGATTTGTTATTTTGTGTGTAGGTGCTGCTAACGAGTTGTTGCGTGCTTCTCCTACTGGATTGATAACCTTGGTTTCATAACTATGGGAAATACTTATCTCTATTGTACTGCATCATCCTCTCCACTTCAGGGGAAAACCAACGCAGATCACAAGTAGCAGTCATCAATAGTACCAGTCGCCGACACTTGAGCTACAGTTTCTGCTCCAGTTGCTGCACCTTCAGTGGCTCCTACAGTCCCTCTAGCTATCTCCACTCCACCAGTCCAGCAGACATCATCCGAGATCTTTGCAGACATGATTCTCTCTACTCCAACAACTTCTACGCACACCAGAGCTGCAAGTCAGAAGACTTCTTCATCAGGAGCTATCGGAGATCGAGCCCAAAGTGACGTTTAGTTCTATACTCTTTTGAACTTTTTGGTACTTGTTCCAAAGTGGGAGAATTAGTATAGATCATAGGGCTGCGAGAGAGAGAGAGAGAGTGTGTGTTTTGCTTTTGCTCGTTTGATTTTGGTTGAGTTCTTGCTACTTTGTGCTACTTGTGTTTGATGCTTGTATGAGACTATGTTACTTTTGTGCTTGATCATACCATACTTTGATGCCATGCTTATCGATCTATCTTTCTAAATGCTTCTTGTATGATCATATACTTGTATGCTTGGTGATTAGTGTGCTACTTTTGAACTGCGTTGGAATTTCCCCAAAGAGGAGATGATGATGTAGTATAGTAGAGATAAGTATTTCCCTCAGTTAAGAACAAAGGTTATCAATCCAGTAGGAGAACCACACAACACCTCATTAGCAGCACCTGCACACAAAATAACAAATCCTTGCAACCCAACGCGAACAAGGGGTTGTCAATCCTTTGGCGGTTATGTGCAAGATAAAACTGTGTACTAATTGATAGATAGGTTGAACAAAAATACAAAATAAAATAAATAAAGTAAAATTGCAGCAAGGTATTTTTAGGATTTTTAGTATATGATAAAAGTAGACCCGGGGGCCATAGTTTTCACTAGAGGCTTTTCTCTTGAAAATAGCATACAGTGGGTAAACAAATTACTGTTGGGCAACTGATAGAAAAGCAAATAATCATGATGATATCCAAGGCAATGATCATGTATATAGACATCATGTCTGAGACAAGTAGACCGACTCCTGCCTGCATCTACTACTATTACTCCACACATCGACCGCTATCCAACATGCATCTAGAGTATTAAGTTTATAAAGAATGGAGTAACGCCTTAAGCAAGATGACATGATGTAGACAAAGTAAACTCACACATGAATAAACCCCATCTTTTTATCCTTAATGGCAACGATACAAATACATGTCATGTCCCCTTCTGTCACTGGGATTGAGCACCGCAAGATTGAACCCATCACAAAGCACCTCTCCCATTGCAAGAAAAATCAATCTAGTTGGCCAAACCAAATCAATAGATCTGAGAGAAATATGAAGCTATAATAATCATGCATAAAAGAGTTCAGAGAAGACTTAAATAATATTCATGGATAATCTGATTATAAACTCACAATTCATCGGATCCCAACAAACACACCGCAAAAAGTGATTACATCGAATAGAACTCCAAGAACATCAAGGAGAACATTGTATTGAAGATCAAAGAGAGAGATAGCCATCTAGCTACTAACTATGGACCCGTAGTACTATGCTAAACTACTCACACATCATCGGAAGGGCAGCAAGGTTGATACAGAGCCCCTCCGTGATTGATTCCCCCTCCGGCAAAGTGCCAAAAAAGGCCTCCAGATGGGATCTCACAAGAAAACGAACTTGCGGTGGTGGAAAAAGTATTTCGGGTGGCTCTCTGTTGGTTTCCGATTTTAGAGAATTTATAGAGGCGGAGTTAGGTCAAACAAAGCCACATGGGCCCTACCATCCACCAGGGCATGCCTACCCCCTGGGCGCACCCTGGTGCCTCGTGGGCCACTGCTCCATCTTCTCGTCCCCTCCCGAAGCTTCTAGGGTCTCTTATGTCCAGAAAAAATCTCCAAAAAGTTGCGTCGCATTTGGACTTCATTTCGTACAAATATTCTGAAAAACCAAAACAGGCAAAAAACAGCAGCTGGCACTGGGCACTAAGTTAATAGGTTAGTCCCAAAAACTGATATATAATTGCTTGTAAATGCCCATAAAACATCCAAAATTGATACTATAATAGCATGGAATAATAAAAAATTATAGATACGTTGGAGACATATCAAGCATCCCCAAGCTTAATTCCTACTCGTCCTCGAGTAGGTAAATGATAAAAATAGAATTTTTTATGTGGAATGCTACCCATCATATTCATCATATAATCTTTTCTTTTGTGGCATGGATATTTGGACTTGAGTGATTCAAAGAAATAGTCTATAATTTGAGATGAAAACAAAAATACTAAAGTATATCAACAAGCAACCGTGTGTTTCAAAATATCAATGCTAAAGAAAGTTATCCCTAGCCCATTATGCTCAGTCATTGATCCATTCATGAAACACACTCAATATTAGCTACACCCAATGCACAAGTATGACAATAGTGCTCTCCAATTGGTGCTTTATAAGAGAAGATGGAGACTCGAATTTAAATTAAAAATTGCATAAAAGTAAAATAGATAGGCCCTTCGTAGAGGGAAGCAGAGATTTGCAGAGGTGCCAAAGCTCAAAGTTTAAAATAAAGAGATAAAATTATTTTGAGAGGCATGCTTTTCCTGTCAACGAAAACGACGACCGAAAATTCTCAATATCTTCCATGCTAGTCACATTATAGGTGGTTCCCAAACAGAAAATAAAGTTTATTTCCTTTCCACCATTCTTTCACAATCCAAGGTTAGCCATATCCACGGGTGCCTTCCATACCAACACTTTCCAAGGAATTTATTATTATTGTTATTTTTTATTTCGGGACTGGGCATCCCTATTACCTTGCCACTTTCTCTTGCAATGACAAGTGAATAAACACTCATCGTGAGAATAACCCGCCTAGCATGAAAAATATTGGCCACACCCTGCCGCTTCATGAGTGGTACAGGCACACAAAATGGATTATTTTTGAATGATTAGAGTTGGCACATGCAAATTTACTTGGAACGACATGTAAATAACGCTTATAGGTAGGTATGGTGGACTCATTTGGCAAAACTTTGGGTTTAAGGAATTGGATGCACAAGCAGTATTTCCGCTTAGTACACATGAAGGCTATGTAACACCCTGGATTTTGCCCATTTCTTTTTCTTTTGATTTTACTTGGATTTTGGTCTGGATTTGCTTTTCTGTGGCTTAGTGGTTTTGAAACCTGGAGAAATCACCTTTGATTCCTCTCCCCAATGGATTGTCAACCTCAAAACCATCCCAAGGCCTCGTCATTTCCATCTTGGACCAATCCCAATATTCTTTTTATTGGGAATATTCCTTAAAGGAATAGCCCTGTCTGCTCTGGGTTGTGAAGCAACCCACATTTCCATCATTCCAAAGATTCCCAAATAATTCCCATAAATTGTTTGGATCATATATTCCTCAGATATGTCAAAACCCTTCCTTGCCATGTTCAAAATAATTCACCAATATTCCTTTTCTGATTCTGCCCTAGTTGTCAAGTTGAGAAGCAAGTACCCTTTATATTTGCTTTCTTGATCTCAAACTTTTTGGACAGTCTATCCTACCCATATCATTGCCACATGCCAAATTTCAACCTCATTTACCTAGTGAATATTCCTGAGCAATTTTTCAAAGTTTCTGTTCAAACAGAGGCCTTGTGAAGGAAGTGCAAGCTAGGCATATCCAAATGAGTTGAAATTTTGCAAGCATCTCAATATGATCAAATCATAGCTCTCCACTAAATTTTGGCATCATTCAACCATCTATGTGATCACAGCATCAAATCTTTGTCTCTGGTAATTATTTTGGGTTGTGAAGCAACTATAATTTTTATTGCTCCATAATTCATGAATAATTTCCAAAACATGCTTCTACCTATATGATAGCTCTCCACCCAATTTGGGCTCATTTTACCTACCCAATATTTCTCTAGAATTTCTCTTAGTTTCTATCTAGAGAGGACCACTGTGAAGGAAGTACCATTTTGGTGTGTCGAAATGGTATGAAATTTTTGCAGTGTGTTTGTGTATCCAAATAACTCCTAGCCACCAAATTTCAGCTCAATCCAAGCATCCCTTAGAGTGCCACTTCATGATTCATTTTCTGGACCAGTTTGGGCAGTTGTGAAGCAACTATGCCAAATCCTGGTCCAAATCCTTCTAAAATTCACAGGATCATAGTCCTTCCTACCCTAAGCATGGATGGCATCTTTTGATCCTTAGTGGCTATCCCATTTCATCTCAGCTTCATGTCCAAGTTTGCTACAGAAAACTTCTGTGGATCATTCCCATCTACCCACAGTGTTTTTCTTCGAGCCATCACCTCTGAGATAACCTATATTGGAGAGACTACATGTTAGACATGATGTAACGGGCCAGAACGCACAGCGTGTGCCTGTGCACGCGGTGACCACGCGTTTGGCATGCCAATGCACGCACTCTGTGCATTGGGGCCCTCTGCCTCGTCCGTTCCTCCACTCCCTCGCCACCTCTCCATGTCCAGAAGCTACGTCTTGGCCTCGCCTTCGCTCTAGAACCCTCTCCCCCTTTGGATTCCTCCCCGGCGAGCCGTCCCCGTCGAGATACAGAGCATGCCCGTGAGCCGCCGTCGTCTTCCCTCCCCTGGCCTTTTCCTCCCGAGCCGTCCCGTCCCTCCTGCTCCTCGTCGGGTCGGCCGCACCACGACGCCGAACTAGCCACCACCCGTTCGAGTCCGAGCCCTGGAGCTCCGGTGATGTGTCACGTGGCCGTGCTCGTCCACCCACGTCACCCAGAGCCTTCCTGAGCTCGCCCCGGCTATATATTGAACTGCCCCGACCTCCCCTGCAGCTCATCAGCCCCTCAACCCGCCCTCTCAACCACCAGAGCTCGTGGCCTGCTCCTCCTTGCCGCCATGGCTGCCGCCACCCCTAGCTCAAATTCGAGCCGGCCGAGCCTCTTCTCCCTCTCCCACCACCACCAGTCACTTCACCGAACTCCGGCGGACCCTCCCAGCTCCTCCACTCGGCCGCCGGAGCCCCGCAGCCCCGTTCCCACTCTCGGCCGAACAGCCATCTGTCGCAGCCAACCCCGCCACAGTTCCTGAGCTCCCCGGCGACCAAGACACCGTGGAACGGATCAGGTGCATCTCCCTGAACCCGTAGGTAGGTCGGACGCCGCCGGAGACGGCCGGTAGCCCCGGCTATCGTCGTCGCAGCGCCGCCTCTACCTCGGCTGTGCGTGCCCGCATCGGGGAAGAAGAAGGAGGAGTGGGAGGGAGAGATGTCAGCAGCGGGCCCACCTGGCAGCGACTCTGGCGCCCGGCCCCGCCTCTGCTGACTGGGATAAGTGGAAGCATAGTTTCCTATTTACGCTTTCATTTCAGTGAAGGCGTAATATTCTGCGGCTTCGGCCAGGAATACGTTTTCACTGTCCCAAAAGCGTAGTTCCTGGAATGCGCTTTCAGTTTTTCTGTCCAGGCCCTGTTTGAAAATATTTTTATTGCAGATGGGTCCTTTGCAGAAAACCCCTCCTAACTTTTTGCTCGGAACTCTGATTGAGGTGACTCCAACGCCCACATCTTCGTCTCGTCGAGCCCGTTCTGTTCTTATCATTTTCATGATGTGTTCACATTTTGAAAATGACCTTATTGCCCTTGCCCCTAAATCAGCCCTCCGGGAAAGAACTGTTTCCGGTGATCTTCTCCGCGGACCCTCCGCACTACTCCCCGGTGGATTCCTCGTTCCCAGGCAAGCCACGACAGCCACTTGCATGATGGATTTGCAGTAGCTATGGTTTCCTACTTGAATAGTTATTTAATGTGTGCATGTTATTCTGTCTGAACATAATATATATGCTCATGTTTTCCGCTTATCTCTATATTCTGTCCATGTGCATCTTGCTAGTTATCAAGTAGTCGTTGGTAGCATTATGCTCATGGTTAATACTGGCAGTAGTTCATTCTAAGACGATGACATGACTACATGTTTCTTTATCATGTGTTCATGACTCAGCACATCATCATTCAAATTTAATCGGAGGTTAATCGAACTTGAACACCTGTTGGCTGAGTCATAGTGCGCCACCGAATCGAGCTCACCAGTGCAACCACACTTGCTAGGATGGGGCAGCCCTAATTCGATCTATTGTCATGCCTCTCGCTGGTACCTCCAACCAGGGAAGGTTATGAGTGCGTGCTACCGTGACCAGGTAGGCGGCTATAACCTTGTGAACCCAGTTTTGGTATTGAGCTCAGGTCCCCGTTTGGGACAGTTTTGTTTGGCCACGACGGTGGCAGGTGTCTGAAGGACACAGGGGTCACCCATGACATAGCCCAAAGGGGAGTTTGTCGGAGTGGCTGGGAGAGTGCCATGCAATAGATTGGGTTTTGTCGGAACATCGTTGATCCACCCGAATGGGAGCACGAGGCCATGAGTTCCGTGGTGTGGGTACAGTGTACTAACCTCTGCAGAGTGTATAAACTATCGATAGCCACGTCCTCGGTTATGGGCACAGTTCGTAGTAGGACACACTATGGGTCAACAGTATAATAATCTTGCTTATAATAACCCGGTTCGATGAGAAAAGAAGTTGGTTGATCTTTATGTGATCGCGAGAGGATCACCGTGGTATCGAGGATACCGATGTTGGTTGATCATGATCACAAGAGGATCACCATGGTATCATGGATACCGGATTTGGTTGATAGTGTTATGTGGTGATCTTGGGTAAAGACCAAGCTCCTTGTGATCATGTTATCACTACGGTATTGTAATACCAAGTTTGGTTGGTCCTGAGGTTATCATGTGGCACATTCGAAGGTAAGTTCCTACATGTGGTGGGTACGAGGTAACCCTGACAGAGTAAGTTGCACCATGATAGTTGTAACATGTTGCATGTAGTGATATCCTGTTCATATGCCATGCCATGCTTATACAGTTTTAACATCGTCACGTTTACACCTGTTTAACTGGTAAATGCCATGTTGTTGCTTGTCTTGATTGATTTGGTTGCTATGAGCTTGCGAGTACATTCAAAGTACTCACCTGGCGTGTCATGCCAGTTTGCAGGTCATGCCATGATTGCTTGCTTGTCAAGTATTTCGAGTTTGCGAGTTAGGATACACGTTCCAGCCAGAGTCCCTGCGGAGTGGAGTTCACCACCGCCGTCGTTGTTCCACTGCCAAGGATACTCCGTTTCCTCGGGTTGTTCTGCTGTTAGCATAGAGCTACCCTGGGCAGGCGTAGTATCTCCGCACCGATGTAATCCATGTACCCTTGTAACCTTATCCACAGAAATGAAGAGCAGATTTGTTCTATGCCAACAGTGCCGTATTCCAGAAGACTTGTCTCTGGGCTGGAATACGGGGCGTTCCGGTTTCCTCTGAGCCGGGGTGCCACAGGCTAGCAAATAGATTGAGAAGCAACCAACCAAAAAACAAAAATGGTCATAAACATGCATTGAGAATAACTAACACTGAATAATGCACCATAAGTAGGATATAACTTTGTTGCATAACTATAGACTTTACGGGCATGCATAGGGAATCACGAACCTTAACACCAATATTCTTACTAAAGCACAATTAATCACTAGCATAACTCACATATTATCATCTCCATATCGCAAAACTATTGCAAGGAATCAAACTTATCATATCCAATGGTCTAGATGAAAGTTTTTATTATATCCTTCTTGAATATTCATCACATTGGGACCAAATTCATATCTTGTGCAAATTGCCATTACTATTATCAAATCTCTAAATTATATAAGTGAAGCATGAGAGTTCATCTATTCTTCAAAATATAATCACGGACGTGCTCAAAAATATATAAGTGAAGTACTAGAGCAACTGCCTAGCTCAAAAGATATAAGTGAAGCACATAGATTATTCTAACAAATCACGAAAAATGTGTGTCCCTCTCAAATAGGTGTGTCCATCAAAGATGATTGTGGCAAACTAAAATGTAAACAAAGCAAAGACTCATATAAATACATAACGCTCCAAGCAAAACTCATATCATGCGATGAATAAAAATATAGCTCCAAGTAAAATTACCGATGGTCGGTAGAAGAAAGAGGGGATGCCTTCCGGGGCATCCTCAAGCTTAGTTGCTTGGGAGTCCTTGAATATTACCTTCGGGTGCCTCAGGCATCCCCAAGCTTAGGCTCTTGCCACTTCTTATTCCTTCATCCATCATGATCTCACCCAAAACTTGAAAACTTCAATCACACAAAACTTAACAAAACCTTCGAGAGATCCGTTAGTATAATAAAGCAAATCAGTACTTTAGGTATTGTTGCAAACCCGTTCATATTTTATTTTTGCATTATACCTACTGTATTCTAACTTCTCCATGGTTTATACCCCCCCCCCCCGATACAATCCATAGTTCCATCAAAACAAGCAAAACAATGCATCAAAAACAGAATATGTCAAAAACAAAACAGCCTGTAGCAATATGAATAGTGACTATACTTCTTTAACCCAAAATTTCTGAAAAACTAGGAGAACATGTGTAAAAACATTCAGAATTTTTTCCATGCTCCAGCAAATGTTGATAATTCTGCTACTGGATGCAAAAGTTTCTATTTTTTGACAGAATCAAAGCAACTATCATCCAAATCATCCTAAAGGCTTTACTTGGCACAAACACTAATTTAAACACACACAAAACAACCATAATAGTAGCATAATTGTGTGCACACAAGAAAACAGAAAAATAAGCAAGAAAATTAAGATAACTATTGGGTTGCCTCCCAACTAGCGCTATTGTTTTATGCCCCTATCTAGGCATAATGCATAGTTTCAAGTGTTTTAATCTTTAGTTTGCAACTCCTTAATCACACAACTGTATTCCCTAGGAATTGTAGCATACATATTCTTAAGAATCATACTCCTAAGAACAAAATTGAGGAATTTATTTTCATAGATTGGTTCCTTTATCAAATCAACAAAGTTGGGGTGAACATTAATCATTTTAAGATCTTCACTTCCATTACTAGATGTGGCACCCTTGTCCTTTGGAACATACATAAACTTGCAATTCTTGTTAGGAGGAGTTTTTTCAATAGTTTTAATGAAAGAAAAAGCGGAACCCAAATTGTGAATAATTTCTTCCAACTTATCAGTTCTAGCGGGACTTTGCTCCACCCTTTCATTAATTATTCGTTCATTTTCTTTTAGCATCTTAAGAGTAAACCCTACCTTTGATCCAAATTGGGTGACATGGTTATGAATCTTTTTATCCAAATTTTCAATGAGTTCTATGGTAGGCATTTTATTTTCAATAGCATCTAGTCTTTGCATAACACATTCCAAAGTCAAAATCGTTTCATTAACAATGATAGGTGGTGATCCCACTAAATTTCCCATAGCATTGAAAGCATCCATAGGGTGACTACTCAAGAAATTCCCTCTAGTGATAGTGTCTAGCACAAATCCATACCAAGTAGTAATACCCACATAAATTTTTTGAAGAAGAACTGTAGCGGATTGCTTACGAGTTTATCTATTTTGAGCATTGCAAATCCTATACCAAGCATCTTTTAAATTCTCTCGTCCCTTTTGCTTAAAATTGAGAACCTCATTTTTAGGGGTACACGTAACAAGGGAGGAACTAGCCATAACGATAAAGTGGACAAGCAACCGAATAAGCAAAAAGCAAATGGAAAATATTTTTGTATTTTTGTAAAAAAAATTAGAAGTGGGGGAGATGAAAACGAGAGGCAACAGGCAAATAATGTAAATTCAAGGAGATGAAAGTTTATGCGTAGGTACTTGATAGATGTTGATGATGTCTCCCCGGCAACGGTGCCCAAAATTCTTCCTGCTACTTGTGAACTGCGTTGGGATTTCCCCGAAGAGGAGAGGATGATGCAGCATAGTAGAGATAAGTATTTCCCTCAGTTAAGAACCAAGGTTATCAATCCAGTAGGAGAACCACGCAACACCTCATTAGCAGCACCTGCACACAAAATAACAAATCCTTGCAACCCAACACGAACAAGGGGTTGTCAATCCCTTGGCGGTTACTTGCAAGATAAAATTGTGTAGTAATTGATAGATAGGTTGAACAAAAATACAAAATAAAATAAATAAAGTAAAATTGCAGCAAGGTATTTTTAGGATTTTTAGTATATGCTAAAAGTAGACCCAGGGGCCATAGTTTTCACTAGAGGTTTCTCTCTTGAAAATAGCATACAGTGGGTAAACAAATTACTGTTGGGCAATTGATAGAAAAGCAAATAATCATGATGATATCCAAGGAAATGATCATGTATATAGACATCATGTCTGAGACAAGTAGACCGACTCCTGCCTGCATCTACTACTATTACTCCACACATCGACCGCTATCTAGCATGCATCTTGAGTATTAAGTTCATAAAGAACGGAGTAACGCCTTAAGCAAGATGACATGATGTAGACAAAGTAAACTCACACATGAATAAACCCCATCTTTTTATCCTTAATGGCAATGATACAAATACGTGTCATGTCCCCTTCTGTCACTGGGATTGAGCACCGCAAGATTGAACCCATCACAAAGCACCTCTCCCATTGCAAGAAAAATCAATCTAGTTGGCCAAACCAAATCAATAGATCTGAGAGAAATACGAAGCTATAATAATCATGCATAAAAGAGTTCAGAGAAGACTCAAATAATATTCATGGATAATCGGATCATAAACTCACAATTCATCGGATCCCAACAAACACATCGCAAAAAGTGATTACATCAAATATAACTCCAAGAACATGAAGGAGAACATTGTATTGAAGATCAAAGAGAGAGAGATAGCCATATAGTTACTAACTATGGACCCGTAGTACTGTGGTAAACTACTCACACATCATCGGAAGGGCAGCAAGGTTGATATAGAGCCCCTCCATGATTGATTCCCCCTCCGACAAAGTGCCAGAAAAGGCCTCCAGATGGGATCTCGCTAGAACAGGAACTTGCGGCGATGGAAAAAGTATTTCGAGTGGCTCTCAGTTGGTTTCCTGATTTTAGAGAATTTATAGAGGCGGGGGAGCCACATGGGCCCCACCAGCCACCAGGACGCGCCTACCGCCTCGGCACGCCCTGGTGCCTCGTGGGCCACTGCTCCATCTTCTCGTCCCCTCCCAAAGCTTCCAGGGTCTCTTATGTCCACAAAAAATCTCCAAAAAGTTTCGTGGCATTTGGACTTCATTTGGTACTGATATTCTGAAAAACCAAAAATAGGCAAAAAAAAACAACAACTTGCACTGGGCACTAAGTTAATAGGTTAGTCCCAACAAATGATATATAATTGCTTGTAAATGCATATAAAACATCCAAGATTGATACTATAATAGGAGGGAACAATAAAAAATTATAGATACATTGGAGAGGTATCAGAGTGCTTGTTATATTTCGTTCATATCGTTTTGAGCGCTCCACCAAGATGTATGTGACATGGAAGAGTGACACATGATCCTAATCAATTGTGCATTTGCATTCAAACTATTAATAATGCACAAATTTGGGGGAGCTCTTGCTTATCACATACTTCTCAAAGCGACGATGTCATTCATTAACTATATCCATTATCAAAGCTTTGATCTATATGTTGTCATCAATTACCAAAATGGGAGTGATTGGAAGTGCAACTAATCCTCGGGTGGTTTTGGTAATTAATAACAACATATATGTCATTGAACTAATGCTTATTCAAAGATAGATTTTAGGAAAGTTCAACGTTGGCATGGTAAGGACGTGAGGATGTGGACCCCTCAAAATTCCAAGGACATGTATTGGAAAAAGCTTCAAGACTCTACATTTTTATTAAGTGATCCAAGATCACATTGAGTCCATAGGAAAGCCAATACTATGAAAAGAGGATGAGGTTTTGATCATGACTCAGTTGCTCAAGTTCTTGAAGATATTGCTCCAAAAACCCTCAACTACCTTCTCCAAATCCTATCTGTCCAAACCCTAAAAGTCCAACTCAGTCCCACTGAATTCCATACACCCGGACCGACCGAGTTAATCCTAGACAGAGCCACAGCCAAACCCTAACAAATCGGTTTCACCGATTTGCACTGACCAAGTTTCTGTAACCCTTCCACTCCATTTCGGAATTACTGAGTTGGTTTGACCGGAGTTATCGATACGAGGTCTTGCTTAGGTCATCGCTTATCACAGCCACCGAGTTGTTCCATTCAGTATCACCAAGACGCCCAATGTTCAAATCTTTTACACAGGTTGGTCTCACCGAGATTTCTATTTCGTTGTCACCGAGTTGAGTCAAAAGGTTGTAACGGTTGGATTCTTGGTGAAGGCTATATATACCCCTGCACACCCACTTACTCTCAGAGAGATCCATCGGAACGAAACTACACTTCCACCATTCATTTTCTGAGAGAGAACCAGCTACTCATGTGTTGAGATCAAGGCATTCCAATCCAACCATTTGAACCTTGATTTCTAGCCTCCCCAAGTTGCTTTCCACCCTAATCCTTCTCCTACCAATCTGTGAGAGAGTGATTGAGTGTTGAGCGGACTAACTTTTGAAGCACAAGAGCAAGGAGTTCATCATCAACACACCATCTATTACCTTTTGGAGAGTGGTGTCTCCTAGATTGGTTAGGTGTCACTTGGGAGCCTCCAAGATCTTGTGGAGTTGAACCAAGGAGTTTGTAAGGGCAAGGAGATCGCCTACTTCATGAAGATATACCCCGAGTGAGCTAGTCCTCCGTGGACGTAAGCCATGGTGGAATAGAAAGGTTGCTTATTCATGGACCCTTCGTGGGTGGAGCCCTCTGTAGTCGCACAACTGTTACCCTCCATGGGTTGAAGTCTCCATCAACGTGGACGTATGATAGCACCACCTATCAGAACCACGCCAAAAATCACTGTGTCTTCATTGCGTTTGATTTCTCCAATCCCTCCTTTACGTTCATATGCAAAGTCTTTACTTTCCGCTGCACTACTCTTAGACTTGCATGTGTAGGGTGTTGGTTGACTTGGTAGAATTGCTAAAACTTGACTACAACTAAAATTGGGAAAATGATAAGTTTTTATTTGGTCAAGTAGTCTAATCACCCCTCCCCCCTCTAGACATACTTTCGATCCTACAACACTGCCAAGACTCGTGTTGCGCTGAATAGAAGCCTAAGAATCATCGCCGATCAAGATGAAACATTGCGCATGTATCGGTCTCGCATCACTGATCTAGAGGTGGCCAACAAGCTTCTTATCGACATACTCATCAGTGTCACCAAACTTCCATATGAGGAGAGCATTGGTATCAACAAAAAGGAGATTAAATGAATCCAGATGGATTAGCATGTTAAGCTTGGGGGATTCTGAAGCCCTTTGTATCCCTTATCCTTCTTTAGTTACATTCTAGTTGAAGTCTTTTATTTCGTTTGAATAAAAGTAGACAATCATACTTCCTTTGATGGAGGAAGGAATCTTATATCCGATGCGTCATGGATGTTTAGATGAGTGCCCTATTATTGTGTTTTTCTTGAAATTCCATTGGATGTCTAATTCTACTGTATGCTAAATATTTCTGCTAGAGATAGATGATTATAAGTCTTCCACATCTCTAGTATCCATCGGATAGAACAGTTTGACAATTAGATCACCCTCATTTCAATTTTTGTAATAAATACTTGGTGAAGTCATATAGCTAATGATTCAGGTACATAATAATAGAACAGGTTGCTCTTACAGTAAAAAGATATCTAAAACAAATTTGAATTACTTGTGAAAACCCCCCATTGTTGATATAAAGAACCAAGCATATCTTTGGATGCTACGCCCAAAGAAAGAGAAAAGAAATTTGCAGTGACATGGGTATAGGTGTGGCTCCTAGAGAAAAGAAGGGGAAGAGAGGAAATTATCTTCATGAATCAGAAATCGGGGTGACTTGTTCGACTGAAAGACGGGTGAATTATCACATAGAGTTGGAACATGTCTCCTCACTGATAGATAGTAAGGTGTGGAAGCCTTTATGCTTATCTAATTAAGATTGAAATATGATAGTGCACTGTAAGAGTGCTTATACGAGGCAAATTCCAAAACTCCATCATAAACTCATTCACCTCTGTTATCTGCATCTCATAATAAAGATGACCTCTTTCTTACAAGCTATAGTGTTTTCTCAGGGATGAGCAAACCTTTAAGCTTGGGGGAGTTGATGAGTCCAAATTATGTTAATAATTTTGTGCCTACATGATAGGCTTTGTGGAATTTTACCGCGTTGGTGCACTACTTTTTGTCGTTATTCCTTAGGTAACGCCTTGTGGAGAAAATATATTCTTATGGAAGGAATCCCATGAGAATATGGTGGAATCACATTATTTAATGTGATGATCAACTACCATAAAAGAAAAGAAGCAAAGGGGCCAAAGGAGGAGCACATGCGGCGCTTCTAGAGCCAAAGACGGCCTACCATATGAGCGCACCCGCTCGTATGGGTGGTCGTATGAGGTGCCAGTGGAGCCGCCTCGTCCACTATTTCCACCCTGTGTAATCAGATCAGAGATCAAACATGCAGAGACAGCAGAAACTCGTCCAGAAGGTATAACCCTAGCCTCCAGAGACCATCCGAAGGAGGGATTGGCAAGGAGGAGATGGCCATCTTCATCACCAACAGAAGGGGGCTACAACATCATCTCCACCACCATCATCATCTCCATTGTCATCATCATCATCCACATCCATCTCATTGTAACATTAGGAACCCTAGTGGATCAACTTGTGTGTTACGTGTGTAATCCATTCATGTTTACCATCAACACCGCTATGATGTTTGTTACCTCCATGTGTGAGTAGTTTCCCTAGTTCTCGGGGATATGGATGAACTCTAGTGTGTGATAGATCGGTTGGTATTAGGATTTAATATCCTCTTTGCATGTTTATGTTAATAGTCTTCTTGATGTTGAGCGAAGTTGACCATCCAACACATGCCAACTTTAGACGGAAGGTTATTACTGTTGGCAAACCGACTGGTTGCGGAGGTAGGTACGTGAGAGGGCCTATTTCCCTACGTCCTGGATCATTGTAGCAGTCGGTAAAATAGAGACCACTCATAGGTTGCGTCCATGTGAACCATTTTTTTCCTTAATCACCATTTGGTAACCGAAGTGGGGAAGAACGATGGTGGCGTATGTGATACGGGGCTGCCGCGTGTATGCACATATCTATACCGGCTCTGTCAACAAATAGAAATATGGCAAATGGCTTAGGAATCTGACATAGCATTGTGTTTAGGCACCGCTGTAGATGCATGCTAGTGGGGAATCCAGACTCCCTAGGAATGTTTTAATCTTTTATGCTCTCTACACCATTACCACCATACTACTACTGCTTTGGATTTCTCTCAACTTGCAGGCATAGCTACTTAAACCACTCAAGAGACAAAAGATTGATTCCTGTGCTTCCTGTGGGATCGTGATACTTCTCCGTCGTATCTATAATTTTTTATTGTTTCATGCCAATATTCTGCAACTTTCACATATTTTTGGCAACATTTTATATTATTTTTGGGACTAACATATTGATCCAGTGTCAGTTTCTATTTTTTGCATGTTTTTTGTTTAGTAGAATACCCATATCAAATGAAGTCCAAACGTGATAAAAATTTATGGAGATTTATTTTGGAATATATGTGATTTTTGGGAAAAAGAATCAACGCGAGACGATGCTCGAGGGGCCCACAAGCTCAAGGGGCGCGCCCCCTACCCTGGGCGCACCTAGAGAGCTTGTGGCGCCCCTGTAAGTCAGTTGGAGGTGTCCTTCTGCCGCTAGGAAGCTAATATATATCCGTATAAAAATCCCCTCAAAATTTTAGCCCAATCGGAGGTACAGATCTTCGGGAATTTAAGAAATGGTTTTCGGCCAGAAAACAGGAACGCGAAATAGAAGAGAATAGAGAGAGAGATCCAATCTCGGAGGGGCTCCTGCCCTCTAGGACCATGGAAGCCATGGACCAGAGGGGAAACTCTCCTCCCATCTAGGGGGGAGGGTAAGGAAGAAGAAGAAGAAGAAGTAGGGGGGCTCTCTCCCCCTCTCTCCGGTGGTGCTGGAATGCCGCTGGGGCAACCATTGTGACGGTGATCTACACCAACAACTTCGCAGCCGTCATCACCAACGCTCTCCCCCTCTATGCAGCAGTGTAACACCTCTTCTCCCCGTTGTAATCTCTACTTAAGCATGGTGCTTTATGCCACATATTATTATCCAATGATGTGTTGCCATCCTATGATGTTTGAGTAGATTCGTTTTGTCCTATGGGTTGACTGATTATCATGATTGGTTTGAGTTGTATGTTTTATTTTGGTGATGTCCTATGGTACCCTCCATGTTGCGCAAGCGTGTGGGATTACCGCTATAGGGTGTTGTAATACGTTCATAATTCGCTTATAGTGGGTTGTGTGAGTGACGGAAACACAAACCTGAGTAAGGGCATTGTTGCGTATGGGAGTAGAGAGGACTTGTTACTTAATGCTATGGTTGGGTTTTACCTTAATGATCTTTAGTAGTTGCGGATGCTTGTTAGAGTTCCAATCATAAGTGCATATGATCCAAGTACGGAAAGTATGTTAGCTCATGCCTCTCCCTCATATAAAAATGCAATAATGATTACCGGTCTAGTTATCAATTGCCTAGGGGACAAATCCTTATCTTGTGTTGCAAAAATCTTTCTACTAAACAACTAACTTTTATTATCTTGAAAATTATTCGTAGTTTTATTCTACCTAAGTACTCTTAGTTTTATTCTTGCAAAATTATCCTGTTACACCTACAAAGTAGTTTTATTCTTGTGCTAGGTAAAGAGAACGTTAAGTGTGCGCAGAGTTGTATCGGTGGTCGATAAAACTTGAAGGGAATATTAATTCTACCTTTAGCTCCTCGTTGGGTTCGACACTCTTACTTATCGAGAAAGGCTGGAATTGATCCCCTATACTTGTGGGTTATCATATCGATACTCTTACTTCGAAAAGGCTACAACTAAACCCTGTGCACCTGCAGGACATCAGAGACCTTGTTTATTTTAGCATGGTGTGAGACATGCATTCCCATTGATATCTATCTTAATTTCATGTCTTTATATTCATGTTTGTGGAGCTATGATCGTTTATGTTGCCCTTATATGTTGCTCTGCCACATGTTGTTGCAAATGCATGTTCAGTGTATGGAGTATTGATCCTAACTATGTGCACTTTGCATTCCAAAAGAAAATTCAAATAGTGCATACATTTGGTGGGAGCCCGTCTATATTTTCTAGACCTTGTGCTTTTATCATAATACTTTCTTGATGAAAATCATTGTTGTCGGATTCAAGGCTCCGCAGACCCATGAAGGTTCGAACTCTGGGGCGTGTGCGAAGGACTCAACCTATCCAGCCGACCAGCTCGTCGCCCTACGGCCTAGCTTGATGCACATGAACAAGGAAGAAGATAAACACGGCAGTTTACCCAGGTTCGGGCCACCTTGCGGTGTAAAACCCTACTCCTGCTTTGTGGTGGATTGGCCTCACGAGGGGCTGAGGATGAACTAGTACAAGGGATGAACAACCTCGCGAGGTCTATGGGTGAGGGAATCAGTTGGCGAGGTTCGGATCCCCTCTACTGTGGTGGCTAACCTATATTTATAGTGGCCTCGGTCCTCTTGCCCCAAAACATAGGCGGGAAGGGATCCCACGGTGGCCAATTTGAAAGGGGACAAGTAGTACATCTTATCCTGATGAAAGGTGGTCTTCGCCTGCAAAGCTTCTGGTCGTGATGCAGCGGTGGGCTCGGCGATGACATCTGTCCTGCCGCGCCAGTGGCCTTGGTCTCATTGCACCAGAATGGAAACCTTTGCCAGATTCCTTGGGAACCCGTGTCTGAGCTTGCCTCCTTAGCACCAAAGAGGAAACTGCCTCCTCTGCGCCCGCTGGCGCCTGCCTGGCCTTGGTCGTCATGGCTTGTGTCATCACAACCTCATGAGGTTGGGTACCTGCATAGAAATCTCCGCTCCTCAGGAGGCATCCTGGGAAGGCCGCTCCCTCGGGAGGTCTTAGCGTCGTCCCCCTCGCGAGGATCTTGTCTTGATAGTCTTGCAGACGGGCCATACCAGGCCGTTGATGGAGCCACACCGTGGGCCGCAGGCAGGCAAGTCTGGGTACCTTGGTTCCCAGAATGCTGACAGTAGCCCCCGGGCCCAGGGCGCGCTCGGACTTGGCTTCGAGGTGAAGCCAAAGGGCAAGGGCGAAGCGCCGCGGGCCCCAATCGCTTGCGAGCCAGGCTGACGCATGGCGCTTGACAGGACGTGGGCGTCTCCGCTTCCCACAATGCCTCGGCAACTGCCCAGGCTGACAAAAGGCTGGCGCCTGCTACCGAGCCATCATTGCTCTCCCTTCGCCTTGCTCCAGATCCCCTATCTCCTAGCCGAGAACATCTCCAGATCCGGGCGCGCTCCTCCCCCTTCCTTCAAGATCTCACGAATGGCATCCGGGAAGGCGAAGCCTGCTGCGCCAGCCGCAAGTTCCTCCTCCTCTCCTGCACCGGCCCTTGGCACGTCCTCCATCGCCAAGGAGAAGTACCTTGCCCCGTGCTCCCACTGATGGCGAGCGATGACAATGAGTGGAACAAGACCATCCTCCTGGCCGGCTCCGCCGAGCAAAGGACCTTGGCGCAGACGTTCTATCCCTTCTTCCTCCACAGCGTCTTCGCGGGGCTCGTCCCACCTTTCTCCGGATTCTTTACCGCCGTCCTCGACCACTACCAGGTTCAGGCCCTGCATCTTCAGCCCAACTCCATTCTCCTCCTATCCATCTTTGCCTTCTACTGCGAGGCATTCGTGGGCTTGAGGCCCTCCGTCCCGCTCCTCTAGCACTTCTTCTACCTGCGACTACACGATCTGGCCCAGCACTCCGGCTGCGTGTCCTTCGTCGTGGTCCACAAGAACAACCTACTCATGAGGGCCGAAAAGAAGGTGGACAACTTCCGGCACTGGTGGGTCTTCATGGATGCCAAGGGCCTCCACGAGCGGCTGGAACTGCCAACCCAGCTGCCGGAGAAGCTTGACGGGTGGGGTCACGAGAAGTTCTCTGACCCCCGGGTTGCGCCTGTCCTGAGGAAGATGACTGCAGACATGGAGGCCAGGGCGCTGAAGGGAGGCATGCTCATCAAGGAGTTCCTGACGCAGTGTCTGGCCCCACTCCAGGCGCACACGCGCCCCATGTGGGAGTTCCAGGGCGCAGAGAACGACATCTGGCTGCGCTCAGGGAGCTTAACGGGCGAGGAGCTGGACAAGCCCATGAACACCCTGCCCGAGGGCGAGCCGGGAGACCTCCCGGAGGCCTACGCGCTGCTATACCGTCGTGCCGACAGGGAGGCGCTGGTCGCCACCATGCCCGTCTTCAACGAGCTGGGGCTCGTGCCGCCTGAGCTCCCCAACTCCCCAGTGATGGTGTCTTCTGGCGAAAACGCCGGCGAGGAGGGCGAGGAGGACTCAAAGGTGACCAAGGACGATGTGGCAGAGATCTCTCCCCCATCCCAGAGTGAGCTCCTCCACGGCCTCGTAGATGACAACGACGCCATCGAGCCCCCGACCGTGGAATCCCCATGCTCCACCGGGGTCATCACGAGGTCCAGGGCCACTCCCCGGGCCCTTCGAAGGGCAGGCCAGGCGACACCGAAGAAAGACGGGGCGGCACCCCTCCCTCATGGCGGCGCCTCTGCCTCGCCAAGCGGCGATGCCGTGCCGAAGCCGGCCAAAGAGCGCCCCGCCCACTCCCCAAGCACGATGAAGGCCACGCCCAGGAAGCGCGGGGGTGCCCCTGCCCCGGCCAGGAAGAGGGTGTACATTGCCCCCGACGAGTAAGTACCTTACCTTGTTTTTGTTCAGCACACCGTACCGTGCTCACAGTGCTTCCCCCCTGGTGACCAGGATGGGCACCGTGGCGAAGAAGAGGAAGGAAGGAGCTCAAGCTCCGGAGGCGCCACTTCTTGCTACAGCCGCTGCGCCTTCGGTACAGGTGGGGGAGACCATCCCCCGTCTCCTCGTGATGGAGCGGGTTTCTCAGGACGTGATGACGCCACCTCGGGAGGAGCTGGCCCCTGCGGGCCAGCATGCTGCGGAGCCGGCTGCGCCCGTTGCGCCCGCGCCAGGCCCTTCACTCGTGGCGACCCAAGCCGACATTGCCAGCCCCTCCGAAGCCATAGAATAGCCCGATGTGCTCGTGTCGCCTTCTCCTCCGACCCTCGCGCTCGCGAACTGCGGCCCCCTGGTCAGGCCCGGGGCTCTGGACGAGGCCTACGTTGCACTCGGCCATCTCCGGGCGGACCTTCAAGATGCCGACAGGTGCCTCATGAGGGAGCGCATGGGGGCCCTCTCTGGGTGGCTCCAGGCCGACACATCCGTCAAGACGGCCTGGGGTCGGGCCGAGGCTGCTGCCGTCGAGAGCAGGAAGGAGGCCACCAAAGCCAAGGAGGCTCGTGACGTAGCGTTGGCGAGTGCGGCATCAACCGAAGAGCGCCGCGCCAAGGCAGAGGCCAAGCTGAAGGCCCTTCAGGAGGAACAAGCCTCACGCAACCAAAGTCTTTAGCAGCAGCAGGAGAATCTCAAGGGCCGCGAAGCGAAGATCGCCAATCACGACGCCGAGCTGGCCCAGGTGGCCACCGACCAAGCCGTGGCGCGCGGCTGCCTTGACGTGCTGAAGAAGGAGGTGGCCGACACCCAGGAAGCCCATGCCAAGCATGCCTCCGAGGCAGCAACCCAGCTGGAGGTCAGGGAGAAAGCCCTCGTTGTCGCGGAGAAGAAGGCGGCCACGGACCGCGAAACCTTCCTGGCCCTCGAGCTCAGGTTCCGCAAGGCACTGTGCTCCATCCACGGGGAAGGGTACAAAGAGCCACTGGCGATTCCTAAAGACGGTCTTGCAGGGCTCCTCCCCAAGCTTGCCGATGCGCTCAAGGGTGCCGCCGCTGCGGTGGACTCCTTCCTGGAGGTGGAGTGCCGCTCGCTCTTCACCGCGGCCGCGACGCACGTCTTCAGCCACCTCTACCTCCAGGACCCCGGCTTCGACCTCAATGCCCTGATCGACCCGGTGGCACTCGAGTCGCGCGATGCTACCGCAGAGGCCGTGAGGGACTAGGTGGACGCGCTGCTGGGGAAGTTCCTCTGCGTTCCCATCTCTGAGGCTCCAGCAGCAGAAGTCGAAAGCGGTGAGGACGGTGGCAGCGTTGTTGACGAGGGGCTTCCAACGAGTGGGGCAGGTGGCGGCAGTGGCGTTCCTTCTTAGTTTTACCCTGCAACATTTACCGTGCCTCGTGGAGGCGTAAGACTTCTATTTAAGCTTGTGGAACAATCTGTGCTTGTAATAATTATTAGGACGCCCTTGGTTTCCTTATTGCACCAAGTTTCCTTCATGCTTGCTTTTGTGCTCTGCGTCGGTAGGGCCCAGCCCCGCGCATACCTTGACCGCCGTTGGGGCGTCCGGATCACCAGGATAACACCAAGGGGCGGGGGCTACGTGACTAGTGAGGCCCCTGAGTCACGATGCTCAGGAGGTCCCCCTTGACGTGCGAGCAGCCCTCATGAAGGAATCATGGATGCCGGGGTGTAGGACTTCGCGCTCTGCGTAGGCAGGGCCCAGCCCCGCGCATACCTCGACCGCCGTTGGGCCGTCCGGATGACCAGGACGACACCAAGGGGCAAGGGGCTACGTACCAGTGAGGCCCCTGAGTCGCGATGCTCAGGAGGTCCCCCTTGACGTGCGAGCAGCCCTCATACCTTTGACCACCAGCTTTCGCCTGGGGGGAATGCTAGAAGACCAGGTACCCAGACCTGGTAGGGTAGCGTGTGCCAGGCGGGGCCTGAGCACAGCCCCCGTGTCCAGCCCCCTCGCGCGATCTTCCCGAGGGGGAAGCTATGGGGTGTTGCCGGTCGTAGATCCGAGAGGCTATCCTGAGGTTGGTGCGGCCGTGAGGGCACCCTTAGTTGTTTATTCACCAGCGCGGAGCATGGTGCTTCCACTTTATCATGGGCATAGTTGCTCCTCGATTGTGTCATCCGCCAGCGCGAAGCATGGGACTTCCACTGGTGCATGGGCATAGTCGCTCCTCGACCGTGTCGTCCGCCAGCGTGGAGCATGGGGCTTCCACTGGTACGTGGGTGGGAGGTCCTGCTGGGGGATACTCCGAGGCATGTACAGCCCCGTTCGTACGCGTGGCTAGCACGGCAGAACTGGAGGAGGTGCATCTGGGCACTCGTGAGCCAGCGCGGGACTCACGAGGCCCTACCTCAAGGCGGGTTGCGCCTGATTTTTGCGGCGCGGAGCGCGCGTAAGAAACCTGCGGGGCGATGGGGGGTCCTGCACCGAATGCCCCTCCGAAGGTTATCGCATGAGAAGGCTGGACACCAATGACCCCAGGAGGTGACATGAACGGGGTCGGCCCGCCAGAGAGAGCTCAGCCATTGGTTTTATCGACGCTGCAGGGACGGACCCGAGCACAGATGCCGTGCCAAGTCTTCTCATGCAACGATCCCATGGAAAAATAGTCGGCGCACAGCTCCCGCTGCGGCGAAGTGCCGAACTGCGGTTGTACGAACCGGGCCGTGAGCCCGCACTTGCCCACACGCGATTAGCTCATGCGAGAACAAGGCACCAAGGACCACGGGAGGTGACGCGCATGGGAGCTGGCCCGCGGGACAGAGCTCGGTCGCTTGGGTTTGTCTACGCTGCAGGGACGAACCCAAGCACAGACGCTGTGCCAGTCCTTAATCATGAGGCGGTCGCGGGCGGGTTCGCGAGGGCGCAGCGACATCATAGTGATGAAGCACCGGATAGGCAGTTGAGATACTTAGGAAACTCATGAAGGCAAAGCCAGTTCTGATACATGCGCAAAACAATACAGCTGCGGGGTCGGGCCCTAGCAGCCTGAGGATGATGCAGCCCGAGGGGTGCCCTCAGTTGGACAAACCAAAAAATCACCTGGCACCATCATTGTAGAAGCGTTGAAGTAGCTGAAGATGCGTACTGTAGAGATCGCTCCTCACGAGCCGACCGGCTCCTGAGTCCCGGGAGGCTCCGGAGGTCCGGGGGGCTCGCGAGGGTCCGTCACCTCCTCGGTCAGGACCGCCTGGCGCCTGGCCTCGTGAGCTGCCAAGGCTCCCTGCATGAGGCGCTGGTACGAGGCGGCCACGTTCAGCAGGCCGAATGGCATGCGAACATAGCTATAGGGGTAGCCCCCGCTCCGGCCGACATGGGACGGCCAGAAGAGGTCCTGCAAAGCAGCCCTGTTGAGGCCTGGGATGTTGACGCAGACGCGCAGTTTGCCACCCATGTCATGGGCGGCAGCTGCACTGGATGGTGTGGGGCGACGCTCACCACGCATGGCTCGCGCCTCCTGAAGCTCCTCGATTGCCTTGGTGATGAACTCCTGAGCTCCCGGTGACTCGCACCTTGTGCCTTGCTCACGGAGGCGCGCGTCGAAGCATGCCTCCACATGGTGCCCGAACGCCTCCCTCATCACGCTGGTCAGGTCAGAGGCCCTCCCCCGAGCCCATCCTGAGGGGGGCGCCAGGCGTGCCTCCCTATGCGAGAGGGGAAGACGCCCTAGCAGAGGGCGCGGGGCCTGAGGCACGACCGTCGGGCGCCCCAGCCTCCTGACGGCCCTTTGGGAGGAGCTGCTTCTTCTTCTTAGGGATGGCCTCAGGAGGCAGGATGGCACCCTCGCCATCTAAGTTCTCGACCGCCGAAGCCTGGTAGGCGCGCTTGAGGGAGCATACCGCATCCTTTTTGTCGCAGGCGACCGTGATGATGCCGCCACTCCCTGGCATCTTGAGGACATTGTAGCTGTGGTGAGTTGCTGCCATGAACTTGGCGAGGGTTGGATACCCGAGGATGGCATTGTATGGAAGGTGGATGTGGGCGACGTCGAAGTCGATGAGCTCGGTGTGGTAGTTGTCGCGCTTGCCGAAGGTGACAGGGAGGCGGATCTGCCCTATGGGGACGGTGGAGCCATCGGTCACCCCTGATAAAGGCTTGGTAGGTAGAAGCTGGTCGTAGGGCACTTGGAGCGTCTCAAATGTCCCGATGGAAAGAATGTTGAGCCCCGCGCCACCGTCGATGAGGGTTTTTGTGACAAGGACGTTGCTGATGGTTGGCGTGAAGAGCATTGGGAGCGCGCCGGCGGTGGCTGAGCACTTGAGCTGGTCCATGGAGTCAAAGGTGATGGCGTGCTTCGGCCACCTGAGGGGGCGCGACGCCTCAAGCTTGGGGAGGGCCGCGTTCACCTCACGAGCGAACTGCTTGAAGATGCGATGAGAGGCGGGAGCCTGAGCGCCACCCAGGATGCAGGCGATCGCGCGAGGCTCTTGGAAGCCCCTAGCCCCATCATCTTGGCGGTTGTCGTCGTTTCTCCTTGGCGGTGGCGGCAGCGGAGGGAGGCCGGCATTGCCCTGGGGGCGATCCTCACGAGGCTGGTCCCACCAAGGGCCCTCACGAGGACGGCCCTGCCAGCGGTCCTCACGGGGTTGGTCGTGCCAGTCCTGGCGGGGATCGTGCTTGTCCCAGCGGCCTCCACTGCGGCCTCCTCATCGGCCGTAGCTGTGGTCGCTGCGCTCGGGACGGTGGCCAAAGCGCCCGTCGCGGATTGCCCTGAGCTCCTGGCAGTCATTGGTGTTGTGGCTGTGGACGTTGTGGAAGACGCAGAACAGGCGGTTGCCCCTGGGAGGCTCATCATGGTCACGGCCATGCTTCATCTCGGGCTCCGCGGCCAGCACGGCGGGGCCCTTACGCTTCACTTCCTTAGCCTTGGCCTTCTTGTCTTCAGGATCGACCTCTGGAAGCTCCAGGAGGGAGAGGCGACCTTCCTCGGCCCTCGCACATCTGGTTGCCATGTTGAACACCTCCAGAGCCGAACACAAGTCCTCATGGATGGCGAGCTCCTCCTTCATCTTGACGTCTCGGATGCCATCAGAGAACGCCGTGATGATGGCCTCGTCCGACACCTTCGGGATCTTGAGGCGAACGTTCATGAAGCGTTGTATGTACTTGTGCAAAGTTTCGCCCGGCTGCTGCTTTATGCGCCGCAGGTCGCCTGCTGCAGGAGCGCGGTCATGAGTGCCCTGGAAGTTAGCGATGAAGCACTCGCGCAGCTCGTCCCAAGAGGAGATCGATCCCACCAAAGGATCAGGAGCCAAGAACGCGCGCCATCCTTGAGGGCCATGGGGAACCAGTTCGCCATGACCTTGTCGTTGCCGTTCGCCGCCTCGATGCTCAGCTCGTAGAGCTGGAGGAACTAAGTGGGGTCGGGGGTGCCGTCGTAGCGTGGAGGCAGATCCGGCTTGAACTTGTCGGGCCAAACAACACGGCGCAACTCCGGGGTGAAAGCACGGCAGCCTGCCGCACTCACAGGTGCCGATCGCATGGCGGGAGCTTGATCTTGGCGCCCGCGCGCTACCGCCTCCAGCGACACGCGGTCCTGACGCGGCGGCGCTGGAAGCGCACGCGCTTCTCCTTGGGGCCGCTGCACCACCAGGCAGCTTTCTTCATCGCGCGCCGGCGCCCTGCGCGGCAGGTCGCGTTGGGGTGCCTCTCGCCTGGGCTCGGGGTTCGCGCCATGCAGAGGAGGAGGAGGAGGTGCGCCCTGAGCCACATCGCCCGCCAGGGATGGCGGGGGATGGGGAGAACGGGGCGGTGCAGGGGCCACACCGGCGGCGTTGACGAGCTCGGCGATGCGGCCGAGCCAGTCGTCGTATAGGTCGTTAGCCAGGCGATAACGCAGAAGCTCAAGCGCCATGAGCAGTGCAGCCTACGCGTTTGCTGGCCCGCGGTGAACATGAGAAGCTGACGCCGTGGCCGGAGTAGGTGATGGAGTTGCGGTGCGGCTATCACGTCGCACGGACGGTGGCAGTGACGAATCCTGCTGTTCGCGAGCAGCATGGTTAGTGGCGGCGTTAGCCGTCGGGGAGGCAGAGCGGCAAGGAGCGTCATTGCCCACAGGCATTGTCTGGGCGACGCGAGCGGCCCGATGCTCGCACGAACACAGCGAGCATCGGCCATAGGAGCGACAAAACGGCGGCGGAACGAACGGTGGAGGAGAGGCTTCGACACGCCCCTGCTTGGCACGCCAAATGTCGGATTCAGGGCTCCGCAGACCCAAGAAGGTTCGAACTCTGGGGCGTGTGCGAAGGACTCAACCTATCCAGCCGACCAGCTCGTCGCCCTACGGCCTAGCTCGATGCACACGAACAAGGAAGCAGATGAACACGGTAGTTTACCCAGGTTCGGGCCACCTTGCGGTGTTAAACCCTACTCCTGCTTTGTGGTGGATTAGCCTCACGAGGGGCTGAGGATGAACTAGTACAAGGGATGAACAACCTCGTGAGGTCTATGGGTGAGGGAATCAGTCGGCGAGGTTCGGATCCCCTCTACGGTGGTGGCTAACCTATATTTATAGTGGCCTCGGTCCTCTTGCCCCAAAACATAGGCGGAAAGGGATCCCACAGTGGCCAATTTGAAAGGGGACAAGTAGTACATCTTATCCTGATGAAAGGTGGTCTTCGCCTGCAAAGCTTCTGGTCGTGACGCAGCGGTGGGCTCGGCGATGACATCCGTCCTGCCGCGCCGGTGGCCTTGGTCTCATTGCACCGGAATGGAAACCTTTGCCAGATTCCTTGGGAACCCGCGTCTGCGCTTGCCTCCTTAGCACCAAAGAGGAAACTGCCTCCTCTGCGCCCGCTGGCGCCCGCCTGGCCTTGGTCATCATGGCTTGCGTCATCACAACCTCATGAGGTTGGGTACCTGCATAGAAATCTCCGCTCCTCAGGAGGCAGCCTGGGGAGGCCGCTCCCTCGGGAGGTCTTGGCGTCGTCCCCCTCGTGAGGCTTGCCCCTCGCGAGGGTCTTATCTTGATAGTCTTGTAGACGGGCTATACCAGGCCGGTGATGGAGCCACGCCGTGGGCCGCAGGTAGGCAGGTCTGGGTACCCTGGTTCCTAGAACACCGACAGTTGTATTGTCATCAATCACCAAAAAGAGGGGATTGAAAGGGCATTTCCCACCTTAAGTGTTTTGGTGTTGATGAAAATGCAATTAGTGGACCAACTGTGTGCTTGAGCTACACAGGCATATCTATATTGCACAAGACGGATATGTACCCCTCTGGAAGGAAAAAATTGAAAATGACATTTCCGACACTTTTATTTCTATGGTCGTAGGGAATCCGTACTATTAAGAGGGGGCCGCATTGGAAGGTATGGGGGAATCAAATCACGTACACAAAATTGATACAGCACCCACATTGCCTTCCTATTTATTTTCAAGGAGAGAACTCAAATACCCTTGCACTAAATTATGCACACCCGGTTATACCCCCGGGGGCAGTGGTTGTACCGCTCCCTTGTGGAGTTGGACATCCACTACCCACCCAAGCGGTTGTACTGTGTACTCAAGAGATTATACCGCACTATCCCCTGGAGCAGTACCACCGCCCCAAGTACCGGGCCAACAACTGCCAGGGGCCCTTTGCTCTCGGGTTCCAAGCGGTACTCGGGTTGTGGTCGGGCGGTTGTTCTGGTTATTTATTTATAACCGGTACAACCACGGAGCCGGGGGTTGTACCGCCCCGGTTGCCACAATCAGTCCTATACATATTGAGCAGTTGTACCGCTCTTCGGAGTGGTTGTACCGCTCAGTGTATATTTTGGCTGTAATGGTTGGATTTGAGAGGGACTATAAAAGGAGGGGGTTCTTCCTCCTTCCACTATCTCGTGCATCCCTCTCTCCTCCATTAATGGTTGAAGCTTATTCTTGCCCGATCTT
This sequence comes from Thinopyrum elongatum, assembly GCA_011799875.1. Lineage (NCBI taxonomy): Eukaryota > Viridiplantae > Streptophyta > Magnoliopsida > Poales > Poaceae > Thinopyrum > Thinopyrum elongatum. The sequence goes on along the minus strand of CM022298.1, from coordinate 549,383,613 downwards.
CTTTTCTAGCCAACCAAACTTATTGATTTGCTAGGGATTGAGAGAGGAGACCTAGATCTAGACTTCCACTAAATAAATATGATTACTGATGTCGCTTGAAACTGCGTCGGTATTTCCCCAAAGAGGAAGGGATGATGCAGTACAGCTACGGTACGTATTTCCCTCGGTTGTGAAACCAAGGTATCAATCCAGTAGGGGAACCAAGCGACACTATGTAAACGGTACCTGCACACAAAGAACAAATAATTGCAACCCAACGTGTAAGAGGGGTTGTCAATCCCTCCTAGGTAACGGCGCCAAAAATTGGCAAGTTGACGGGAGACTATTTGATCCTCCTCGGTAAAAAGATAGATAAATTTGTGATAGATTGGATAAATAGCTCTCGATAAAACACGAAATAAAATAAGTAATAAAAAGTGCAGCAAGGTATTTTTGGGTTTTTGGAATAATAGATCTGAAAATAAAAACGAATAAAAATAGATCTCAAAGCAAATATGATAAAGAATAGACCCGGGGGCCGTAGATTTCACTAGTGGCTTCTCTCAAATAGCACACGGTGGGTAAACAAATTACTGTTGGGCAATTGATAGAAGATCGAATAATTATGACGATATCCAAGGCAATGATCAATATATAGGCATCACGTCCAAGATTAGTAGACCGACTCCTGCCTGCATCTACTACTATTACTCCACACATCGACCGCTATCCAGCATGCATCTAGTCTATTAAGTTCATGGAGAAACGGAGTAATGCAATAAGAATGATGACATGATGTAGACGAGATCTATTCATGTAGGAATAGCCCCCATCTTGTTATCCTTAATAGCAATGATACATGTGTGTCTTGCTGCCCCTTCTGTCACTGGGAAAGAACACCACAAGATCGAACCCATCACAAAGCACCTCTTCCCATGGCAAGAAAAATCGATCTAGTTGGCCTAACTAAACCAAAGATTCGAAGAAGAAATATGAGGCTATAAATAATCATGCATATAAGAGATCAAAGAAGACTCAAATAATATTCATGGATATAGATCTGATCATAAACTCAAAGTTCATTGGATCCCAACAAACACACCGCAAAAAAGAGTTACAGCAAATAGATCTCCAAGAGACCGTTGTATTGAGAATCAAAAAGAGAGAAGAAGCCATCTAGCTACTGCCTACGGACCCTTAGGTCTATGGTGTACTACTCACGCATCATCGGAGAGGCACCAATGAGGATGATGAACCCCTTCATGATGGTGTTAGATTGGATCTCGTGGTTCTGGAACTTGCGGCGAATGAAATTGTGTTTCGTCGACTCCCCAAGGGCTTCTGGAATATTTGGGAATTTATAGGGCGAAGAGGCGGTGCAGGAGGTCTCTGTGGAGGGCACAACCCCCTGGGCGCGCCTGGGCTCCTGGGCGCGCCCTGGTGGTTTGTTCTACCCATGGGCCTCTCCTCTGGTGCTTTCTTGACCCGCAAGGTGTCTTCTGGTCCAGAAAAAATCTCCAAAAAGTTTCGCTGCATTTGGACTCCGTTTGGTGCTGATATTCTGCGAAGTAAAAACAAGCAAAAAACTGCAACTGACACTGGGCACTATGTCAATAGGTTAGTCCCAAAAAATGATATGAAGTTGCTATAAAATGAATATAAAACATCCAAGAATGATAATATAACAACATGGAACAAGCAAAAATTATAGATACGTTGGAGATGTATCTGCATCCCCAAGCTTAATTCCTACTCGTCCTCGAGTAGGTAAATGATAAAAATAGAATTTTTCATGTGGAATGCTGCCTAACATGTTCATCACATATTCTTTTCTTTTGTAGCATGGACACTTGGACTTTTATATGGTTCAAAGCAATAGTCTAGTTTTGACATGAAGATTTCAATACTCAATCATATCAACAAGCAACCATATCTTTCAAAATATCAACACTAAAGAAAGTTATCCCTAGCCCATCATGCTCAATCATTGATCCATTCATGAAACACACTCGCATATTAGCTACATCCAATGCTCAAGTATGATCATAGTGCTCCCTAGTTGGTGCTTTATAAGAGAAGACAGAGACTCAAATAAAAATAAAAATTGCATAAAGTAAATAGATAGGCCCTTCGCAGAGGGAAGTAGGGATTTGTAGAGGTGCCAGAGCTCAAAGCTTAAATTGAGAGATAAAAAAATTCGAGAGGCATACTTTTCCCATCAACAAAAACGACCGAGTAATTCCCAACACTTTCCATGCTAGATATATCATCGGCGGTTCCCAAACATAAAATAAAGTTTATTCCTTTTTCCACCATTCTTTCACAATCCATGGCTAGCCGTATCCACGGGTGCCTTCGATACAAACACTTTCCAATGAATTTATTATTTGACAACATAAAGTAAAATTCTTTTTCATTTCGGGACTGGTCATCCCTATTACCGTCGTACTCTTGTGCAATGACAAGTGAATAAACACTAATCTTGAGAATAACACATCTAGCATGGAAAATATTGGACACCCCCAACCGCTTCATGAGCGGTACGAGCACACAAAAAGGAAATTCATTTTGAAAATTAGAGATGGCACATACAAATTTTCTTAGAACGACATGGAAATACCGCATATAGGTACGTACGCTGGACTCATCTCGCAAAACTGGGTTTAAAGATTTTGGATGCACAAGTAGTATTTCTACGTAGTACAAGTGGAGGCTAGCAAAAAGATTGAGAAACAACCAACCAAGAAACAAAAATTCACATAAGCGAGCATTAAGCATAACTAACACCGAATAATGCACCATAAGTAGGATGTAATTTCATTGCATAACTATTGACTTTTGTGCTTGCATAGGGAATTACAAACCTTAACACCAATATTCTTACTAAAGCATAATTACTCACCAACATGACTCACATATCACTATCATCATATCTCAAAACAATTACAAAGAATCAAGTTTATTTTGTCCAATGATCTTCATGAAAGTTTTTATTATATCCTCTTAATATCTATCACTTTGGGACTAGTTTCATATATTGCAATTGCTTTTGACAAGCTCAAATAAATCTAAGTGAAGAACACGAGCATAAAAAATTTCGTCTCTCAAAATAATATAAGTGAAGCATGAGAGAATTTTTTCAAAAATTTACTAACTATCAAATTGATCTAAGTGAAGCATGAGAGCATTTCTTCAAAAATAATAAAGCACACCGTGCTCAAAAAGATATAAGTGAAGCACTAGAGCAATTCCATAGCTCAAAAAATTTAAGTGAAGCATACAGAGCAATTCTAATAAATCATAGCATAATTTTGGCTCTCTCAAAGGTGTGTCCAGCAAGGATACTTGTGACAAACTAAACATCAAAACAATCAAAGACTCATATAATACAAGACGCTCCAAGCAAAACTCATGATATGTGACGAATAAAAATATAGCTCCAAGTAAAATATTGATGGTCGTTAGGAAAAAGAGGGGATGCCTTCCGGGGCATACCCAAGCTTAGTTACTTGGTTCTCCTTGAATATTAACTTGGGGTTCCATGGGCATCCCCAAGCTTAGGCTCTTTTCACTCCTTATTCCTTCATCCATCGCAATCTCACCCAAAACTTGAAAACTTCAATCACACAAAACTTAACAAAACCTTCGTGAGATCCGTTAGTATAAGAAAACCAATCTTTACTTTAAGTATTGTTGCAAACTCATTCAAATTTTATTATTGCATTATATCTACTATATTATAACTTTGCCATGGCTTATACCCCCCGATACAATCCATAGATTCATCAAAATAAGCACACAATGCAAAGAAAACAGAATCTGTCAAAAACAAAAATGTCTGTAAAGATGCGAATTTTTCTCATAATTATGTAACACTAAAAATTCTTACAAATTAGGACAACAGAGGAAATTTGTATTTAAATATTGTGTAAAAAAATCAGAATTTTTTGTATCTTCTGTGAATTTAAAAAATTCTGTTACTGGACACAAAAGTTTCTGTTTTTCAAGAAGATCAAATCAACTATCACCAAAGCTATCCCAAAGGCTTTACTTGGCACAAATACTAATTAAAACATAAAAAAAATCATAATAGAGGCATAATTGTGCAAACACTCAAGAACATAAAGAAAAAGGCAAAAATAAATTTTATTCATTGGCTTGCCTCCCAACAAGCGCTATCGTTTTATGCCCCTAGCTAGGCATAATGCATAGATTCAAGTATTGTCATCTTTGGTTTCCAATTTCTCAATCACACAACCAATATTCTTCAAAGATTTAGCATGTACATTCTTGATAATAACACTTCTAGGAATAAGATTGAAGAATTTATTCTTGCAAGAAGGGTCTCTTACAACTTCAACAAAGTCGGGATGAATACTAATCATCTTAAGATCTTCTTTGTTATTATTAGAAGTTGCACCCTTGTTATTAGTGACTTGAGTAGTATTGCCAATTTTTACGGGAGTTTTTTCAATAGTTTTGGCAGAAGCAAAATCCGAGCTTAAATTACTAAAAATTTCTTCCAACTTATCAATCCGAGAAGGACTCTCTCCAATTCTTTCGTTAATTATGGTTTCCTTCTCCCTTAGTAATTTGAAAATATCGCCCACTTTTGACCCAAATTTATTAGCAAGATTCTGCATTTTTATATCCAAGTTTTCAATTTGCTCTAAGGTGACTATCTTCTTTTCAATTGCATCTAATCTTTGCATAACATGCTCAAGAGTTAAGATTGTTTCATTAATAATGATGGGTGGTGCACCTACTAGATCTCCCATGGCATTAAAAGCATCCAAAGATGGACACATCAAGAAATTTCTATCGGTAATCGTATCAAGGACGAATCTATACCAAGTGGTGATGCCCACATAAAAACTGCAAAGAAGAACAACGGTAGATTGCTTACGAACAGATCTATTATGAGCATTGCAAATCCTATACCAAGCATCTTTTAGATTCTCCCCTCCCCTTTGTTTAAAATTAAGAACTTCGTTCTCAGGGGTACACGCAATAGAGGAAGAACTAGCCATAACGACAAAGTAAGCAAAAAATATTGCAAACAAAAAGACAGATCTGACGAGAAAAAGGCGAATGAAAAAGAGAGCGAATAAAACGGCAAATTTTTGTGAAGTGGGGGAGATGAAAATGAGAGGCAAATGGCAAATAATGTAAATTGCAAGGAGATGAGATTTGTGATTAGGAACCTGATAGATGTTGATGATGTCTCCCCGGCAACGGCGCCAAAAATTCCTTTTGATGTCGTGATACGTCTCCAACGTATCTATAATTTTTGCTTGTTCCTTGCTGTTATATTGTCATTCTTGGATGTTTTACAATCATTTTATAGCAACTTTATATCATTTTTTGGGACTAACCTATTGACATACTGCCCAATGCCAGTTGCTGTTTTTTGCTTATTTTTTACTTCGTAGAAAATCAATACCAAACGGAGTCCAAACGCAGTGAAACTTTTTGGAGAATTTTTCTGGACCAGAAGACACCTGTTGGGCCAAAGAAGTACCAGAGGGGGGCTCCGAGGGGAGCACAACCCACCAGGGCGCGCCTGGGGGCCCGGGCGCGTCTGGGGGCCCGGGCGCGCCCAGGTGGGTTGTGCCCACCTCGGTGGCCTCCCGCACAGCCTCTTCGCCCTATAAATACCCAAATATTCCAAAAACCCTAGGGGAGTCGACAAAACACAATTCCAGCCGCCGCAAGTTCCAGAACCACGAGATCCAATCTAGACACCATCACGGAGGGGTTCATCATCCTCATTGGTGCCTCTCCGATGATGCGTGAGTAGATCATTGTAGACCTACGGGTCCGTAGGCAGTAGCTAGATGTCTTCTTCTCTCTTTTTGATTCTCAATACAATGGTCTCTTGGAGATCTATTTGATGTAGCCCTTTTTGCGGTGTGTTTGTTGGGATCCGATGAACTTTGAGTTTATGATCAGATCTATATCCATGAAATTTATTTGAGTTCTTTGATCTTTTTTATGCATGATTACTTATAGCCTCATATTTCTTCATCAAATCTTTGGTTTAGTTAGGCCGACTAGATCAATTTTTCTTGCCGTGGGAAGAGGTGCTTTGTGATGGGTTCGATCGTGCGGTGTTCTTTCCCAGTGACAGAAGGGGCAGCAAGACACGCATGTATCGTTGCTATTAAGGATAACAAGATGGGGGCTATTCCTACATGAATATATCTCGCCTACATCATGTCATCGTTCTTATTGCATTACTCCATTTCTCCATGAACTTAATACATTAGATGCATGCTGGATAGTGGTCGATGTGTGAAGTAATAGTAGTAGATGCAGGAGGAGTCGGTCTACTAATCTTGGACGTGATACCTATATAATGATCATTGCCTGGATATCGTCATAATTATTTGATGTTCTATCGATTGCCCAATAGTAATTTGTTTACCCACCGTATGCCATTTTCTTGAGAGAAGCCACTAGTGAAATCTACGGCCCCGGGTCTATTCTTTATCATATTTGCTTTGAGATCTATTTTTATTCACTTTTATTTTTAGATCTATTATTCCAAAACCCCAAAAATACCTTGCTGCATTTTTTGCTATTTATTTTATTTCACGTTTTATTGAGATCTATTTATCCAATCTATCACAATTTTTATCCCGTCAACTTGACAATTTATGGCACCGTTACCCGTAGAGGGATTGACAACCCCTCCTAATTGTCGGGTTGCAAGTATTTGTTATTTGTGTGCAGGTACCGTTTACATAGTGTTGCTTGGTTCTCCTACTAGATTGATACCTTGGTTTCCTAACTGAGGGAAATACCTACCGTAGCAATGATACGTCTCCAACATATCTATAATTTATGAAGTATTCATGCCATGTTTACAATAATTTTATATGGTTTTGGTATGATTTGCATGGAACTAACCCGGACTGACGCTGTTTTCAGCAGAACTACCGTGGTGTTGTTTTTTGTGCAGAAATGAAAGTTCTCCAAATGAGCTAAAACTTTTTGACGATTTTTTTTGGAACAAAAGAGACCCCCGAAACTTCATGGAAGGACCAGAAGGTGAAGGAATAGGGCACAAGACACCGGGGCGCGCCAGGAGGCCCGGGGCGCAAAACAAAAGAGACCCCCGAAACTTCGTGGAAGGACCAGAAGGTGAAGGAGTAGGGCACAAGACACCGGGGCGCGCCAGGAGGCCCAGGCGCGCCCCGGTGGGTTGTGCTCACCTCAAGGCCCATCTTAGCGTGAAACCAATGCCAAAAATTCCTATAAATAGAGAAACCATCGGGGGTAACCCTAGATCAGAAGTTCCGCCGCCGCAGGCCTCTGTAGACATGAAAAACCAATCTAGACCCCGTTCCGGCACCCTGCCGGAGGGGGAAATCATCACCGGTGGCCATCTTCATCATCCCGGCGGCCACCATGATGAGAAGGGAGTAGACCACCCTCGGGGCTGAGCGTTTGTACCAGTAGCTATGTGTTTAATCTCTCTCTCTCATGTTCTTGAGATGTCATGATCTTGATGTATCGCGGGCTTTATTAATATAGTCGGATCATATGGTGTTTTCCCCTCTCTATCTTGTTGTGAATTGAGTCTTCCCTTTGAGATTTCGTTTTATCGGATTGAATACTTTTATGGATTTGAGAACACTTTATGTATGTCTTGCTATGAATACCCGTGGTGACAATGGGGTATCATATTGATTCACTTGATATATATTTTGGCACTCAACTTGCTGATTCCCGAGGTGACATTGGGGTAATCTATGCATAGGGGTTGATGCATGTTCTTGTCTTTGTTTCTCCAGTAGAAATCTTGGGGCACTCTTTGAGGTTCTTTGTGTTGGATTGTGTATTATGAATCTGAAATTGTTTGATGAATATCGTATAATCAACTCACGGATACTCGCGGTGACATTGGAGTATCTAGGTGACATTAGAGTTGGTTGATGTGTATCATATGGTGTTATTTTAGTACGAACTCTTGGTTAGATCGATCGGAAAGAATAGCTTGGTGTTATTTTAGTATGAACTCTAGGATAGATTGATCGGAAAGAATAGCTTTAAGGTGGTTTTGTACCCTACAAACAATTTCTTCTTATGTTCTCCGCTAGATAAGAACTTTGGAGTGATTCTTCATCGCACGTTGAGGGATAGTTATATGATCCAATTATATTAGCATTGTTGAGAGATTGCACTAGCGAAAGTACGGATCCTAGGCCTCATTTTCAAGCATTGCAATACCGTTTGTGCTCACTTTTGTTACTTGCTACCTTGCTGTTTTTTATTGTTCCTATTACAAAAATCAATATCTACTATTATTACTACACTTTTATCACCATCTCTTCACCGAACTAGTGCACCTATACAATTTACCATTGTATTTGGTGTGTTGGGGACACAAGAGACTTTTTATTATTTGGTTGCAGGGTTGTTTGAGAGAGACCATCTTCATCCTATGCCTCCCACGGATTGATAAACCTTAGGTCATCCACTTGAGGGAAAATTGCTACTGTCCTACAAAACTCTGCACTTGGAGGCCCAACTCGTGTCTACAAGAATAAAGTTGCGTAGTAGACATCAAGCTCTTTTCTGGCGCCGTTGCCGGGGAGGTGAGTGCTTGAAGGTATATCTTTAGATCTTGCAATCAAATCTTTTAGTTTCTTGTTTTATCACTAGTTTGGTTTATAAAAAGAAAACTACCAAAAAATGGAATTGAGGGGGTCTCATATTGTTCATCTTTATAATGTCTTTCGTGAAAATGATGGAAAGGAAAATTGTGCTCAATTGATAGAAGAAAAATTCAATAAAATGTTTGGCATGAATGATGAGCATGATTGCAATGTTGTTAGTATAAATTCTTTGAATATCCATGATGCTAATGATATGCAAAGCTACAAGCTTGGGGATGCTATGTTTGATGAAAATGATATTTTTAGTCCCCCAAGTTTTGATGAGAAAATTTACTATGATGAAAGCATGCCTCCTATTTATGATGATTATGGTGATGACATGTATGCTATAAAGAATAGTGATAACCATGAAACTTGTCATCATGATTTTAACTTTCAATCACATGATAGTTATTTTGTTGAGTTTGCTCCCACTACTATTGATGAGAATAAATTTGCTTATGTGGAGAGTAATAAAATTTATATGCTTGTGGATCATGAAAATAATACTTTATGTGATGGTTATATTGTTGAATTCATTCATGATGCTACTGAAAATTATTATGAGAGAGGAACATATGCTTGTACGTATTACAATAATATCAAGTTTCCTCTCTATGTGTTGAAAATCTTGAAGTTTTACTTGTTTTGCCTTCCTATGCTAGTTGATTCTTGCTCCCATAAATTGTTTGCTCACAAAATCCTTATGCATAGGAAGTGGTTTAGGCTTAAATGTGCTAGTCATATGCTTCATGATGCTCTCTTTATATTTCAATTCTTATCATTTATGCGAGCATCATTGAAATCATCATGCCTAGCTAAAAGGCATTAAAGAAAAGCGCTTGTTGGGAGACAACCCAACACTTTTACCTACTGTTTTTGTGTGTTCACATGCTTATGATACTGTAGTAATCATGTTTTATAGCTTTTTTTTCAATAAAATGCCAAGTAAAGCCTTTGGGATAGTGTGGATGATAGTTGACTTGATTCTGTGCAAAAACAGAAACTTTTGCGTACAGTACAGAAATTCCCATCTTTTACTGGAACCCGGAAAAATTATGATTTTTTTACAATTGATGGTTATACAAATTTTCTATGTTTTACTAATTTTTCAGAATTTTTGAAGTTACATAAGTATGAATTTAATTCAGATCTTTACACACTGTTCTGTTTTTGACAGATTCTGTTTGCAATGCATAGTTTGCTTGTTTTATGGTTTCTATGGCTTATATTGCTTAATATAAATTGTGGAAATTGTATAGTACAGTAGGAATTGTGTGAGAACAATTATGAATCTTGTATTTGACAGTACCCAAGTGAATGATTTGTTTTATCATACTAATCCATCTCACGAAGTTCCGTTAAGTTTTGTGTGATTGAAGTTTTTAAGTTTTGGGTGAGATATCGATATGAGGAGAACAAGGAGTGACAAGAACCTAAGCTTGGGAATTCCCAAGGCACCCCAAGGTAATATTCAAGGAAGATCCAAGCAACTAAGCTTGGGGATGCCCCGGAAGGCATCCCCTCTTTCATCTTCAACATTATCGGTAACCTCACTTGGAGCTATGTTTTCATTCGTCACATGATATGTGTTTTTCTTGCAGCGTCATTTTATTTTATTAGTATTTGCTTGATGTTATCTATAATAATTTTTTGCATCTTTTACTTCAATAAAAAGTCAAGTATAGCCTTTTCCATGCTTATTTTGCAAGTATATGAGTTGCTGTTTCAAAACAGAAAGTTTATCGCTGTTACAAAAATTCTCTAAAAAAGTAAGAATGTGATAAAAGGTTGAACATTTTTTGCATACTAAGCTATAATAAATTTTATACAGTGTGGAAATGTTTTAGAATTTTTGGAGTTAGGGAAGTATGATGAATATTGCACTCTTTACAGACTGTCCTGTTTAGACAGATTGCTGTTATGTTTGCATTGTTTGCATATGTTTGCTTGTTTAATGATTCTATTTGAGGATAGGAGTATTAAATATGCAGAGGAATTTAGTATGAAATGTTAAATAATAATTTTAGTGATTTGCTACAGTAGATGATGATAAGGTGTTGCATTGATTTATACTAACATATCTTACGAGTTCTTGTTGAGTTTTGTGTGGATGAAGTTTTTAAGAATTAGGGAAACCGTGTTATGAGAAGAATGAAGAAGACACAAGAGCTCAAGCTTGGGGATGCCCAAGGCATCCCAAGTTAATATTCCAAGAAGTATCAAGCATCTAAGCTTGGGGATGCCCCGGTAGGCATCCCACCTTTCTTCATCAACAATTATCGGTTAGCCTCGGTTGAGCCTAAGTTTTTGCTTCTTCACATGAGTTGTGCTATTCTTGGAATGTCATTTTGTTTTGTTTTGCTTGATGTTTTAATAAAATACTTAGATCTGAAAGTTTTAAATAAGAGAGAGTCCTCAAATAGCTACCCATTTATTTAACTACTCGCTTGTTCTTCACTTATATCTTTTTGGAGTAGTTTGTCTCTTACTCTTGTGCTTCACTTATATCCTATGAGTAAATTGTTGAATAAATTGAATATCATGAAGTTGAAATTATATGTTAATATCATTCCTAGTGGTAGCTTCACATTGGGCTTAGAAAGTGAAGTCTTTTGAAGCTTGACAATCACAATATTGGTCATACAAGCAATTCATGAATGATTAGTATAAGGAAGAGAACTTTCACATGCAAATATATTATCTTGGACATCTTCTATGATTGTGAATACCCATTAATTATTTTCAAACTTGAGCAAATTAGTTGAAGTTGGACAAGGAAGACAACGTAATGATTTATGGTTGTGTATATTTGCATAGAAGTTATATTGTCATGGATCCTCCAACATGTGGTGTTTGCCTAGGATCTTTTGCTAGCCAAAAATTCGTACTAAGTAGAGATACTACTTGTGCATCCAAAAACCCTTAAACCCAGTTTCTTACCATGAGTGTCCACCATACCTACCTATGGATTGAATAAGATCCATCAAGTAAGTTGTCATCGGTGCATAAAGCAATAAAAATTGCTCCTAAATATGTTTGATCTTTTATTGTAAGGGAAAATTGAGTGTTGTACGAACTTGTGATGGCAAAGTAATAAAAGCGACGGACTGCATAATAAAGGTTGCTATCATAAGGGGCAATATAACGTGACGTTCCTTTGCATTAAGAGCTTGGGCATCCAAATAAAAAGCGCATGACAACCTCTGCTTCCCTCTGCGAAGGGCCTATCTTTTACTTTTCAGTATTTACTTTTATGGAAAGAGTCCATAGTATGAAATCTCATTTCAACCTCAACTATTCTCTAGTTGGCAAGCATCATGTGGTGGGGAAAGATCTAGGCACATATGACAAGTCAAATATATTTGATCATGATTTTTTATTGTTGACAATTATCACTATGATAAATGAGTTGGGAGGCAAAACATTAAGCCCCTATCTTTCTCTGTATTCGATGGATGCCATTTGTTCTAAGAATATGCTTTGAGTAGTAGCAATCATAGAAGACTATATGATGATTGAGTATGTGGAGATCTTACTTAGACTCTGTTGAATAAGTTGAATTGCAATTGTTTGGTGACTAAGAATATAGGTTGTTGAGTTTCAAGAGAATTCATTGTTTGAACCTTAACATATGAATTGGTTGCTACTTTATCATGATGAGTTTTATGAGAAAGAGTTGCTGTTATGATGCTAGGAAAAGTGATCGAAATTATCATTGATCAAACTTATGCACTTTGCTAGCATTCACACTTCATAAATTATTTCTTTTATCATTTACCTACTCGAGGACGAGCAGGAATTAAGCTTGGGGATGCTGATATGTCTCCAACGTATCTATAATTTATGAAGTATTCATGCCATGTTTACAACAATTTTATATAGTTTTGGTATGATTTGCATGAAATTAACCCGGACTGACGCTGTTTTCAGCAGAACTACCATGGTGTTGTTTTTTGTGCAGAAATGAAAGTTCTCCAAATGAGCTGAAACTTTTTGACGGTTTTTTTTGGAACAAAAGAGACCCCCGAAGCTTCGTGGAAGGACCAGAAGGTGAAGGAGTAGGGCACAAGACACCGGGGCGCGCCAGGAGGCCCAGGCGCGCCCCGGTGGGTTGTGCCCACCTCAAGGCCCATCTTAGCGTGAAACCAATGCCAAAAATTCCTATAAATAGAGAAACCATCAGGGGTAACCCTAGATCAGAAGTTCCGTCGCTGCAGGCCTCTGTAGACACGAAAAACCAATCTAGACCCCGTTCTGGCACCCTGTCGGAGGGGGAAATCATCACCGGTGGCCATCTTCATCATCCCGGCGGCCACCATGATGAGGAGGGAGTAGTCCACCCTCGGGGCTGAGGGTTTGTACCGGTAGCTATGTGTTTAATCTCTCTCTCTCGTGTTCTTGAGATGTCACAATCTTGATGTATCGCGGGCTTTGTTAATATAGCCGGATCATATGATGTTTTCCCCTCTCTATCTTGTTGTGAATTGAGTTTTCCCTTTGAGATTTCGTTTTATCGGATTGAATACTTTTATGGATTTGAGAACACTTTATGTATGTCTTGCTATGAATACCCGTGGTGATAATGGGGTATCATATTGATTCACTTGATATATGTTTCGGCACTCAACTTGCGGATTCCCGAGTTGACATTGGGGTAATCTATGCATAGGGGTTGATGCACGTTCTTGTCTTTGTTTCTCCGGTAGAAATATTGGGGCACTCTTTGAGGTTCTTTGTGTTGGATTGAGTATTATGAATCTGAAATTGTTTGATGAATATCGTATAATCAACTCATGGATACTCGCGGTGACATTGGAGTATCTAGGTGACATTAGAGTTGGTTGATGTGTATCATATGGTGTTATTTTAGTACGAACTCTTGGTTAGATCGATCGGAAAGAATAGCTTGGTGTTATTTTAGTATGAACTCTAGGATAGATTGATCAGAAAGAATAGCTTTGAGGTGGTTTCATACCCTACAAACAATTTCTTCTTATGTTCTCCGCTAGATAAGAACTTTGGAGTGATTCTTCATCGCACGTTGAGGGATAGTTATATGATCCAATTATATTAGCATTGTTGAGAGATTGCACTAGCAAAAGTATGGACCCTAGGCCTCATTTTCAAGCATTGCAATACCGTTTGTGCTCACTTTTGTTACTTGCTACCTTGCTGTTTTTTTATTGTTCCTATTACAAAAATCAATATCTACTATTATTACTACACCTTTATCACCATCTCTTCGCCGAACTAGTGCACCTATACAATTTACCATTGTATTTGGTGTGTTGGGGACACAAGAGACTTTTTATTATTTGGTTGCAAGGTTGTTTGAGAGAGACCATCTTCATCCTACGCCTCCCACGGATTGATAAACCTTAGGTCATCCACTTGAGGAAAAATTGCTACTGTCCTACAAAACTCTGCGCTTGGAGGCCCAACACGTTTCTACAAGAATAAAGTTGCGTAGTAGACATCAAGCAACACTATGTAAATGGTACTATCCAGTAGGAGAACTAAGCAACACTATGTAAATGGTACCTGCACAAAAAGAACAAATACTTGCAAGGGTATCAATCCAGTAGGAGAACCAAGCAACACTATGTAAATGGTACCTACACAAAAAGAACAAATACTTGCAACCCAACGCGTAAGAGGGGTTGTCAATCCCTCCTAGGTAACGGCGCCAAAAATTGGCAAGTTGACGGGAGACTATTTGATCCTCCCCGGTAAAAAGATAGATAAATCTGTGATAGATTGGATAAAAAGCTCTCGATAAATGCAAAATAAAATAAGTAATAAAAAAGTGCAGCAAGGTATTTTTGGGTTTTTGGAATAATAGATCTGAAAATAAAAACGAATAAAAATAGATCTCAAAGCAAATATGATAAAGAATAGGCCCGGGGGCCGTAGATTTCACTAGTGGCTTCTCTCGAGAAATAGCACATGGTGGGTAAACAAATTACTGTTGGGCAATTGATAGAAGATCGAATAATTATGACGATATCCAAGGCAATGATCAATATATAGGCATCACGTCCAAGATTAGTAGACGGACTCCTGCCTACATCTACTACTATTACTCCACACATCCACCGCTATCCAGCATGCATCTAGTGTATTAAGTTCATGGAGAAATGAAGTAATGCAATAAGAACGATGACATGATGTAGACAAGATCTATTTATGTAGGAATAGCCCCCATCTTGTTATCCTTAATAGCAACAATACATGCGTGTCTTGCTGCCCCTTCTGTCACTGGGAAAGAACACCACAAGATCGAACCCATCACAAAGCTCCTCTTCCCATGGCAAGAAAAATCGATCTAGTTGTCCTAACTAAACCAAAGATTCGAAGAAGAAATACGAGGCTATAAATAAACATGCATATAAGAGATCAAAGAAGACTCAAATAATATTCATCGATATAGATCTGATCATAAACTCAAAGTTCATCGGATCCCAACAAACACACCGCAAAAAAGAGTTACATCAAATAGATCTCCAAGAGACCATTGTATTGAGAATCAAAAAGAGGGAAGAAGCCATCTAGCTACTGCCTACGAACCCTTAGGTCTATGGTGGACTACTCACGCATCATCGGAGAGGCAGCAATGAGGATGATGAACCCCTCCGTGATGGTGTTAGATTGGATCTCGTGGTTCTGGAACTTGCGGCGGCTGAAATTGTGTTTCGTCGACTCCCCTAGGGTTTCTGGAATATTTGAGAATTTATAGGGTGAAGAGGCGGTCCAGGAGGTCTCCGTGGGGGGCACAACCCCCTGGGTGCACCCTGGTGGGTTGTGCTCCCCACGGGCCTCCCCTCTGGTGCTTTCTTTGCCCGCAAGGTGTCTTCTGGTCCAGAAAAAATCTCCAAAAAGTTTCGCTGCGTTTGGACTCCGTTTGGTACTGATATTCTACGAAGTAAAAAACAAGCAAAAAACAGCAACTGGCACTGGGCACTATGTCAATAGGTTAGTCCCAAAAAATGATATAAAGTTGCTATAAAATGAATATAAAACATCCAAGAATGATAATATAACAGCATGGAACAAGCAAAAATTATAGATACGTTGGAGACGTATCAATTACCCCTATATTCTATTGTGGATCTTGTTACTCTTGGGTGTTTGGGAACCCTAGACAGAAGAGGTCACCTTGGAGCCATATTGCATTGTGGTGAAGATTACTGGTGGTGTTGGGTGCCTCCAGTTAAGTTGTGGAGAGAGCACCAACCTTGTTTGTAAAGGTTCCGATTGCCGCATTCAAGGGCACTGCCAGTGGATTCACGACAACTGCATTGTGTGAAGTTGTGAGGAGAATACGGTGAGCCATTGTGGCACTTACGGTGCATCATGCCTCCACACACCTCCAACGAAGACGTACCTCTCCTAAAGGAGGGAACTTCGGCAACACATCCTCCCTCCACTCGCTGTTACTTCTATTCTTTATTTTTGCTGTGCAAGCTTGTTATATTGTGCTTTTTCTCTAGCTTGCGCTTGCTATTGTTGTTGTTGAGCTTGTCATATAGGTTGTACACCTAATTGCGTATCTAGACAACCTATTTTATTGCTGAGCCTAAAATTTGCAAAAGAAGTTAAAAATTGTTAGTGGTCTATTCAACCCCCCTCCTCCGAGTGCGCGCGCAGCCGCTCATACCAATCCTTTTAAACATGCATTTGGCATGGTCCGGGTGCGATGGTCTATGTTACATCATCCGACATGTTTATATGGCCAGGACGATCTCCATCATATTATGTTAGTTTGCATTATTCTACACAACATGATAGTCGATGACGAAAAATAAGAGGCGGGGAATATTCTTGATTTGAGTGAGGAAGCAGGCTCATCGATTGTCCTTCCATCGGTATTTATTCAAGGTGACATGTCAATATTTGCAGAGATACTTGAAAGAGATTCTACCATAAATTGTGATCGTCCCACGCATAGGGCTCTAAAAAAATGATTTGACTGAGCATATCTGGATATCAACTATGAACCATTCAACCCATTTGACATGGCTCATCGATGCAATATTGCTTATCTTCTCTAGCAGACCAGCACCGAGGCTGTGCATGTCAACAATGCAATCCAAACTTCTACACAAGAAAAAAAACAATGCAATCCATGTTGCGTGCCACTAGCCCAACTCTGGTGGGGACCGTGCGTGCGATCCCGCCCGCCCTCTCCAGTGGAGGGGAGCGGGTGCCAATGCGTCTCATCTGATCGGAGAGTGGACTCGATTCTCGTGTGGTTGGGTTAGTGACAGCGACGACTCTAGCGTCCCAACTCTTCCCACACAATGTGGCACCTCGGCTCAGAGCAACCGGTTTACCTTGCATTACCAGCCCAGAGATCAAGTCTTCTGGCAATACACAACAACTTGGTACAGAAAACAACCGCTTTATTGATCTCTTGCGCCTACATAGGTTCGATCATTACATAATGGGACGAGGCCAAGTGGCACGCACGCTGCGGCTGCACTTATGTACATTATTTAGTAAACATAACATGGGCCTCGGCGATAAGGAAACATCTACTCGGCAGCAGAACAATGACGTAGCGGAACAACATCTCACAGGGACACTCCTGGGACACGACCTAGATCACGACGAACGGAATGACTCCAACAACATGCGACTCCATGCACAGCTTCTCCTACATCTGGCATGACACACCAGGTGAGTACTTTGAATGTACTCGCAAGCTCATAGCAAACAAAGCAAATATGACAAGTAATAACAAGGCATTTAGCAAGTTGAATGCATGAACAAGAGTATGATACTACAGCCATGAAGTGTACATCATACCAGATCATGGTCCCTCGGACCAACTTACCATCTCGGGTTACCTCGTAACCACCATCATCCACTTACCATCGTGATCCTCACTAGATCACATCTGAAACAACCATAGTGATCATCATAAGATCACCAACTTCTACATGTGCCATCTCAGTGTTATTAGGTGTGCCAGTTATTATTTCTGTTGACCAACGGTGTGACCTACTACAAACTGTGTCCATATCCGAGTACACGGCTATCGATAGATTATACACTCTGCAGAGGTTAGTACACTGTACCCACACCACGGAATTCATGGCCTCGTGCTCCCATTCAGGTGGACCAATGACATTCTGACAAAACCAATCTATTGCATGACACTCTCCCGGCCACTCCGACAAACTCCCCTTTGGGCTATGTCCTCGGTGGCCCCGGATGCCAACTCTTGACATCTGCCACCTACGTGGCCGGCCACTGTCGTGGTAAAACAAAACAAACGGTCCCAAACGGTGACGATGGTACCATACAACTTTTGGCACACAAGGTTATGGCTGCCTCCCGGGCCAGGGCAACGCAAGCGCATAACCTTCCCTAGTTGGAGGCATCAGCGAGAGGCATGACAATAAACCGAATTAGGGCCTCCCCATCCAGGCAAGTGTGGTTGCAATGGTGAGCCTGATTCACTGGCACCATGACTCGATCAACAGCTTGTTCAAGTTGAATTAACATCATATTTAACTTGAATTTAAAATGATTCGCACCATAGTGAAATGAAATGCACAGGTCATGAAAATGAATGATGAATGTATCATAATAAGCATGGGCATATAAAATGATCTCTACTGCACATAATACCAAGATGACATGTACTCTACTCCATAGATATGACAAGCATCAAATAATATGCACAAGTTTTCATTTAGCAATTATTTTAACTAAATGCATGAAATGAATATTAATTCAAATAAAACCATTGCCATCCTTGCAAATGAATGATGTGACTTGCCTTAGTTCAGAGGAGTGTCACAATACTCCTGGTCCTCTCCAAGGCAATTAGAACCTTCTAAAAATAATTTAAATGCAAAAAGAAAGTGTCACATAAAGCCTTTTATTGTACCAAAAATTATCTACAGCAAGAAAAATTCTCAAACTTGGCATACAGAAACTTTAGCTCATTACAAACCTAGTGCAAAAATAATCATCTCATGTGGACTTATGGTTTAGGAGATATTGCTGGTCAAAGTTGTGGTCAAAATATATGAATTAAACTGAAATTTAGAAAAACCAGAAGCGGCCACGTCGAAGACGTATTCTCAGAATACGCCTCCACTCATACCGCTTCAGCGAGAGAGAGAGAGAGGCTGGCAGGTGGGACCACCCCGTCGGGTTTGAGAGAGAGAGAGAGAAACATAGGGGCGACACTGTCGCCGGTGGTTCTCTGGCGAGGAGACCCGGCGATCGCCGGAGAGGAGGAGGATGGATCTAGCGCATCAAGACGAACACGGGCATACCCGAAGTGACTGCGGACGTGGACGGACGACATCGAAAAGGTCCTCTCCAGAGATGGCGGGCAGCGGAGCTCGTCGGAGTTGAAGATTCCGGCGACAATCCTATGAACTGGCGACACCGTCGGGCTCAGGAGGTCACCACGAACACGTCGGAGGAGGTGGGCGAAGACGGGGAGCACCGGAGCAGGAGGTCGGCCATGGGGGGTCCATGGCCAACTCTAGCGAGGATCGGCGGCAGGAGGCCCTCCCGGCCTTGCCGCACTAGCTAGGAAGATGATTTGTGGCCGGAGAAGTAAGTGTGGATGATTGAAATGGCTCGGGGAGTGCTCTATTTATGGGCGATGAGGTGACCGAGCTCGAGCTCCACCGGAGATGAGCTGTAGAAGAAAATGAGAGGGGGAGTGGCTCGGGCTCGATGCGTAAAGGAAGTAGACGACGCCAAGAACAGTGCTCGCACACGGCCAAGGCTACAAGGCACCGGGTGGGACAGGACGTGCACTCGGGCGCACTGTAACGAACAGATGCACTGCGGCCACGTTCATCGTGCAGTCTATCAGCATCGAGCAGGAGCAGAGAGGCGCTAGGTGGAAGAAGCAGAGGGTGCTGAGTGGCGCGGGCATGCTACGGTGGTGCGAGGAGGGCGAACGGGCGGTGGCAGGAGGGTCCCGGCGTTCAGAGCGCATCGAATGCATGTCGAACACCCTGCGCACGCGCGGTCACCACGTCCACTAGCACACGTGGTGCATCTAAGGCTGCCAGATCATGTCTAGGGTGTAGTCCCTTTAACGCGGTGCTGTAGTGTGCCCTCAGCTCGACACCAAACCCTTTGGACAAGACATGAGAAGGCAGAAATGTTTCTATACAGAAACTTGTGGAGAGATCTGAGAGAAAATTACTTGGAGTAAAAGGGTAAAACTTGGTGGTTAAGAATCTCCTAATAAGGTAGTCATGTCATAAAATTTTAGCCCAAATGGATCAAGGAAAAATGTACTTGCTTCACAAAGTGACACTTCTATCCAGAAGCAAAAACTTTTTTCTTAGCCAAAATTTTCCAAATGACCAAGGCACAAAATTACATGGGAAGGTGAGACATGATCCAAAGAATATTTGGGAATTTATTGGGAATATTCTGAGCAAGGAAAATGAGGGTTGCTTCATAGCATATTGAGAAAACATTCATTTTCAGAATGAAAATGAATATTATGCCATTAAATAAAATTATTCCATGGCATTATTTGAGAGTGATGAGGTAAAGAGAGAGTTTAGGGATGATAGAAGCCACTTGGAGGAAAATCAAAATGATTTCCAAGTGGTAAGTCCAAAAGAATTTGACTGAAAATCCAAATGCAAATCAAATCTTTACCTAATATTAAAGGACGGATTGTTTCTCTGCTTTTTTTGGTTTGCAGTGGGATGCACATGTTTTTTTTGTCCGTCATGTGACTAAAAAAATTGCGGCCTAGGTGGGAGTCGAACTCGTGACCAGCGAGGGCAACAGCAGCGCTGCTAGCCAGCCGGAACGGCTGCCTTCAGTGCTAGGTTTGCAGCGCGATGTTTAATAAAGAAACAGACGGCAGTGGCAGAACATAAAAACAGCTGTGCGAGACTAGAATCAAACACATGACCTCCCATGAGTTAACCACACGTCCCTAGCCACAGTAATTCTTTGATTTTTTTTGTCCAAATGGCAGCTCAGTTTATATAAACTAAAGGTAGCGAAAGATTTATACCTTTTTGAATTTCGAATGTGATTTTGTTTTTCACAAAAGTAAATACTTTTGGTAAAACAAACATTATAAAATATGTTAACAAAATTTAAAGACTCAAACATTCTTTACAAGCGGCAAATAGGATTTCGGAAAAAAAATGCGTTGCGAGGACTCAACCTTGAGATCTCCTCGTCAAACATAAAGGTTGGACTAAATTGGGCTAGCTGGTACTTCTATCTATTACCTCCATCCATCCATTATTATTATTATATTTATTATTATTATTATTAACTCAGGTACAATGAGTACGTCCATTATTTTTGGTGATTGAGAAAAATGCTTGATTTAATCTCTCCGGTGCATTATATGCGGGCCCAATTAGCCCACGTGGTAGCTAAAATATAATATTTACGTGGAAACTGCTTCAATTTAAATTAAATAATCACTTCTCATTTTTCTACTCTAAATTACATCAATTTATATATGTTTGCAAGTTGTAGGAAAATTCAATAAACCGCTCCAAGAATCGATAGAGGGTGAAGAGTGGGTCCCGATTATCCCTAAAGAAAGGAACACACCATTGTTTTGTTACAGATGAGCTTGAATGATTTAAGTCCGCACTTCTCAAAAATAAGAAATTAACTCCTAATACTTTGGATGCTTTGTATGCGGGATCATGGGTGAACATGAGACAGGTGCTATATTATGAGACCGTGGGAGTATGGGAAGGAGGGAGTATAACTTAATATAAAATGGCAATCGGACAGTGTCTAACTTGGCCGTGTTGTAGGTTTATCGACTGCACATTCACAACCTAGATTTAGGGTTAATATATATGATTATAACTTCAAATATAACGGCGAGTGCCCTTAGGGCACTTGAGTGTGTCAGTTAAAACTACTTAATCAATTATACATCAATTTTCTCCCCTGTTGCAACGCACGGGCATATGTGCTAGTACTCAATAAATCCAAGAAAAAGAAAAATGGGCAAAATCCAGGGTGTCACAAACCTCCCTCCCCCCCTTAGGATGAATCTCGTCCTCAAGATTCGGCTGCTCAAGAAACAAATCAGGGTATGCAGTCCTTAAGAAGTCCTCCCTTTCCCAGGTGGCTTCATCCTTGGTATGATGTTCCCACTGTACTTTGTAAAACTTGGTTGACTTGCTGCGGGTGACTCGGTCCATCTCATCCAATATCCGTAAAGGTCTCTCCTCATATGTCAAATCCTTTCGGTCAGATCGGTGCATTTTTTCGGCGGTGAGATGCACTTCCTTAGTTGAGATATGTGGAAGACATCATGAACCTCGGATAACTCGGGCGGTAGTTCCAACCGGTATGCCATGTTACCAACTCTTGTCATGACCGGGAACGGACCAATGTATCTGGGTACGATTTTCCCCCGAGTATGGAACCTCTTAATTCCTTTCATAGGGGTGACTCGGAGATAGGCATACTCCCCTGGTTCAAAGCTGATTTGTTAATGTTTTGAATCATAGTAGCTCTTTTGGTGAGATTTCGCTACTTCCAGTCTGTCCTGTATTTCCTTTACTTGTCGTTCTACTTCCATCATCAAATCAGTCCAAAAAATGCGGCTATCTCCGGTCTGAGACCAGTTCAGAGGGGTACAACATTTACGTCCATATAGGGCCTCGTAAGGTGGCATCTTGAGGCTGGTTTGATAGCCATTGTTATATGAAAATTCTGCATAGAGCAAACTATCCTCCCATCTCGGTCCTTGAGCAAGTGCGCATACCCAAAGCATGTCTTCCAGAATCTGATTTACTTGCTCTGTCTGTCCGTCTGTCTGTGGATGATAAGCGGTGCTATACTTCAACGTAGTTCCCAAAGCTTGGTGAAGACGTGCCCAGAATGCCGAGGTAAACAGGGATCCTCGGTCTGAAGTGATGGTCCTTGGTACTCCATGCAGATTGACAATTTTGGATACATATAATTGAGCAAGTTGGTCTGCACGGTATGTGGTTCTTATTGGAATGAAATGAGTCACTTCTGTAAGCATGTCGACCACGACCCATATAGCATTATTTCCTCGGGGTGTCTTGGGCAGACCCATGATGAGATCCATGCAAATGGCATCCCATTTCCATTGTGGAACGGGTAAAGGTTGCAATAGGCCGGTGGGTTTCTGGTGTTCTGCTTTTACTTTGTTACATACGTCGTAGCACACGACGAAGTATGCAATGTCTTTCTTCATGCCATCCCACCAGAATATCTGCATCAGATCTTCATACAATTTTGTACCTCCAGGATGAATGGAATATGCGAACTCATGCGCTTCCTTCAATATTTGCTGCTTTAGATCTCCCTGACTGGGTATGCAAATTCGATCTCGAAATCGAAGAGTACCTTGATCATCCATGTGCAAGTCTTGAGTCTTTCCTTCCCCCATTCGGGCGATCGTCTTTAGCAAAAATGGGTCCTCGGTTTGAGCTTTGCGGACATCTTCTTCCAGTGTAGGAGTAATCTCTAAGGTATCTGCCCACATGGCAGCACAAATGACCATATTGAGCTAAGCTATTTCTTCTTGAAGTTCGGGAGGTAAGGAGTCCACCAGCGCGTTGACTGTGGCCGGTTTATGGCTGAGTGTGTCGGCGACCATGTTAGCCTTTCCCGGTGTTGGAAATATGCCCTAGAGGCAATAATAAATTAGTTATTATCATATTTCCCTATTCATGATAATCATTTATTATCCATGCTAGAATTGTATTGATCGGAAACTCAAATACATGTGTGGATACATAGACAACAACATGTCCCTAGTGAGCCTCTACCGGACTAGCTCGTTGATCAAAGATGGCTATAGTTTCCTAGCCATGGACATGAGTTGTCATTTGATAACGGGATCACATCATTGGGAGAATGATGTGA
The DNA here is from genome assembly GCA_011799875.1 of Thinopyrum elongatum. NCBI lineage: Eukaryota > Viridiplantae > Streptophyta > Magnoliopsida > Poales > Poaceae > Thinopyrum > Thinopyrum elongatum. The sequence continues at coordinate 549,360,082 of CM022298.1, read as the reverse complement.
TGGACAAGACCCAAACTATAAACGTAGCATGTGATCGTGTCAAGTTTATTGTTGTCGTTTTCTGCATGTCAAGTATATGTTCCTATGACCATGAGATCATGCAACTCACTGACACCGGAGGAGTACCTTGTGTGTACCAAATGTCACAACATAACTGGGTGACTATAAAGGTGCTCTACAGGTATCTCCGAGGGTGTCTGTTGAGTTGGCATGGATCAAGACTGGGATTTTTCACTCCGTATGACGGAGAGGTATCTCAGGGCCCACTCGGTAATACAACATCACAAGAAGCCTGCAAGCAATGTGACTAATGAGTTAGCCATGGGATCTTGTATTATGGAATGAGTAAAGAGACTTGCCGGTAATGAGATTGAACTAGGTATGGAGATACCGACGATCGAATCTCGGGCAAGTAACATACCGATAGACAAAGGGAACTGCATACGGGATTAGCTGAATCCTTGACATCGAGGTTTGACCGATAAGATCTTCGTAGAATATGTAGGAACCAATATGGGCATCCAGGTCCCGCTATTGGTTATTGACCGTAGAGGTGTCTCGGTCATGTCTGCATAGTTCTCGAACCCGTAGGGTCTACACACTTAACGTTTGGTGACGATATAAGTATAGTTGAGTTGTTACGGTGGTTACCGAAGGTTGTTCGGAGTCCCGGATGAGATCCCGGACATGACAAGGAACTCCAGAATGGTCCGGAGGTGAAGATTGATATATTGGACGAAGGGTATTGGAGTCCGGAAGTGTTCCGGGGGTACCGGGTGATGACCAGCATGACCGAAAGGGGTTTCGGGGGGGCCCGGCAAGTATTGGGGGCCCCATGGGCCAAGGGGAGGGGGCAAACCAGCCCACTAAGGGGCTGTGTGCCCCCCTCACCCTTTCCCACATGACCAGGAGAGGTGGGGCGCCCCCCTCTAGGGTTTCCCTCCACTCGGCTTGGGGGGCAAGTCACCCTAGGGGAGATCCCATCTGCCCTGGCCGCCCCCCCCCCCCCAGGGGAAACCCTAGGGGCGCCACCCCCTCCTCCCTTCCCCTATATATAGAGAGGTAGAGAGAGGGCAGCTGCACCCCTAGAGCACATCTCTACGCCACGGCGCTGCCTCTCCTCTCTCTCACATCCCTCTTCCTCTCTGTAGTGCTTAGCGAAGCTCTGCTGAGATTCCGCCACCACGCCGTCGTGCTGCCGAAGGACTCGAGCTACTACTTCACCATCGCTCGTTGGATCGAGGAGGTGAAGGCATCATCAAGCCGTACATGTGTTGAACGTGGAGGTGCCGTCCGTTTGGCACTTGGATCGGGAGTTCGCGGGATGGATCGTGATTGGATCGCGAAGACGTTCGACTACATCAACCGCGTTTCTTAATGCTGCCGCTTAGCGATCTACAAGGGTATGTAGATCCAATCTCTCCTCTCGTAGATGGTCATCTCCTAGATTGGATCTTGGTGAGTGTAGGAATTTTTTTGCTTCCCATGCAACGTTCCCCAACAGTGGCATCATGAGCTAGGTCTATGCGTAGATGACATCACGAGTAGAACACAAAGGAGTATGTGGGTGTTGATATTCAGATTGGTTCCTTCCTTGGTCTTTTCTTGATTCGGCGGTATTGTGGGATGAAGCGGCCCGGACCAACTTTACATGTCCAAGTACATGAGACCGGTTCCATCGATAGACCTGTGACTTTGTTGCATAAAGATGGCTGGCGGGTGTCTGTCTCTCCCACCTTAGTTGAATCGGATTTGACAAAGGCGGTCCTTGTAGAAGGTTAAATAGCAACTTGCATATCACCATTGTGGCTTTGCGTAGGTAAGAATCGTTCTCGCTAGATACCCACGGCTGCCACGTAAAACATGCAACAACAATTAGAGGACGTCTAACTTGTTTTTGCAGGGTATGTTGTGATATGATATGGCCAAAGACATGATGAAATATATTTGATGTATGAGATGATCATGTTTGTAATAGTTTATATCGACTTGCATGTCGATGCATACGGCAACCGGCAGGAGCCATAGGGTTGTCTTTAATTATTGTATGACCTACGTGTCAATCATTAAGCGCTATGTAATGCTTTACTTTATCGCTAAGCGGTAGCAATAGTAGTAGAAGCATGGTTGGCGTGACAACCCCGATGGCGGCACGATGATGGCGATCATGGTGTCATGCCGGTGACGATGGAGATCATGTCGGTGCTTTGGAGATGGAGATCAAAAGAACAAGTTGATGGCCATATCATGTCACTTATGATTTGCATGTGATGTTAATCCTTTTATGCATCTTATTTTGCTTAGGACGATGGTAGCATTATAAGGTGATCCCTCACTAAAATTTCAAGATAAAATTGTGTTCTCCCCAAGTGTGCACCGTTGCGAAAGTTCATCGTTTCGAAGCACCACGTGATGATCGGGTGTGATAGACTCTACGTTCACATACAACGGGTGCAAGCCAGTGTTGCACATGCGGAACACTTGGGTTAAACTTGACGAGCCTAGCATGTACAGACATGGCCTCGGAACACAAGAGACCGAAAGGTCGAACATGAGTCATATAGTAGATATGATCAACATGGAGATATTCACCATTGAAACCACCTCATCTCAAGTGATGATCGGACTTGGGTTGGTGAATTTGGATCATGTTACACTCGGACAACCGAAGGGATGTTGATTTGAGTGGGAGTTCTTAGGTAATATGATTAATTGAACCCATTTATCATGAACAATAGTCTAAGTTACCTTTGCAAATTTATGTTGTAGATCAATAGCTCGCGCTATAGCTCCCAGTTTTAATACGTTCATAGAGAAAGACTAAGTTGAAAGATATTGTAAGCAATTATGCGAACTAGGTCCGTAGTCTGAGGATTGTCCTCACTGCTGCACAGAAGGCTTATGTCCTTGATGCATCGCTCGGTGTGCCAATCCCTTTAGCGTCGTCTATGGATGTTGTGAACATCTGGCAGACACGTTCTGATTACTACTTGATAGTTTAGTGCGCCATGCTTTACGGCTTAGAATCGGGGCTCCTAAGGCGTTTTGAACACCATGGAACATATGAGATGTTCTAAGAGCTGAAATTGGTATTTCAGGCTCATGCCCGTGTTGAGAGGTATGAGACCTCTGACAAGTTCTTTGCCTACAAGATGGAGGAGAATAGCTCAGCCAGTGAGCATGTGCTCAGAATGTCTGGGTGCTACAATCGCTTGAATCAAGTGGGAGTTAATCTTCCAGATAATATAGTGATTGACAGGGTTCTCTAGTCACTATCACCAAGCTGCTAGAGCCTCGTGATGAACTATAACATGCAAGGGATGGAGATGATCCCGGAGATGTTCGCGGTGCTTAAGGCCACGAAGGTAGAAATCAAGAAGGAGCATCAAGTGTTGATGGTTAACAAGACCACTGGTTTCAAGAAGGGCAAGGGCAAGAAGGGAAACTTCATGAATGGCAAGCCAGTTTCCGCTCCAGTGAAGAAACCCAAGGTTGAACCTAAACCCGAGACTAAGTGCTTCTATTGTAAGGGGAACGGTCACTGGTAGCAGAACTACCCTAATAGATAAGAAGGCTGGAAACTTCAACAATGGTATATTTGATATACGTGTTATTGATGTGTACCTTACTAGTACTCCTAGTAGCACCTGGGTATTAGATACCGGTTCAGTTGCTAATATTGGTAACTCGAAACAAAAGCTACGGAATAAACGGAGACTAGCTAAGGGCGAGGTGACGATGTGTGTTGGAAGTGTTTCCAAGGTTGATGTGATCACCATCGCACGCTCCCTCTACCTTGGAGATTAGTGTTGAACCTAGATAAATGTTATTTGGTGTCTGTGTTGAGCATGCACATGATTAGATTGTGTTTATTGCAATACGGTTATTCATTTAAGTCAAAGAATAATGGTTATTCTGTTTACATGAATAATACCTTCTATGGTCATGCACCCAAGGTGAATGGTTTATTGAATCTCGATCGTAGTGATACACATGTTCATAACATTGAGGCCAAAAGATGTAGAGTTGATAATGATAATACCACTTTCTTGTGGCGCTGCCGCTTAGGTCATGTTGGTGTAAAGCGCATGAAGAAACTCCATGCTGATGGACTTTTGGAGTCACTTCATTTTGAATCACTTGACACATGCGAACCATGCCTCATGGGCAAGATGACTAAAACCCCATTTTCCGGAACAATGGAACAGGCAATTGACTTGTTGGAAATCATACATACTGATGTGTGCGGCCTGATGAGTGTTGACGCGCGCGATGGATATTGTTACTTTCTCACCTTCACCGATGATTTGAGTAGATATGGGTATATTTACTTGATGAAGCATAAGTCTGAAACGTCTGAAAAATTCAAGCAATTTCAGAGTGAAGTTGAGAATCATCGTAACAAGAAGATCAAATTCCTGCGATATGATCAAAGGGGAGAGTATCTGAGTTATGAGTTTGGCAATCACTTAAGACAATGTGGAATTGTTTCACAACTGACGCCGCCTGGAACACCACAGCGTAATGGTGTGTCCGAACATCGTAATCATACCTTATTGGATATGGTGCGTTCTATGATGTCTCTTGCCGATATATCACTATCGTTTTGGGGTTATGCATTAGAGACAACTACATTCACTTTAAATAGGGCACCATCTAAATCCGTTGAGACGACCCCGTATGAATTATGGTTTGGCAAGAAACCTAAGTTGTCATTTCTTAAGGTTTGGGGCTGCGATGCTTATGTCAAAAGGCTTCAGCCAGAAAAGCTCGAACCCAAAGTGGACAAATGTGTCTTTATAGAATACCCAAAAGAGACAGTTGGGTATACCTTCTATCTCAGATCCAAGGGCAAAGTGTTTGTCGCTAAGAACGGGTCCTTTCTTGAGAAAGAGTTTCTCTCGAAAGAATTGAGTGGGAGGAAGGTAGAACTTGAAGAGGTTGTTGAACCTTTACTTCAACCAGTGAGTAGTGTAGCGCAGAAAGATGTTTCTGTGACACCTATGTCAGTTGAAGAGGAAGTTAATGATAGTGATCATGAAGTTTCGGATCAAGTTACTATCGAACCTCGTAGGTCAACAAGGGTGCGTACAGCTCCTGAGTGGTACGGTAACCATGTCTTAGAGGTCATGTTGTTGGACAACGATGAACCTACGAGCTATGGAGAAGCGATGGTGGGCCCGGATTCCAACAAATGGCTAGGAGCCATGAAATCCGAGATAGGATCCATGTATGAGAACAAAGTATGAACTTTGGTGGACTTGCCCGATGATCGGCAAGCCATTGAGAATAAATGGATCTTTAAGAAGAAGACAGACGCTGATGGTAATGTCACCATTTATAGAGCTCGACTTGTCGCAAAGGGTTTCCGACAAGTTCAAGGAGTTGACTATGATGAGACTTTCTCACTTGTAGCAATGCTAAAGTCTGTTGGGATTATGTTAGCAGTTGCTGCATTTTCAGATTACAAAATCTGGTAGATGGATGTCAAAACAAAGTTTCCTTGACGGTTTCCATGAGGTAAGGTTGTATGTGATACAACCAGAAGGTTTTGTCGATCCTAAGGATGCTAAAAGGTATGCAAGCTCCAGCGATCCTTCTATGGATTGGAGCAAGCATCTCGGAGTTGGAATATATGCTTTGACGAGGTGATCAAAGCTTTTGGGTTTATACAAAGTTTCCAAGAAACTTGTATTTACAAGAAAGTGAGTGGGAGCACTACAACATTTCTGATAAGTATATGTGGATGACATATTGTTGATCGGGGATGATGTAGAATTTCTGGAAAGCATAAAGGGTTGTTTGAAAGGAGTTTTTCAAAGGAAGACCTGGGTAAAGCTGCTTACATATTGGGCATCAAGATCTATAGAGATAGATCAAGACGCCTGATAAGACTTTCACAGAGCACATACCTTGACATGTTTTTGAAGAAGTTCAAAATGGATCAGTCCAAGAAGGGGTTCTTGCCTGAGTTGTAAGGTGTGAAGTTGAGTAAGACTCAAAGCTCGACCACGGCAGAAGAAAGAGAAAGGACGAAGGTCGTCACCTATGCCTTAGCATAGGCTCTATACGATATGCCATGCTGTGTACCGCACCTGATGTGTGCCTTGCCACGCGTCTGGCAAGGGGGTACAAGAGTGATCCAGGAGTGGATTACTGGACAACGGTCAAAATTATCCTTAGAGGAATAAGGAAATGTCTCTTAGTTATGGAGGTGATAAAGAGTTCGGCGTAAAGGGTTACGTCGATGCAAGCTTTAACACCTATCCGGATGACTCTGAGTAGAGTTTCTCGGTTATGGAGGTGATAAAGAGTTCAGCGGAAAGGGTTACGTCGATGCAAGCTTTAACACCAATCTGAATGACTCTGAGTAGCAAACCGGATACGTATAGTGGAGCAGCCATTTGGAACAGCTCCAAGTAGAGCATGGTAGCAGCATCTACAGTATGACATAAAAATTTGCAAAGTACACGCGGATCTGAATGTTGTAGACCCGTTGACTAAAACCTCTCTCACAAGCAAAACATGATCAAACCCCAGAACTAATTGGGTGTTAATCACATGGTGATGTGAACTAGATTATTGACTCTAGTGCAAGTGGGAGACTATTGGAAATATGCCCTAGAGGCAATAATAAATTAGTTATTATCATGTTTCCCTGTTCATGATAATCGTTTATTATCCATGCTAGAATTGTATTGATCGGAAACTCAAATACATGTGTGGATACATAGACAACAACATGTCCCTAGTGAGCCTCTACCGGACTAGCTCGTTGATCAAAGATGGCTATAGTTTCCTAGACATGGACATGAGTTGTCATTTAATAACGGGATCACATCATTGGGAGAATGATGTGATGGACAAGACCCAAACTATAAACGTAGCATGTGATCGTGTCAATTTTATTGCTATCGTTTTCTGCATGTCAAGTATATGTTCCTATGACCATGAGATCATGCAACTCACTGACACCGGAGGAGTACCTTGTGTGTACCAAACATCGCAACATAACTGGGTGACTATAAAGGTGCTCTACAGGTATATCCGAGGGTGTCTGTTGAGTTGGCATGGATCAAGACTGGGATTTGTCACTCCGTATGGCGGAGAGGTATCTCAGGGCCCACTCGGTAATACAACATCACAAGAAGCTTGCAAGCAATGTGACTAATGAGTTAGCCATGGGATCTATTACAGAACGAGTAAAGAGACTTGCCAGTAACGAGATTGAACTAGGTATGGAGATACCGACGATCGAATCTCGGGCAAGTAACATACCGATAGACAAAGGGAACTGCATACAGGATTAGCTAAATCCTTGACATCGAGGTTCGACCGATAAGATCTTCATAGAATATGTAGGAACCAATATGGGCATCCAGGTCCCGCTATTGGTTATTGACCGTAGAGGTGTCTCGGTCATGTCTGCATAGTTCTCGAACCCGCAGGGTCTACACACTTAACGTTTGGTGACGATATAAGTATAGTTGAGTTGTTATGGTGGTTACCAAAGGTTGTTTGGAGTCTCGGATGAGATCCTGGACGTGATGAGGAACTCCGGAATGGTCCGGAGGTGAAGATTGATATATTGGACGAAGGGTATTGGAGTCCGGAAGTGTTCCGGGGGTACCGGGTGATGACCAGCATGACCGAAAGGGGTTTCGGGTGGCCCCGACAAGTGTTGGGGGGCCCCATGGGCCAAGGGGAGGGGGCAAACCAGCCCACTAAGGGGTTGTGCGCCCCCCCCCCCCCTCACCCTTTCCCACGTGACCAGGAGAGGTGGGGCGCCCCCCTCTATGGTTTCCCTCCACCCGGCTTGGGGGGCAAGTCACCTTAGGGGAGATCCCATCTGCCCTGGACGGCCCCCCCTAGGGGAAACCCTAGGGGAACCACCCCCTCCTCCCTTCCCCTATATATAGAGAGGTAGAGAGAGGGCAACCGCACCCCTAGAGCACATCTCTACGCCACGGCGCTGCCTCTCCTCTCCCTCGCATCCCTCTTCCTCTCTGTAGTGCTTAGCGAAGCTCTGCTGAGATTCCGCCACCACCACCGCCACCACGTCGTCGTGCTACCGGAGGACTCGAGCTACTACTTCACCATCGCTCGCTGGATCGAGGAGTTGAAGGCGTCATCAAGCCGTACGTGTGTTGAACGCGGAGGTGCCGTCCGTTCGGCACTTGGATCGGGTGTTCGCGGGACGGATCATGATTGGATCGCGAAGACGTTTGACTACATCAACCGTGTTTCTTAACGCTTCCGCTTAGCGATCTACAAGGGTATGTAGATCCAATCTCTCCTCTCGTAGATGGTCATCTCCTAGATTGGATCTTGGTGAGCGTAGGAAATTTTTTGTTTCCCATGCAACGTTCCCCAACACCCGGATGGTAATTGATACCAATGTCATAATCTTTGACTAATTCAAGCCATCTCCTTTGCCAGAGATTCAAGTTAGGTTGAGTAAAAATGTACTTGAGACTCTTGTGGTCGGTGAAGACTTGGCATCTCTTCCTAATGATATAGTGCCTCCAAATTTTCAAAGCGTGCACAACTGCAGCCATTTCCAAGTCATGCGTGGGATAGTTCTCTTCATGCGGCCGTAGTTGTCTGGATGCATATGCCACGACCTTGCCATCTTGCATGAGTACGCATCCTATGCCCTGCCTGGATGCGTCATAATAAATATCAGGAAGCGTCAACACTGGTGTTGTTGTTAAACGAGTCTTCAACTCATTGAAACTTCTCACAGGCTTCAGACCATTCAAAGTTTGGATTCTTCTTTAGTAGTTCCGTCATTGGCTTGGCAATCTTTGAGAATTATTCAATGAACCAACAGTAATAGCCAGCGAGACCCAGCAAACTTACGATTTCTGACACGGTTGAAGGTGCCAACCAATTTATACTTCTGTAACCTTGCTCAGGTCCACGGCCACTCCTTGAGATGATAGAATGTGCCCAAGGAATCCCACTTGCTTGAGCCAAAACTCACACTTGTTGAATTTGGCGTACAACTGATGGTCTCGAAGTCATTGCAATACTGCACGAAGATGTTGTTTATGCCCTTCTTCTCCTTTGGAATATATGAGAATGTCATTGATGAACACCACCACAACCTTGTCCAAGAAATCCATGAACAACTTGTACATCATATCCATGAAGAATGCGGAGGTGTTAGTCAAACCAAATGACATGACCGTGTACTCATACAATCCATAGCGGATAGTGAATGCGGTCTTGGGAATGTCTTCCTTTTTTATTTTTAGCTAATGATACCCGGTTCGTGATACGTCTCCAACGTATCTATAATTTTTATTGTTCCATGCTATTATATTATCCATCTTGGATGTTCTATATGCATTAATATGCTATTTTATATCATTTTTTGGGACTAACCTATTAACCAACTGCCCAGTGCCAGTTGTTGTTTTTTCCTTGTTTTTGTATTTTACAGAAAATCAATACCAAACGGAGTCCAAACGGAACAAAACTTTTTGAGGATTTTTCTTGGACCAGAAGACAACCACAAAGCTTCGGGAGTAGGCCAGAGGAGCCACGAGAGGGCCACAAGCCCTAAAGGCGCGCCCCAGGGGGGCGCGGCCCCCAGGCTTGTGGGCCGCTCGAGACCCCCCTAACCCTAATTCCAGCTCCATAAATACCCAAATATTCCCCGTATACCAGAGGGCACACCAAAAATACTTTTCCGCCACCACAAGCTTCTGTTCTCGTGAGATCCCATCTTGGGGCCTTTTTTGGCACTCTGTCGGAGGGGGGTTCGATCATGGAGGGCCTCTACACCAACCTTGCTACCCTTCTGATGATGTGTAAGTAGTTTACCACAGACCTACGGGTCCATAGCTAGTATCTAGATGGCTTCTTCTCTCTTTTTGATCTTCAATACAATGTTCTCCTCGATGTTCTTGGAGTTCTATCCGATGTAATCTTCTTTTGTGGTGCGTTTGTTGAGATTCGATGAATTGTGGGTTTATGATCAGATTATATATGAATATTATTTGAGTCTTCTCTGAACTCTTTTATGCATGATTAAGATAGTTTTGTATTTCTCTCTGATCTATTGATTTGGTTTGGCCAACTAGATTGATCTATCTTGCAATGGGGGAGGTGCTTTGTTTTGGGTTCAATCTTGCAGTGTCCTCACCCAGTGACAGTAGGGATAGCGAGGCACGTATTTGTATTGTTGCCATTAACGATAAAAAGATGGGGTTTTTACCATATTGCTTGGATCTATCCCTCTACATCATGTCATCTTGCTTAAGGCGTTACTCCGTTCTTGTTAACTTAATACACTAGATGCATGCTGGATAGCGGTCGATGTGTGGAGTAATAGTAGTAAATGCAGGCAGGAGTCGGTCTACTTGTCACGGACATGATGCCTATATTCATGATCACTGCCTTGGATATCGTCATAACTATGCGCTTTTCTATCAATTGCTCAACAGTAATTTGTTTACCCATCGTATGTGTTCTTTCAAGAGAGAAGCCTCTAGTGAAACCTATGGCACCCGGGTCTATTTTCCATCATATTATTTTCAGATCTATAAAACCAAAAATACAAAAATACCTTGCTGCAATTTATTTATCTTTATCTTATTTAGCACTTTTATTTATCTTTTATATCAATCTCTATTAGATCTCACTCTTGCTAGTGACCGTGAAGGGACTGACAACCCCTTTTTCGCGTTGTGTGCAAGTATTTGTTAGTTTGTGCAGGTGCATCTATTGGGGACTTGTGTGTTTCTCCTACTGGATTGATACCTTGGTTCTTAACTGAGGGAAATACTTATCTCTACTTTGCTGCATCACCCTTTCCTCTTCAAGGAAAAAATCAACGCAAGCTCAAGAAGTAGCAGTTCGCAAATCAATTTTGGAGAATACATGAGCTCCACTTAATTGATCAAACAAATCATCAATCCTGGGAAGTGGGTATTTGTTCTTGATGGTGACATCATTAAGGTTGCAGTAGTCGACACACATACGGAGACTACCATCCTTCTTGCCCACGAATATAGCAGGTGACCCCCAAGGCAAAGAGTTGGGGCGAATGTATCCTTTTTGAAGCATCTCATCCAATTATTTCTTCAATTCAACTAACTCGGATGAAGGCATGCGATAATATTTCTTGTAAATGGGTACCGTCCTAGGCACAAGATCTATTGAAAATTCAAGCTCACGATCTGGTGGCATCCCTGGCAATTCTTCAGGAAATACATCTAGAAACTCACTGACCACCGGAATCAACTCCATGTCTGATGCAATAGCTGTATAAATCATTTCCTTCTTTGGCATGGTTCCACGAGCAAAGAACCGAGCTGACTGCCCTGAGGGATTTATTAATGTGACTTCTCGGGTTGCATAGTTGATACAGACTTGATGCTCTGTCAACCAGTCCATTCCCAAAATGACATCCAACTTTGTAGATTCAATGGATACCAGGGTGGCGAGGAAAATAACTCCGTTGATGCCTACTTCCAGTCCTTGGTGTACAACATTTGTTCTAAGCATGGATCCCGGGGATTGTACCACCATAGATTTTTCCAGAAGTGTGCAAGAAAACTGGTGCTGGCAACAAAACTCCGCGAAATAAAAGAATGGGAAGCCCTCAAATCGAATAAATTTGTTGCAGGTATGTTATTAATAGGAAACATACCAATGACCACTTCCGGTGTTTCTTGGGCTTCTTCTGCGGAGAGGTGATGAACTTGCCCTTGAATGAGCTTCTGAGTTGGGAAGGATCCCATGTTGTTGACTTGGGGCTTGATTGTTGTGGGTGACTTGCTATTCTTGGGACACTGCCTTGCATAATGCCCAATCTGACCACAAGTGAAGCAGGCATTGTTACACTGACAGTCTTCCCTCACTGGGTTGTTAACAATGTTCTTGACCCGATTCTCTAGTTTGTTGTTACCCTGCTGCCAGGTTGGCTTGAACTCAAACTGGGGCTGTTGCCAAGTTCGGGCCTTCTGAAAAATCTGTCCATCCTTCTTGGGCTCAAACTTGCGTTTGCGATCTTCATAAGTTGACTTGTGATTATTGGCAAGCTTATGTTCCCTTTCTGCGATGAGAGCCTTGTTCACCAAGGTTTGAAAATCTGGAAAGTCTAGCATGTTGAGTGTGCATCGGAGGGTATGATTGAGTCCTTTAAGGAACCGATCTATCTCCCTTTCTTCAGTTGCTACATCATGAATGGAATAACGAGCCAAGTGATTGAACTTGTTTAAATACTCACTTACGGACATGTTCCCTTGTATAATAGCAAGGAACTCTCACTTCTTGACCTTCATAGTGCCGGCAGGAATATGATACTTGCGGAATTTTTTCTTAAATTTATCCCAAGTAATCTCGTCTTCAGCAGACCACATAGCTTTAGTATTGTCCCACCATATAGCAGCTGGCCCTTCAAGATAATGAGTAGCAAAAGGAACCTTGTCAATACCTTACGTACGGGCAATCTCTAATATCTTCTCAATAGTCCTCAGCCAATCATCGGCCTCCATAGGATCTGTGGCTTGGCTGAAACTTGGTGGCTTGGTCCTCTAGAAGTCTGATAACTTGGAATGATTGCCATTATTATGGTTTTGCCCAACCATAGCCTGCATACTTCTCAGAAATTCAAGCAAATCTTGGTTTCTCTTTTCTTCAAACATGCGCATAATCTACTTGGTTGTAGGTGGTTGCGGCTGAGGAGGTGGAGGCTGATATGGCTCTGGAGAATGCCCTGCCTGTTTGGCGGATCGACGAACTGGGATATCGTCGCCACCATGATTGTTGCTACCACACCTTGTCATCCTATATTTGTTTCCCAATATGAATCATCGAGATGAGCAACATCCATAAAGAAAAAATGGAGAAGGCAAAGCGACGACCCCGAGAAAAAGGCGAGGAAAAACCAAGGCGAATAAAATTCACAACATAATTATACATAACCTCCGCATCATACAAGGAAAGAAAAGCATCATGGATAGTACAACTACAAGCATACAACCATACATCACATCATACTCGTCTACTCGTGAAGGCAATGATCGCACTGGCACTCTAATGGTCCTGCAGGTGTCTCCTCGGCCTCGGTCTCTGAATCGAAACTGATAACGTTAATGGAAACCTTCGGAGCAAAAGAAACACGGCGATGCTGATGAGATGTCTCTCCCTCAGGAGCAGGTGCCGGATGACTCTGTAGCACAGGAGCGGCAGGAGTAGCGAGAAGTAAAGTCCACTCAGTAGGAGACTCATGAAGAGTCACCGTCAAGGTGTCTGAGTTAATCTGAGGGGTAACCTGAGTGGGTGAGGAGTGTAGGCAAGTGAAGGTGGAGCGAATGCAGATCAAGCGGTGGCAAGAGCCTATCGGGTGCGGTTCAACTCCCTGGTAAAGTTGTGGAGGTACCTAGCCATTATGTAGTGAGAAAGGTGGCTGGCTTAATGGTCACACTCTGGATCAATGATAGGAAAGCGGATGCGTCTAGTATCAAACATGGACAGGTAGTAATAGAAACCTGCGTGAATCTGCATCTGGATCTCGTTATAGCGCAAATCGACGAGAGCCTCGAATGCAGCAAACTGGACCACCTAGTCGGGTGAAGAAGCAACTCCGCTCTTGGTAGAGCGGGTATAGGTACCCGTCATGGTACTGTTGTGCATGATGACCTCCGCGTGGTACTCATATACCGCATCTGCAAGCTGCTCCCGGTACACCTATGTAACACCCCCAGTGGTTAACTACAGTGATCACCCTTTTGACAATGCCAAGTCAGCATGATTATCAGTGCATGATCATCATTAACATCATATTGCATTTCAACTCCTAACCTCAAATTCAAATTTAAATGAAAGTGGAAAATAAAAGTTGTCCAACATAGAAACTAAATTGTTCATTAAATAGCAAATAAATCAGAGACAATTCTAAAATTGAAACCAACATCATTGGAGTTGGGTAAGTGACTCAAACATCTTCAAACAGCGACTAAAAACAATATTTAATAACCATTTATTTAATCTAATTTAAGTATGAAATGATGTTTTGCCCAAACTAATTTTAGGTGTTAGGAAATAAAGCACTGGTATTTAGGACTAGGTCTCCCTTTTTACAAAATTCGTTTGGGGCCTACTATTTACTAAACAGAGATATATGAATTAAGAATAAAGAAAAAGACAAAAGCTAAAACAAAAGCTAAAAAAAAAAAAAAAAAAAAACCCCCCTGGGCCTCGGCCCAGCAGGCCGTCCAGGCCGCCAGGCCGGCCCACCCCATCCCTATAATCCCCTCACCCCCCCCCCGCAAACCCTAACCCCGAACCCCACTCCTCCCCCTCGCTCCCTCCCTCTCTCTCTGTGGATCGGATCGAGCCCGATCCCCGCCGCGCCCGCCCCCTCCCTCTGTCCCAGCTCCGTCGCGCGCCATGTGGGCCGCCGCCGCTCGCCGTCCCTGAAGCCACCCACGCCGCCTCGCCCCTCCTCATCTCTCGTGCGACCCCGCCCTGAGCCACGGCCTCTCCTCATGCCCGCCATCCCACGTCGGTCGTTCTGCCTGCCTCCCGATCGCCTCCCTCCCTCCTCCGCACGCCTCCCCTCTGCCCCCTTCTCCTCCACCTCCACGTCTCCCACTTCCCCCTCCCTGCCGTCCTCCGGCCACCCTTCCCCACCTCCTGCGTCCTGCGCCCCGCTGTGAGGGCCACCTCCTCCCCTCTCTTCCTTTCGCCTCCCCGCCTCCGGCCGCCAGCCCGGCCCGCGCGTGCTCCGGCCGCGCCCCGCCTCCGCTCAACGTCTCTCACGCGCTACCGCTTCCCCGCTTCTCTTCTTCTCCCTCGTCCGTCCCTCGTCTCGGTCCTCATTTCCTCCCCTCTCTCCACACCTTTTCCCCTCGCCTCCTTTCTCCTACCCTCCTCCACCTCTCCCTTCGTTCCATCTTCTCCCTCAGTAGGGTCGAGTCTCTTTTGTTTCCTCCCTCTTCTCCCGCCATCCTCCTTCCTCCTCCTCTCCTCCTTCCTTCCTTCTCTCTCCTCTTTTTCCCTCGTCTTGCTCCGCTGGCCCGGACGTGTCCTGTGCCCGAACGACAACGGCCCGGACATGTCCGCCCCGGCCCCCTATGACCGACGGGGCCCAGCCCCTGTTTAAAACGGAATTAAAATTAAATAAGTATTAATTAATTAGTTAATTAAATGAATAATTAACTTAATTAATTCTGTTTAATTAAACTAATTAAATAGTTAGTCTAATTAATCTGTTAATTAGTGTTAGTAGACTATGACATGTGGGTCCCCCTTGACCCTGTTGACTGGTCAACCTTGACCCAGTCAACGCTGACTGGATCTGCTGACTGGACCATTTGACTTAGTCAACCTATTTAAATAAATTCCAGAAATTAATAAAAACTTTAGAAAATCATATAAAATAATCCGTAGCTCAGATGAAAATACTTTGTACATGAAAGTTGCTCAGAACGACGAGACGAATCTGAATACGCGGTCCGTTCGCCCGTCATGCGTCCCTAACTATCCGAACTTGCAACCGTTCCCCTCTTATCCTCTGTCCGATAATTCCAAAGACCCGGGAAATATCGTCAGATATTCTCCCGCTCCGTCTGTTACGTGTGATGCTGCGTTAGACTACCCCTAGCACCGTGTATCGTATTTGTCATGCTCATGCTTGCTATATATTTATACTGTTTCCTCCCCCTCTTCTCTCTCGATAGCCCCCGACCCCGACGTCGTCCCCGGGACCGACGCAGCTCCGGATCCTGAAGACACCATAGACGACCTTGCCCTTGCCGCCGAGCAACCAGGCAAGCCCCACCTTTGATCATCCCGATATCGCCCATTCTATATTCTCATGCTTGCATTAGAATTGCTGCTGCTACTACTTTACCTATTCTGATGCATAGCCTGTTTATTGTCGCCTGCTGTTGATAATTACCTGCATATCCTACACTGCTTAGTATAGGCTGGGTAGAGACCATCAGTGACCCCACTTATCCCGACTGCTCCGCTGGATTATTCGAAGACCCGATCAATGGGATTGAAGACCAGGACCCGACACCGCACATCACCCCCCCTTAGTTGTAACGACACTGCAGCGTTACTATCGAGTGCTGAGGGTGAAACCTCTTGTAGCACTTCTGATGTTAACTCTGTAGAGTAGCTATTCGGTCGTGGTCATCGAGGGTGATCCCTCCTTCACCGCTTCCGATAACGACGCTGTCCTACAACACCTCAAGTGTGGACCCAGTGAGGGTGATTCCTCCTAGTTCACCTTGACGGATACATCGAGTGGGAATTCAATGAGGGTGATACCTCGGATTCCCTGATGTTATGGACACACGGATACTTGGACCTTACAATGTTACTTGGAAAGGCGGGTCGACCCTGAGGGGTACCCGCGTGTGATGTGAAGGCGGGTTGCCAGTGTGGTGCCCGAGTGGTGAATACGAGGCGCGGCCGGGCATTCTTAACCCTTGCCGCAAGTCCTCGAGACGGGGCGACGGGGTCACATCTTTCGTGAGTCTCTGCTCGTTACCGCAAGCCCTAGTCCTAACGATTTGGATATTTGATCCGAGCAGACCTCTGGTCTGATAGCACTAACCATCACGTGGGCATAGTATGGGCGTTCTGCATCGTATGCATCAGCCGAAAGCTCTGTCAGACGTCCAGTTCAGCACTGCGGCACGGTCGGATCGTGTCGACCACCCGAGGCGATGCTGGTATCCACCCTGTGCGCAACGACCCGGAGGGTGAGGGGCGATGGCCAAGACCCCCTTGCGCTTAGGACGTAGACCGGCGGGGACCTCTCTGCTGAGCTGTAGGTAGGGTTGCGATGTGTCGTTTGGCCGAGGCCGGGCATGACCCAGGAAAGTGTGTCCGGCCGAAGTTAATCGAGCGTGTTGGGTAAGTTGGTGCACCCCTGCAGGGAAGAACACTTCTATCGATAGCCGGTCCTACGGTAAAGGACACTCGGAGTTGTATCCTGATTGATACAATTTAGAACTGGATACCTGTGATGAGACCTGTATATATATGGCTCTGGGATTGCTTCTCGCAGGGAGTCGAGAAGGGATCTCAGGACGAGGTTGATGAATGTATGGCTCTGGGATTGCTTTCTCGCAGGGAGTCGAGAAAGGATCTCTGGGTGAGGTTGAGACTTAATGTTACTACTACATTATATTGTAATGTTCTACTCTCTTCTACTGCTGCAAGACCGCTGAAGATGCTAGTCTTCGATAGGACTAGGCCTTCTCTCTATTCTGGCATTTCTGCAGCCCAGTCCACATATACAGCCTCCCTTTGAAAATGTTGCATATGTAGTGTAGATCCTTGCTTGCTGAGTACTTCTGAGTACTCACGGTTGCTTTGTTTTCCTTTTTCTCCCCATATCAGTTTGACGTGACCAGAGGACGGAGCCCCCTGAGACAGATGCCCCGACGATCGCTGCTACTACTACCCAGAGGATGGATACTACTACGAGTTGACTGACGACCAGGAGTAGGATCGGAGGGTCCCAGGCAGGAGGCCTTCGCCTTTCGATCGTAGTGTTTTATTTTGCCCCGCCTTCCTAAAGGCCTTTCTGTTTCTATTTCATATCTGTACTCAGATATCTGATGCTTCCGCTGACGCTTGTTCGCAAGCTTATGTATTCGAGCCCTCGAGGCCCCTGGCTTGTAATATAAAGCTTGTATGATTTTATTTATGTTTTAGAGTTGTGTTGTGATATCTTCCCGTGAGTCCTTAGGCTTGATCGTGTGCATTTGCGTGTATGATTAGTGCACGATCGGGCCGGGGGCGTCACAACCTAGTACACCGGTTCATCATTGTCGGGGTAGAGTCGGTGCCAGACGTTACGAAGAAGGTGAGGAAAGGTGGAAGGTGTCGGCTTGGTCTGATACGGATATGGATCAGGAGCCATATACACTCACAACATTAGTCGGTCAATAATAAAATAAACCATATGCATGTAATGCAGCAACCAAGTGCAAACGCACAATCTAACCACCCAAGGACTTCTATCTACCGCTTTCTAACGCGTCGGCTCTCTAGGGTGTCCTACAGTCAGCGTGGCTCTGATACCAAGCGTTGTGGAAGCCCGGCTTAGAGCAACCGGTTTACATTGCATTGCCAGCCGAGAGATCAAGTCTTCTGGCAATACACAACAACTTGGTACAGAAAACAACCGCTTTATTGATCTCTTGCATCTACATAGGTTGGATGATTACATAATGAAATGAGGCCAAGCGGCACGCACGGTGTGGCTGCACTTATGTACATTATTTAGTAAATATAACATGGGCCTCGGCGATAAGGAAACATCTACTTGGCAACAGAACGACGACGTAGCGGAACTCCATCTCACAGGGACACCGCTGGGACACAGCCTTGATCGCGACGAACGGAATGACTCCAACATCATGCAACCCCATGCACAGCTTCTCCAGCATCTGTCATGACACGCCAGGTGAGTACTTTGAAAGTACTCGCAAGCTCACAACAAACAAAGCAAATATGACAAGTAATAACAAGGAATTTAGCAAGTTGAATGCGTGAACATGAGTATGATATTACAGCCATGAAGTGTACGTGATACTAGATCATTGTCCCTCAGACCAACTTACCATCTCGAGTTACCTCGTAACCACCATCATCCACTTACCATCGTGATCCTCACTAGATCACATCCGAAACAACCATAGTGATCATCACAAGATCACCAACTTCTGCATGTGCCATATCGGTGTTATTAGGTGTGTCGGTTATTATTTCTGTTGACCCATGGTGAGACCTACTACGTGTTGGAAATATGCCCTAGAGGCAATAATAAATTGGTTATTATTATATTTCCTTGTTCATGATAATCGTTTATTATCCATGCTATAATTGTATTGATTGGAAACCCAAATACATGTGTGGATCCATAGACAACAACATGTCCCTAGTGAGCCTCTACCGGACTAGCTCGTTGATCAAACATGGCTATGGTTTCCTAGCCATAGACAAGAGTTGTCACTTGATAACAGGATCACATCATTAGGAGAATGATGTGATGGACAAGACCCAAACTATAAGCGTAGCATATGATCGTATCAAGTTTATTGCTATCATTTTCTGCATGTCAAGTATGTGTTCCTATGACCATGAGATCATGCAACACACAGACACCGGAGGAGTCCTTGTGTGTATCAAATGTTGCAATGTAATTGGGTGACTATAAAGATGCTCTATAGGTATCTCCGAGGGTGTCTGTTGAGTTGGCATGGATCAAGACTGGGATTTGTCACTCCGTATGACGGAGAGGTATCTCTGGACCCACTTGGCAATACAGCATCACAATGAGCTTGCAAGCAATGTGACTAAGGAGTTAGCCACGGAATCTTGTATTATGGAACGAGTAAAGAGACTTGCCAGTAATGAGATTGAACTAGGTATGGATATACCGACAATCGAATCTCGGCAAGTAACATACCGATGGACAAAGGGAACTGCATATGGGATTAGCTGAATCCTTGGCATCGAGGTTCGATTGATAAAGATCTTTGTAGAATATGTAGTAACCAATATGGACATCCAGGTCTCGCTATTGGTTATTGACCGTAGAGGTGTCTCGGTCATGTCTGCATAGTTCTCGAACCCGTAGGGTCTACACACTTAACATTTGGTGATGATCTAAGTATAGTTGAGTTATTATATTGGTGACCGAAGGTTGTTCGGAGTCCCGGATGAGATCCCGGACATGACGAGGAACTCCAAAATGGTCTGGAGGTGAAGATTGATATATAGGACGAAGGGAATCAGATTTCGGAAGTGTTCCGGGAAGTACCGGGTTATCGCCGGAAGACCGAAAGGGGTTTCGGGGGGGCCTGGCAAGTGTTGGGGGGCCTCATGGGCCAAGGGAAGGGGGCACACCAACCCACAAGGGGCTGGGCGCCCCCCCCCCCCCTCACCTCAGCCCACTCGGCCAGGGGGTTGGTGCGCCCCCCTAGGGCAGCCGCTCCCCTTGCTTGGGAGGCAAGGCTCCTAGGGGGCGCCCCCCCAAACACTAGGGCGCTTCACTTGGTGGACGCCGCCCCACCTATGGGGAAACCCTAGGGCGCCCCTACCTCCTCCCTTCCCCCTATATATAGAGGTGGATAGGGAGGGTAGCCGGACCCATCTATGCCATGGCACTGCCCTTCCTCTCCCTTGTAGTTCCTCTCCTTCTCCGTGAGGCTTGGCGAAGCCCTGCTGAGATTGCTCCACCACCACCGCCACCATGCCGTCGTGCTGCCGGGAACTTGAGCTACTACTTCACCATCGCTCGCTGGATCGAGGAGGTGAACATGTCATCAAGCCGTATGTTTGTTGAATGCGGAGGTGCCGTCCGTTCGGCGCTTGATCGGGAGTTCGTGGACGGGTCATGATTGGATCGCGAAGACGTTCGACTACATCAACCGCATTTCTTAACACTTCTGCTTAGCGATCTACAAGGGTATGTAGATCCAATCTCTCCTCTCGTAGATGGTCATCTCCTAGATTGATCTTGGTGAGCGTAGGAAATTTTTTGTTTCCCATGCAACGTTCCCCAACAGTGCTATCAGAGCTAGGTCTATGCGTAGATGACATCACGAGTAGAACACAAAGGAGTTTGTGGGGATTGATATTCAGATTGCTTCCTTCCTTAGTCTTATTTTGATTCAGCGGTATTGTGGGATGAAGCGGCCCGGACCAACTTTACATGTCCACGTACATGAGACCGGTTCCATCGACTGACATGCAACTTGTTGCATAAAGATGGCTGGCGGGTGTCTGTCTCTCCAACTTAGTTGAATCGGATTCAACAAAGGCGGTCCTTGTAGAAGGTTAAATAGCAAGTTGCATATCATCGTTGTGGCTTTGTGTAGGTAAGAACGGTTCTTACTAGTTACCCATAGCAGCCACGTAAAACATGCAACAAGAAACTAGAGGACGTCTAACTTGTTTTTATAGGGTATGTTGTGATATGATATGGCCAAAGACATGATCAGATATATTTGATGTATGAGATGATGATGTTTTGTATAGATTATCACGACTTGCATGTCAATGAATACGGCAACCGGCAGGAGCCATAGGGTTGTCTTTAATTATTGTATGACCTGCGTGTCAATCATTGAGCGTTATGTAATGCTTTACTTTATCGCTAAGCGGTAGCAATAGTTGTAGAAGCATGGTTGGTGTGACAACCCCGATGGCGACATGATGATGGAGATCATGGTGTCATGCCGGTGATGATGAAGATCATGCCGGTGCTTTGAAGATGGAGATCAAAAGCACAAGATGATGGCCATATCATGTCACTTAAGATTTGCATGTGATGTTAATCCTTTTATGCATCTTATTTTTCTTAGGACGACGGTAGCATTATAAGGTGACCCCTCACTAAAATTTCAAGATAAAATTGTGTTCTCCCCAAGTGTGCACCGTTGCGAAAGTTCATCGTTTCGAAGCACCACGTGATGATCGGGTGTGATAGACTCTACGTTCGCATACAACGGGTGCAAGCTAGTTTTCCACATGTGGAACACTTGGGTTAAACTTGAAGAGCCTAGCATGTACAGACATGGCCTCAGAACAAAAGAGACCGAAAGGTCGAACATGAGTCATATAGTAGATATGATCAACATGGAGATGTTCACCATTGAAACCACCTCATCTCACATGATGATCGGACTTGGGTTGGTGAATTTGGATCATGATACACTCAGACAACCAGAGGGATGTTGATTTGAGTGGGAGTTCTTAAGTAATATGATTAATTGAACTCATTATCCTGAACAATAGTCTAAGTTATCTTTGCAAATTATATTGTAGATCAATGGCTCGCGCAGTAGCTCCCTTGAATTTCAATGTGTTGCTAGAGAAAGCTAAGCTGAAAGATGATGGAAGCAACTTTGTGGACTAGGCCCGTAATTTAAGGATTATCCTCACGGCTGCCCAAAAGTCTTATGTCCTTGATGCACCGCTTGGTGCGCCACCCCCTCCAGCGACTGTGGACGTTGTGAACACCTGGCAGTCGCGTGTTGATGACTACTCAATAGTTTAGTGCGCCATGTTGTATGGCTTAGAACCGGGACTTCAAAGGCGTTTTGAACGTCATGGAGCATATGAGATGTTCCAGGAGTTGAAGTTTATTTTTGATAAAAATGCCCGGATCGAGAGGTATGAGACCTTCGATAAGTTCTATGCCTGCAAGATGGAGGAGAACAGCTCTGTCAGTGAGCACATACTCAGAATTTATGGGTATTACAACCGTCTGGCTGAGTTGGGAGTTGAGCTTCCGCCTGAGGCGGTCACTGACAGAGTTCTTCAATTGCTACCACCTAGCTACAAGAGCTTTGTGTTGAACTATAACATGCAAGGGATGAACAAGTCAGTCTCTGAGCTGTTTGCGATGCTGAAAGTCGCGGAGTCAGACATCCAGAAGGAGCATCAAGTGTTGATGGTCAATAAAACCACTAGTTTTAAGAAGAGCAAGGGAAAGAAGGGAAACTTCAAGAAGAGTGGCAAATCAGTTGCTCCTCCTGTGAAGAAACCCAAGGCTGGACCCAAGCCAGAAACTGAGTGCTTCCATTGCAAGGGAACTGGCCACTGGAAGCGGAATTGCCCCAAGTATCTGGTCGACAAGAAGGGGGCCAACGTCAACAAAGGTATATATGATATACATGTTATTGATGTGTACCTTACTAGCTCTTGTTGTAGTGCCTGGGTATTTGATACCATTTCGTTTGCTCACATTTGCAACTCAAAACAGGAACTATGGAATAGACGAAGGCTGGTGAAGGACGAAGTGACGATGTGCATGGAAAATGGTTCCAAGGTTGATGTGATCACCGTCGGCACGCTCGCTCTTCGATTACCATCGGGATTAGTGACAAACCTGAATAATTGTTATTTAGTGCCTGCGTTGAGCATGAACATTATATCTGGATCTTGTTTAATGCGAGACGATTACTCATTTAAATCAGAGAATAATGGTTGTTCTATTTATATGGGTAATATCTTTTATGGTCATGCACCCATTGTGAGGGGTTTATTCTTATTGAATCTCGATAGTGATGATACACATGTTCATAATATTGATGCCAAAAGATGTAGAGTTGATAATGATAGTACCACTTTCTTGTGGCACTGCCGCTTAGGTCATATTGGTGTAAAGCGCATGAAGAAACTCCATGCTGATGGACTTTTGGAGTCACATGATTTTGAATCACTTGACACATGTGAACCATGCCTCGTGGGCAAGATGACTAAAACCCCATTTTCCGGAACAATGGAATGGGCAAGTGACTTGTTAGAAATCATACATACCGATGTGTGCGGTCCGATCAGTGTTGACGCACGCGGTGGATATTGTTACTTTCTCACCTTCACCGATGATTTGAGTAGATATGGGTATATTTACTTAATGAAACATAAGTCTGAAACATTTGAAAAGTTCAAGCAATTTCAGAGTGAAGTTGAGAATCATCGTAACAACAAGATTAAATTCCTACGATCTGATCGAGGGGGAGAGTATCTAATTTATGAGTTTGGCAATCACTTAAGACAATGTGGAATTGTTTCACAATTGACGCCACCTGGAACACCATAGCGTAATGGTGTGTCCGAACGTCGTAATCATACCTTATTGGATATGGTGCGTTCTATGATGTCTCTTGTCGATCTGCCACTATTGTTTTGGGGTTATGCATTAGACACAGCTGCATTCACTTTAAATAGGGCACCATCTAAGTCCGTAGATACGACACCGTATGAACTATGGTTTGGCAAGAAACCTAAGCTATCGTTTCTTAAGGTTTGGGGCTGCGATGCTTATGTCAAAAGGCTTCAGCCAGAAAAGCTCGAACCCAAAGTGGACAAATGCGTCTTCATAGGATATCCAAAGGAGACGGTTGAGTATACCTTCTATCTCAGATCCGAGGGCAAAGTGTTTGTCGCTAAGAATGGGTCCTTTCTCGAGAAAGAGTTTCTCTTGAAAGAATTGAGTGGGAGGAAGATAGAACTTGATGAGGTTGTTGAACCTTTACTTCAACCAGAGAGTAGCGCAGAGCAGAAAGATGTTTCTGTGGCACCTACGTCAGTTGAAGAGGAAGCTAATGATGGTGTCATGAAGTTTCAGATCAAGTTACTATCAAACCTCGTAGGTCGACAAGGATACGTACTGCTCCCGAGTGGTACGGTAACCCTGTCTTAGAGGTCATGTGGTAGGAAAAGACCATTGCTCGTCCCCGACCGCCACCCATAAGGAAGACAATCAAAAAAATAAATCATGCTCCAACTTCATCACATAATGGTTCACCATACGTGCATGCTGCGGGAATCACAAACTTTAACACAAGTATTTCTACCAATCCACAATTACTCACTAGCATGACTCTAAAATCACCATTTTTATATCTCAAAACAAATGCAAGGAATCAAACTTCTCATATTATTCAATGCTCTTATATGAAAGTTTTATTATATCCCTCTTGGATGCCCATCATATTAGGACTAAATTCATAACCTAAGCAAATTACCATGTTGTTTAAAGACTATCAAAATAATATAAGTGAAGCATGAGAGTTCATCAATTTCTATAAAACAAAACCACCGTCGTGCTCTAAAAAGATATAAGTGAAGTACTAAAGCAACTACCTAGCTCAAAAGATATAAGTGAAGCACATAGAGTATTCTAATAAATTCACGATTGATGTGTGTCCCTCTCAAAAGGTGTGTAGAGCAAGGATGATTGTGGCAAACTAAAAAGCAAAGACTCATATCATACAAGACGCTCCAAGCAAAACACATATCATGTGGTGAATAAAAATATAGCCTCAAGTAAATTTATCGATGGATTGAAGACAAAAGAGGGGATGCCATCCGAGGCATCCCCAAGCTTAGATGCTTGCTTGTCCTTGAATATTACCTTGGTGTGCCTTTGGAATCCCCAAGCTTAGGCTCTTGCCACTCCTTATTCCTTTGTCCATCAAAACTTTACCCAAAACTTGAAAACTTCACAACACAAAACTCAACAGAAAACTCGTAAGATCCGTTAGTATAATAAAATAAATCACCACTTTAGGTACTGTTGTGAACTCATTATAAATTTATATTGGTGTTATATATACTGTATTTCAACTTATCCATGGTTCATACCCCCCCGATACTACCCATAGATTCATCAAAATAAGCAAACAACACATAGAAAACAGAATCTGTCAAAAACACAACAGTCTGTAGTAACCAGAATATTAGTCATACTTATGTAACTCCAAAAATTCTGAAAAGTTAGCACAACAGAGGCAATTCATATATCAATCTTGTGTAAAAATTCAGAATTTTCCAAGCTCCGGTGAATTTAAACAATTCTATTACTGGATGCAAAAGTTTCTGTTTTTCAGCAAAACCAAATCAACGATATACCAAAGTATCCCAAAGGTCTTGCTTGGCTCAAACACTAATTCAAACACCAAAACACAATTACTACAGAGGTAATAATGTGTATTTATTGAAAAATAGGAGCAAGAAGCAAAAAACACAGAATAAAAAATTGGGTTGCCTCCCAACAAGCGATATTGTTTAATACCCCTAACTAGGCATAAAACATAGATCTAGGTATTTTCATCTTTGGTAAGCAATTCTTTCCTAATCAAATCTTCCAAAATCTTCCTTAGTAAATCTTTCTTTTCATGTTCTTCCTTTCTAGTGGGAGAGCTTAAAGCATGGAAAGGACTCCGATTAGTGATTTTGACGTTCATAATTTCATACTCATGATCATGACCAAAAATATCTTCATAAGGAACATGTAATTCATTCTTAATGGGTTTTCTAGATATATCTTCAATCCATTCTTTATTAAACCCTTCATCAATTCCTTTAGTAACCCAATCAAATCTATCATAAGCATCAATGTGTAAAGCTTGCATAATTTCGGGATAAGGAACTCTTTTTCTTTGATTGTCACTAAAAGCGTCATAATCTTTAGATTCAAAACCACGCAAAGTTTCTTTGTCATAAAGAATCTCTTCTATTTGAGGATGCTCAATATTCATGTTATAGAAAGCAAAAATTTCCCTAGCTTCTCGGACTACATAATCAAATTCATGCATAAGGATAATGGTAGCAAGTTTCTTAGCCTTGGGATCTAAGATATTGGGGAGTTCATAAAACATCTTTTGTAAAGCAGGATGAATGTGTAAAAATTCTCTTTCCAATTTAAGCACAAGCATAGAAATAGCATCTGCATAGCAACTGGTATTATCAAGGATATTTCCCCTACTCATAGGCATAACTCCCGTGCAATCGAAAAATTCTTGAATAACATTCTTTCCAATAATATTACCATCACCAACATAAAAGATTTTCGTTTTAAGATTGGTGGGAGTGTCGGTTTCAGGAGGATCATGATTAAGAACAAGAGATTCAATTTTTTCCTCAAGATTATTACTACTCTCTTCAATGAAAACCTCCCCAGATTCAGACATGATGGCAAAGCAAGCAATCTAACACACAAGCAAACAAAAGGCAAACAAAAAGATGAACAAAAGAAGGGCGAATAAAAAGGCAAATATTTTTGTGTTTTTCTAAAAACGTTTTAGAAGTGGGGGAGAGGAAAACAAGAGGCAAATGGAAAATAATGTAAGTGCAAGAGATGAGAGTTTATGATAGGTACTTGGTAGGCTTGATGTAGAACCTCCTCGGCAACGGTGCCAGAAATTCTTCCTGCTACTTCTTGAGCTTGCGTTGATTTTTCCCTTGAAGAGGAAAGGGTGATGCAGCAAAGTAGAGATAACTATTTCCCTTAGTTAAGAACCAAGGTATCAATCCAGTAGGAGGCACAAGCAAGTATCCAATATATGCACCTGCACAAACTAACAAACACTTGCACACAATGCAAAAAAGGGGTTGTCAATCCCTTCACGGTCACGAACAAGAGTGAGATCTAATAGAGATAGGTATAAAAGATAAATAAAAGAGCAAACTAAAGTAAATATAAATAAATTGCAGCCAGGTATTTTTGGGTTTTTTGGTTTATAGATCTGAAAATATATGATGGAAAATAGACCCGGGGGCCATAGGTTTCACTAGAAGCTTCTCTCTTGAAGAAAACATACGGTGCGTAAACAAATTACTGTTGAGCAATTGATAGAAAAGCGCATAATTATGAAGACATCTAAGGCAATGATCATGAATATAGGCATCACGTCTGTGACAAGTAGACCGAAATGATTCTGCATCTACTACTATTACTCCACACATCGACCGACTCCTGCCTGCATCTAGAGTATTAAGTTCATAAGAACAGAGCAACTTTAAGTAAGATGACATGATGTAGAGGGATAAACTCAAGCAATATGACATAAACCCCATCTTTTTATCCTTGATGGCAACAATACAATACGTGCCTCGCTACCCCTTCTGTCACTGGGTGAGGACACTGCAAGATTGAACCCAAAACTAAGCACCTCTCCCATTGCAAGAAAAACCAATCTAGTTGGCCAAACCAAACCAATAGTTCGACGAGAAATACAAAGATATCTTAATCATGCATAAAAGAGTTCAGAGAAGACTCAAATAATATTCATAGATAATCTGATCATAAATCCACAATTCATCGGATCTCAAAAAACCCACCGCAAAAGAAGATTACATCGAATAGATCTCCAAGAACATCGAGGAGAACATTGTATTGAAGATCAAAGAGAGAGAAGAAGCCATCTAGCTACTAGCTATGGACCCGTAGGTCTGTGCTAAACTACTCACACATCATCGGAAGGGCAGCAAGGTTGGTGTAGAGGTCCTCCGTGATCGAATCCCCCTCCGGCGGAGTGCCGGAAAAGGCCCCAAGATGGGATCTCACGAGAACAGAGGCTTGCAGCAGCGGAAAAGTATTTTTTGTATGCCCTCTGGCATAGGGGGAATATTTGAGGATTTATAGTGTGGAGATTAGGGTTAGGAGGTCTCCGAGGGGCCCACAAGCCCTAGGGGCCCCCCTGGGGCTTGCCCCTATGGCTTGTGACCTCCTCGCAGGTCTTCTGGCCTCCTCTCCAAGTCTCGTGGGTTTCTTGTGGTCCAAGAAAAATCACCGTAAAGTTTTATTCCGTTTGGACTCCGTTTGATATTCCTTTTCTGTAAAAGTCAAAAACAAGGAAAAAACAGAAACTAGCACTGGGCTCTAGGTTAATAAGTTAGTCCCAAAAATAATATAAAATAGCATATTAATGCATATAAAACATCCAAAACAGATAATATAATAGCATGGAAAAATCAAAAATTATAGATACGTTGGAGACGTATCAAGCATCCCCAAGCTTAATTCCTGCTCGTCCTCGAGTAGGTAAATGATAAAAACAAAAAAATTGATGTGAAATGCTACCTAACACATTTATCAATGCAATTTTCTTTATCGTGGCATGAATATTCAGATCCATAACATTCAAAATAAAAGTTTAATATTGACATAAAAACAATAATACTTCAAGCATACTAATAAAGCAATCATGTCTTCTCAAAATAATATGGCCAAAGAAAGTTATCCCTACAAAATCATATAGCCTGGCTATGCTCTATCTTCATCACAGAAAATATTTCATCATGCACAACCCCGATGACAAGCCAAGCAATTGTTTCATACTTTTAATGTTCTCAAGCTTTTTCAACTTTCACGCAATACATGAGCCTGAGCCATGGATATAGCACTATAGGTGGAATAGAATATGGTGGAGGTTGTGAGGAGAAGACAAAATGGAGAAAGTCTCACATCAACTAGGCAAATTAATGGGCTATGGAGATGCCCATCAATTGATATCGATGCAAGTGAGTAAGGATTGCCATGCAACGGATGCACTAGAGCTATAAGTGTATGAAAGCTCAAAAAGAAACTATGCATCCAACTTGCTTGCTCACGAAGACCTAGGGCAATTTGAGGAAGCCCATCATTGGAATATACAAGCCAAATTCTATAATGAAAAATTCCCTCTAGTATATGAAAGTGATAAAATAGGCGACTCTCTATCATGAAGAACATGGTGCTACTTTGAAGCACAAGTGTGGAAAAAGGATAGTAACATTGTCCCTTCTCTCTTTTCTCTCATTTTTTTTGTTTGGGCTCTCTTTTTTATTTTGGACTCTTTGGCCTCTTTTATTTTTAAGTCTGGAGTCTCATCCCAACTTGTGAGGGAATCATAGCTTCCATCATCCTTTCCTCACATGAGACAATGCTCTAATAATGATCATCACACTTTTATTTACTTACAACTCAAGAATTACAACTCAATACTAGAACAAGATATGACTCTATATGAATGCCTCCAGTGGTGTACTAGGATGTGCAATGATCAAGAGTGACATGTATAAAAAATATAAACGGTGGCCAAGCCACAAATACTATGCCAACTACATGATCATGCAAAGCAATATGACAATGATGGTATGTGTCATAATAAACAGAACGGTGGAAGTTGCATGGCAATATATCTCAGAATGGCTATGGAAATGCCATAATAGGTAGGTATGATGGCTGTTTTGAGGAAGGGTATATGGTGGGTTTAATGCACCGGCGAAAGTTGCGCGGTACTAGAGAGGCTAGCAATGGTGGAAGGGTGAGAGTGCGTATGATCCATGGACTCAACATTAGTCACAAAGAACTCACATACTTATTGCAAAACTTTATTAGCTATCGAAGCAAAGTACTAATATGCATGCTCCTAGGGGTATATATTGGTAGGAAAAGACCATCGCTCGTCCCCGACCGCCACTCATAAGGAAGACACTCAAAAAAATAAATCATGCTCTGACTTCATCACATAACGGTTCACCATATGTGCATGCTAGGGGAATCACAAACTTTAACACAAGTATTTCTACCAATCCACAATTACTCACTAGCATGACTCTAATATCACCATTTTTATATCTCAAAACAAATGCAAGGAATCAAACTTCTCATATTATTCAATGCTCTTATATGAAAGTTTTTATTATATCCCTCTTGGATGCCCATCATATTAGGACTAAATTCATAACCTAAGCAAATTACCATGATGTTTAAAGACTCTCAAAATAATATAAGTGAAGCATGAGAGTTCATCAATTTCTATAAAATAAAACCACCGCCGTGTTCTAAAAAGATATAAGTGAAGTACTAGAGCAACTACCTAGCTCAAAAGATATAAGTGAAGCACATAGAGTATTCTAATAAATTCATGATTAATGTGTGTCCCTCTCAAAAGGTGTGTACAGCAAGGATTATTGTGGCAAACTAAAAAGCAAAGACTCATATCATACAAGATGCTCCAAGCAAAACACATATCTTGTGGTGAATAAAAATATAGCCTCAAGTAAATTTACCGATGGATTGAATACAAAAGAGGGGATGCCATCTGGGGCATCCCCAAGCTTAGATGCTTGGTTGTCCTTGAATATTACCTTGGGGTGCCTTGGGAATCCCCAATCTTAGGCTCTTGACACTCCTTATTCCGTTGTCCATTAAAAATTTACCCAAAACTTGAAAACTTCACAACACAAAACTCAACAGAAAACTCGTAAGATCCGTTAGTATAACAAAATAAATCACCACTTTAGGTACTGTTGTGAACTCATTATAAATTTATATTGGTGTTATATCTACTGTATTCCAACTTCTCCATGGTTCATACCCCCCGATACTACCCATAGATTCATCAAAATAAGCAAACAACACATACAAAACAGAATCTGTCAAAAACAGAACAGTCTGTAGTAACCAGCATATTAGTCATACTTCTGTAACTCAAAAAATTCTAAAAAATTAGGACAGAAGAGGAAATTAACAGATAAATCTTGTGTAGAAAATTCAGAATTTTTCCATGCTCCAGTGAATTTAAACAATTCTGTTACTGGATGAAAAAGTTTCTGTTTTTCAGCAAAACCAAATCAACGATATACCAAAGTATCCCAAAGGTCTTGCTTGGCTCAAACACTAATTAAAACACCAAAACACAATTACTACAGAGGTAATAATGTGTATTTATTGAAAAACAGGAGCAAAAAGCAAAAAACACAGAATAAAAAATTGGGTTGCCTCCCAACAAGCGCTATTGTTTAATGCCCCTAGCTAGGCATAAAACATAATCTAGGTATTATCATCTTTGGTATGCAATTCTTTCCTAATCAAATCTTCCAAAACCTTCCTTAGTAAATCTTTATTTTCATGTTCTTCCTTTCTAGCGGGAGAGCTTAAAGCATGGAAAGGACTCCGATTAGTGATTTTGACATTCATAATTTCATACCCACGATCATCACCAAAAATATCTTCATAAGGAACATGTAATTCATTCTTAATGGGTTTTCTAGATATATCTTCAATCCATTCTTTATTAAACCCTTCATCAATTCCTTTAGTAACCCAATCAAATCTATCATAAGCATCAATGTATAAAGCTTGCATAATTTTGGGATAAGGAACTCTTTTTCTTCGATTGTCACTAAAAGCATCATAATCTTTAGATTCAAAACCACGCAGAGTTTCTTTGTCCTAAAGAATCTCTTCTATTTGAGGATGCTCAACATTCATGTTATAGAAAGCAAAAATTTCCCTAGCTTCTCGGACTACATAATCAAATTCATGCATAAGGATAATGGTAGCAAGTTTCTTAGCCTTTGGGATCTAAGATATTGGGGAGTTCATAAAACATCTTTTGTAAAGCAGGATGGATGTGTAAAAATTCTCTTTCCAATTTAAGCACAAGCATAGAAATAGCATCCGCATAGCAATTGGTATTATCAAGGATAGTTCCCCTACTCATAGGCATAACTCCCGTGCAATCGAAAAAATCTTGAATAACATTCTTTCTAATAATATTACCATCACCAACATAAAAGATTTTCGTTTTAATATTGGTGGGAGTGTCGGTTTCAGGAGGATCATGATTAAGAACAAGAGATTCAAATTTTTCCTCAAGATTATTACTACTCTCTTCAATGAAACCCTCCCCAGATTCAGACATGATGGCAAAGCAAGCGATCTAACACACAAGCAAACAAAAGGCAAACGAAAAGATGAATGAAAGAAGGGCGAATAAAAAGGCAAATATTTTTGTGTTTTTCTGAAAATGTTTTAGAAGTGGGGGAGAGGAAAACGAGAGGCAGATGGCAAATAATGTAAGTGCAAGAGATGAGAGTTTATGATAGGTACTTGGTAGGCTTGATGTAGAACCTCCCCGGCAATGGCGCCGGAAATTCTTCCTACTACTTCTTGAGCTTGCGTTGATTTTTCCCTTGAAGAGGAAAGGGTGATGCAGCAAAGTAGAGATAACTATTTCCCTCAGTTAAGAACCAAGGTATCAATCCAGTAGGAGGCACAAGCAAGTCTCCAATATATGCACCTGCACAAACTAACAAACACTTGCACACAACGCAAAAAAGGGGTTGTTAATCCCTTCACGGTCACGAACAAGAGTGAGATCTAATAGAGATAGATATAAAAGATAAATAAAAGAGCAAACTAAAGTAAATATAAATAAATTGCAGCAAGGTATTTTGGGGTTTTTTGGTTTATAGATCTGAAAATATATGATGGAAAATAGACCCGGGGGCCATAGGTTTCACTAGAAGCTTCTCTCTTGAAGAAAACATACGGTGGGTAAACAAATTACTGTTGAACAATTGATAGAAAAGCGCATAATTATGAAAACATCTAAGGCAATGATCATGAATATAGGCATCACGTCCGTGACAAGTAGACCGAAACGATTCTGCATCTACTACTATTAGTCCACACATCGACCACTATCCAGCATGCATCTAGAGTATTAAGTTCATAAGAACGGAGTAACGCCTTAAGTAAGATGACATGATGTAGAGGGATAAACTCAAGCAATATGATATAAACCCCATCTTTTTATCCTTGATGGCAACAATACAATACGTGCCTCGCTACCCCTTCTGTCACTGGGTGAGGACACCGCAAGATTGAACCCAAAACTAAGCACCTCTCCCATTGCAAGAAAAATCAATCTAGTTGTCCAAACCAAACCAATAGTTCGAAGAGAAATACAAAAATATCTTAATCATGCATAAAAGAGTTCAGAGAAGACTCAAATAATATTCATAGATAATATGATCATAAATCCACAATTCATCGGATCTCAACAAACGCACCGCAAAAGAAGATTACATCGAATAGATCTCCAAGAACATCGAGGAGAACATTGTATTGAAGATTAAAGAGAGAGAAGAAGCCATCTAGCTACTAGCTATGGACCCGTAGGACTGTGGTAAACTACTCACACATCATTGGAAGGGCAGCAAGGTTGGTGTAGAGGTCCTCCGTGATCGAATCCCCCTCCGGCGGAGTGCCAGAAAAGGCCCCAAGATGGGATCTCACGGGAACAGAGGCTTGCGGCGGCGAAAAAGTATTTTTTGTGTGCCCTCTGGCATAGGGGGAATATTTGAGGATTTATAGTGCAAAGATTAGGGTTAGGAGGTCTCTAAGGGGCCCACAAGACCTAGGGGCGCCCCCCTGGGGCGGGGGGGGCGCCCCTACAGCTTGTGGCCTCCTCGTAGGTCTTCTGGCCTCCTCTCCAAGTCTCGTGGGTTTCTTCTGGTCCAAGAGAAATCACCGTAAAGTTTTATTCCGTTTGGACTCCGTTTGATATTCCTTTTCTATAAAAGTCAAAAACAAGGAAAAAACAGAAACTGGCACTAGGCTCTAGGTTAATAAGTTAGTACCAAAAATAATATAAAATAGCATATTAATGCATATAAAACATCCAAAACAGATAATATAATAGCATGGAACAATCAAAAATTATAGATACGTTGGAGACGTATCAGGCATCAAGATCTATAGAGATAGATCGAGACGCTTAATAGGAGTTTCACAAAGCACATACCTTGATAAGATTTTGAAGAAGTTCAAAACGGATCAGTCCAAGAAGGGGTTCTTGCCTGTTTTGCAAGGTGTGAAGTTGAGTAAGACTCAATGCCCAATGACTACAGAGGATAGAGAAAAGGCGAGTGTCATCCCCTATTCTTCTGCCATAGGCTCTATCATGTATGCGATGCTGTGCACAAGACCAAATATATGGCCGAAAGGTTTCGAAGTGATCCAGGAGTGGAACACTGGACAGAGGTCAAGAATATCCTTAAGTACCTAAAAAGGACTAAGGAGATGTTTCTCGTTTATGGAGGTGATCAAGAGCTCGTCGTAAAGGGTTACGTCGATGCAAGCTTTGACACTGATCCAGATGACTCTAAGTCTCAAACCGGATACGTATATATTCTAAATGGGGGAGCGGTAAGCTGGTGCAGTTCCAAGCAAAGTGTGGTTGCTGATTCTACATGTGAAGTGGAGTACATAGCTACCTCAGAGGCAGCAAAGGAAGGTGTCTGGATGAAGCAGTTCATGACAGATCTTGGAGTTGTGCCCAGTGCACTGGACCCAATGACTCTGTTCTTTGACAACAATGGTGCCATTGCTCTAGCCAAGGAACCAAGGTTTCACAAGAGAACCAGGCACATAAAGCGGCGCTTCAATTCCATCCATGATGCGATCAAGGAGGAGGACATAAACATTAGCAAAGTACATACGGATCTGAATGTTGCAGATCCGTTGACTAAACCTCTTCCACGGGAAAAACATGATCAACACCAGAACTCTATGGGTGTTAGATTCATTACCATGTAATACTAGATTGTTGACTCTAGGGCAAGTGGGAGACTATTGGAAATATGCCCTAGAGGCAATAATAAAGTGGTTATTATTATATTTACTTGTTCATGATAATCGTTTATTATCCATGCTATAATTGTATTGATTGGAAACTCAAATACATGTGTGGATGCATAGACAACAACATGTCCCTAGTGAGCCTCTACCGGACTAGCTCGTTGATCAAACATGGCTATGGTTTCCTCGCCATAGACAAGAGTTGTCATTTGATAACGGGATCACATCATTAGGAGAATGATGTGATGGACAAGACCCAAACTATAAGCTTAGCATATGATCGTATCAAGTTTATTGCTATCGTTTTCTGCATGTCAAGTATCTGTTCCTATGACCATAAGATCATGCAACTCACTGACACTGGAGGAGTACCTTGTGTGTATCAAACATCGCAACATAACTGAGTGACTATAAAGATGCTCTACAGGTATCTCCGAGGGTGTCTGTTGAGTTGGCATGGATCAAGACTGGGATTTGTCACTCCGTATGACGAAGAGGTATCTCTAGGCCCACTCGGTAATACATCATCACAATGAGCTTGCAAGCAATGTGACTAAGGAGTTAGCCACGGGATCTTGTATTACGGAACGAGTAAAGAGACTTGCCGGTAATGAGATTGAACTATGTATGGAGATACCGACAATCGAATGCCGGGCAAGTAACATACCAATGGACAAAGGGAACTGCATACGGGATTAGCTGGATCCTTGGCATCGAGGTTCGACCGATAAGGATCTTTGTAGAATATGTAGGAACCAATATGGACATCCAGGTCCCGCTATTGGTTATTGACCGTAGAGGTGTCTCGGTCATGTCTGCATAGTTCTCGAACCCGCAGGGTCTACACACTTAACGTTTGGTGACGATCTAAGTATAGTTGAGTTATTATGTTGGTGACCGAAGGTTGTTCGGAGTCCCGGATGAGATCCCGGACATGACGAGGAACTCCGGAATGGTCCGGAGGTCAAGATTGATATATAGGACGAAGGGAATCGGATTCCGGAAGTGTTCCGGGAGGTACCGGGTTATCGCCGGAAGACCGAAAGGGGTTTCGGGGGGCCCTGGCAAGTGTTGGGGGGCCTCATGGGCCAAGGGAAGGGGGCACACCAGCCCACAAGGGGCTGGGCGCCCCCCCCCCCTCACCTCCGCCCACTCGGCCAGGGGGTTGGTGCGCCCCCCTAGGGCAGCCACCCCCCTTGCTTGGGAGGCAAGGCTCCTAGGGGGCGCCCCCCCAAACCCTAGGGCGCCTCCCTTGGTGACCGCCGCCCCACCTAGGGGTGTTTGCGCACGAACTCTTCACCGTGTACCTCCAACGCCGAGGGTGATGCACCGCAGCTCACCTCGAAGGAGACGCGTCCGGAAGCGCGGTACACAAGCAATCCAGTGGGTGCTTTTGAGGACCCGAAACCCCACACGCCCGGGAGGGACCCCGTCTAGGCGCGCGGCGGCTATGGGCTGCCCTAGGTCGATTCGCTCGCCCCTAGAGCCTTGAGGATCGCTGCCCTTAAACACGAAGAACGAGAGAGATAGAACAAGGGAGAGGTGTAAAAACTAAGGTAAAAAGTAGTATATTGATTTGTCGATTGTGTGTTGTTCAATCGGCCGTCACCTCTCATCTATTTTTTAGGCGGCTGGACTTCCCGTACAAGAAAAGGACTAAAAAGTCCGTCCAAAACGTCAAAACCCCTAACCTAACTCGGACAGGAATCTTTGGCAATTTTCTGGATCAACTCGGAGCCACCGAGTGGTTCGTTTCGGTCCCACCGAGTGAACGTTGCCAACCTTCTATAATTTTTCGGATCAACCCAGTCTCACCGATTGGTTTGCTTCGGTCCCACCGAGCGAACATTGCCAACCTTCTGTAATTTTCTGGATCAATTCGGTCTCACCGAGTCAAATCAACTCGGTCGGTTCGAAATGACTCTGCAGCTTCTGTTTCTGACCTTGTTTTGCCTCCACAGGTTGCATACGACCTTGGATTAAGAGGATTTTTATATAAAAATTAACCGTTTCGACGAGACGCACAACTTTCGTGTTGAAACATTTTCCATCAGAGGCCATATTAATCGAGTTTCTTGCCATTTTATAATCTAATATCCACAAGATCATCTCTGAAATTGTCACAACTTTTGCATCCGAGCTCCGTTTCGGACCATCTTCGTATCCATATTGATCTCCTTGAAGAGAGCTATCCAGAGGTGACTTTCAATCATAAGTTAGAATTAGTCTTGATATAGCCTAAGCTACTTTTATGATTGTGCCACTTTTGAGCGTCAACACATGCCCCCTGTTTTTCGGCAAAGCTAGCGTGCCGAAAAATAACTTGTACCATGTTTTTTCTAAGGACGATGTCAACACTCCATCAGCCATTTATATGTGCTTAGGGCGATAAATCTATATCGGCTACGTTCATGTTTAGGGCGATAATTCTATATCGGCCATTGATTTTAACTTCTTGTTTACATCATACCTTGAAACCGATTACCACCAATCGGTTTTAAAGAGATGGGAATGAACCCGTTCCTTGTAGCACTAAGGAAATCAAACTCCAAGAGGTCACACCCTGTCAAGCAAGTAACATCGGGATGACTCCAATCCACCGATGCATCGGCCAAAGCAACACAAGCCGAATCGTCCGCGTGAATGACTTCTACCTCATCATCGACCCATTGTATTAAGAATTGATGCATGTTAGATGGCACACATTGGTTAGCACGAACCCGGGTTTGAGAGAGAGAGAGAGAGAGAAATAGAGGGGCGGCGCTGTCGCCGGTGGTTCTCCGGCGAGGAGACCTTGGCGATCGCCGGAAAGGGGGGTGATGGATCTAGCGCATCAAGAAGAACATGGGCGTACCCGAAGTGAGTGTGGAGGTGGACGGACGACGTCAGAAAGGTCCTCTCCAGAAATGGCGGGCGGCGGAGCTCATTGAAGTTGAAGATTCTGGTGACAATCCGACGAACTGGCGGCACCGTCGAGCTCAGGAGGTCACCACGAACACGTCGGAGGAGATGGGCAAAGACGTGGAGCACCGGAGCAGGAGGTCGGTCATGGGGAATCCGTGGCCAACTCCGGTGAGGATCAGCGGCAGGAGGCCCTCCCAGCCTTGCCGCACTAGCTAGGAAGATGATTTGTGGCCAGAGAAGTAAGTGTGGATGATTGAAATGGCTCGGGGAGTGCTCTATTTATAGGTGACGAGGTGACCGAGCTTGAGCTCCGCCGGAGATGAGCTGCAGAAGAAAATGAGAGGGGGAAGGGCTCGGGCTCGACGTGCAGAGGAAGTAGACGACGCCAAGAACAATGCTCACACACGGCCAAGGCTACAGGGCACCGGGTGGGACAGGACGTGCACGCAGGCGCACTGTACCGAACGGATGCACCATGGCCGCATCCGTCGTGCAGTCTGCCGGCGTCGAGGAGGAGCAGAGAGGCGCTAGGTGGAAGAAGCGTAGGGTGCTGAGTGGCGCGGGCATGCTGCGATGGCGCGAGGGGGGCGAATGGGCGGTGGCAGGAGGGTCCCGGCGTCCAGAGCGCGCCGAACGCTTGTCGAACACCCTGCACACGCGCGGTCACCGCGTGCACTGGCACACGCGATGCGTCTGAGGCTGCCAGACCGTGTCTAGGGTGTAGTCCCTTCAACGCCATGCTGCAGTGTGCCCTCAGCTCGACACTTAACCCTTTGGACAAGACATGCGAAGGCAGAAATGTTTTTGTACAGAAACTTGTGAAGATATCTGAGATAAAATTACTTGGAGTAAAAGGGTAAAACTTGGTGGTTAAGAATCTCCTAAGAAGGTAGTCATGTGGTAAAAATTTCAGCCCAAATGGATCAAGGAAAAATGTATTGCTTCACAAAGTGACACTTCTGTCCAGAAGCAAAAACTTTTTTCTTAGCCAAAATTTTCCAAATGACCAAGGCATAAAATTACATGGGAAGGTGAGACATGATCCAAAGAATATTTGGTAATTTATTGGGAATATTCTGAGCAAGGAAAATGAGGGTTGCTTCATAGCATATTGAGAAAATATTCATTTTCAGAATGAAAATGAATATTATGCCATTAAATAAAATTATTCCATGGCATTATTTGAGAGTGATGAGGTCAAGAGAGAATTTAGGGATGATAGAACCCACTTGGAGGAAAATCAAAATGATTTTCAAGTGGTAAGTCCAAAAGAATTTGACTGAAAATCCAAATGCAAATCAAATATTCAATAAATCCAAGAAAAAAATGGGCAAAATCCAGGGTGTCACACACAACCCTCATATGGTGGGATCGGGTGCCAATACCACCAGTGCCGGTGAGCGGCCGCGCTCGCCGTGAAGAGATCAACCGACGCCGTACCCGCTTGCCACCGAATCTGCTCTACGGCCACAGGTACGCCATTGGTTCGCCGTTGTGGGATACGTGGCTCCGCGACGAGCACGACCTGCGGCGGCAATCCTTTTTTGCTGGTCGTCCTCCGAGCCCGCGCCGCCCACATTCTGCTCGTGCTGAGAGCCCGCCCCAAATGCGCGGGTGTAGGCGTGTGCGCGGCCTCACGCCGACGCCATCTCCGTTCCTGTCCCCGCCATCGCCACCTCCCATGACCAAGGAGGAGGAGGCTGAGCTCATGAGGCGGGTCATGGAGGAATCCATGAACACCCATGACGAGCGCCAATGGGAGGGCCTCAAAACACGGTTGGCCCTCTCTGCGGCCGGGGACGTCGCCATCCCGAAGCTGGACATAGCCGTCAAGGAGGAGGTGCAGGAGGAGGTGGTGGAGGAGCCGCTCATCGCCGCGTGGAACCCGCGCATGGTGGGCCAACGGTGGAGCTAGTTATCCACAGTGCCTGAGATGGCCGACACGGTGGGTGTCGGGCCATCGTCACCCACGCTGTCGCCGTCACCAGAGGAGCCACGGGAGGAGGTGGTGCAGGCGCCTTCGGTCTGGCAGGGGCCGTCAGCCCACCTATTGCAGCCACCTCCATACGTCGACCTTACCGGTGACGACGACGATAGGACGGCGGCTACTGAAGACGACGATGGCCTCACCGGCGACGAGCCTTATCTAGTTTAATTTACCCAAATGATAACGCCCACACGTGTGGCATGTTTGCACTTCATCCAAACGCGTTGATCTCCGTCTGTTATGTTTTGCACAAATCTTGAAGGAATCTGTTGGAATTTCAGTGCCACATAGACGCTGCGGGTCGTGTGGGCGTTAGAGAGCCACCTCCCTACGTCGACCTTACCGACGATGACGACGATCGGACGGCGGCTACTGAAGACGACGATGGCCTCACCGGCGACGAGCCTTATCTAGTTTAATTTACCCAAATGATAACGCCCACACGTGTGGCATGTTTGCACTTCGCCCACACGCGTTGATCTCCGTCTGTTATGTTTTGCACAAATCTTGTAGGAATCTATTGGAATTTCAGTGCCACGTAGGCATAGCATGTTGTGTGGGCGTTAGAGCGCTCGCCCACATGACCCGCAGCGCGCGGTTGCCAGCTGCGCCGTGTGGGCGAACCAGTTCCCGCCCACACAGTCACCACCCATTCCATGCGCGTGTGGGTGAACTGCTCTTCGCCCACACGACCCTCGCACGGTGATAGATGGCAACTGCAGTTGCTCGTATCTGGCAACTAGGTAAAACACACATGCCAACTATGATTCGTTGGTAGATGGCAACTGCAGTTGCGCGTACGTGGCAACCAGGTAAACACACATGGCAACTATGATTAACCATACATGGCAATTATGGTTGGACCACGCGTGACAACTAGGTAAACACACATGGCAACTATTGTTTGACCACATGTGGCAAGTAGTTAGGGCTAGTTCTTTTGGCGGCTTAAAAAATAAGTCATCTCCTCCCCAGCTTTTCCCATAAGCCGCCTCTCTTATTCATTGGGGCTTCTGAACTAGTTATGGGATTACTAATTTAGAAGCCTCAACAAATTTTGAGAGCGGCTTATTTTTTAAGCTGGGTCGAGGCAGCTTATTTTTTAAGCCGCCTAAAAGAACTGGCCCTTAATCACATACATGGCAACTATTGTTTGACCACATGTGGCAAATAGTTAATCACACACAGCAACTATGGTTTTATTACACACGGCAACTACCATAAATTAGACATGGCAACTATACTTAACCAAAAGAGAGAGTTGCCATGCTTGTACAACTACATTTGCCATCCCGGATAACTAAAGTTGTCATCCCCGGGGTAACTAAAGCGTCATCCCGTGGATAACTAACATAGTTGCGTCAG